>QXTE01000445.1:170987-220562 GCA_003942145.1 Platysternon megacephalum
CCCCCCTCCCATCTCCCCTATCCATGCTGGAGCCCCCGCCCCATTGCAGGCTGCGCCCGGTGCCCTCCCCAGCCAGCCATCCCTCGCCAGGGTGGGGCACGAAGCTGCCAGCGGCAGCATCCTCAGCCTGTCCCCACCACCGGGCTCGCTCAGCCGTTTCGCCGCCTGGGGGCTCCCCTGCCCCATTCCCCCCGAACTCAGGGTCCCCCTCACAACATGGCTGCCCCACCCCTTCCGAAACACCCTTAACTCTTCATACACCACAGCCCACCTCACTCCCCAAAAAAGCCCTGACCTCACTCCCCAAATTGAGCCAAAGGTCCATGTCCCCCCCCACTTCCCATAAGCAAGGTCCCCTGGCCTCTGCCCCACGGGGTGCTGATGGGGGTGTGGCTGAGTGAGGTCCCTTGGTGTTGCCCATCACCGGTGGCAGGCAGGGCATATTCCGCTCGGTCCTGGGTCTGCCATACAGCCAGAGAGTGCCCCCTCCAGCTGGGGAGAGCGGGGACGGGGGGCAGAGAAAGGGGACAGACCCCGTTCCCCCAGTCAGAGCAGGGGTTCAGCCCCAGAGAGCCCCAGCTGGCCCTGCGGCAGAGGGGCGAGAGGGGCGACCCGGAGACCACTTTGGTCCAAGACGGAGGGCGCTGATGACAGATGGCTCACGGGGGGCGGAGGGGCTCGGGTGGGCTGTGGTGTATGAAGAGTTAAGGGTGTTTCGGAAGGGGTGGGGCAGCCATGTTGTGAGGGGGACCCTGAGTTCGGGGGGAATGGGGCAGGGGAGCCCCCAGGCGGCGAAACGGCTGAGCGAGCCCGGTGGTGGGGACAGGCTGAGGATGCTGCCGCTGGCAGCTTCGTGCCCCACCCTGGCGAGGGATGGCTGGCTGGGGAGGGCACCGGGCGCAGCCTGCAATGGGGCGGGGGCTCCCGCATGGATAGGGGAGATGGGAGGGGGGAAGGGGACAGGTCAGTGCCCTGGGGAGGGGGGGGGTCCCCTGACCCTTCACTGCAAAACAGCCCATCCCCACCCCCACCCTGACGCCTGAAATGGAGGGAACAGTTCAGTGCAGGGGGGGGGCAGGGTCCCCGGTACCCCCCACTGTGAAATAGCAACCCCTGTCCCACCGCCTGCAAGCCAGCTGCTGAGGAAGGAGGAAACCTTCCAGCTGCACCTCTGCTGCTCCCCTGCCCCCAGCTCCCCCCCCGAAAACCCCCTCTTCCAGACCCTGCCCCCCAAACTCCCCCTACACATGCTCTGCACCCAGGCTCTGCCAGGCAGGGCCAGTGGCTGGGCTGTGGGCCCTGGGGCTGTGCTGAAGGGCCAGGGCCGGGAGGGGGGTGGAAAGATGCAGCCTGGGGGGGCAATGCCCCTAATGCCCCCCCGATCTCCGCCCCTGGCTGTGACATCACAAATGTCGCTCTGATGCGGAGGCGAGTGGCCAATTGACGGCAGGGAACGCGCTCCCGGGAAATGCTGCTTGTCTACGGGATCCTTGCGGCAGAGCACCAGCACGGCGCTCAACATGCCCTTATTGCCGGGCTGGGGGGTCACCCAGCGAAACCTCCCTCGCTAAGCCCAATGCAAGGGGGAGGGGACAGGTGTTTCTACCTGGGGGTGCCGTTTAAAGAGGCCTAGCAGTTCATTGCCCCGTGGCCCCTGTGAAAGTAGAATGAATTATATTGTAAATATAGAATGGATGAAAGAAATGCTGTATGTTCCTTTAAGCAGGAATGAGGAATGTTGAAATATAGTTGTCAGGAAGAGAAACATTAAGATATAGAACAATGAGTCGCACCTAAGCTAATGGTGGGACATTAGCAGAAGATTGCTAAGAGTTAATAAGGAAATAAGATGTGTGTCTGGCCCCAGGAAAACTTATCAGCTTTGCTTCCTTTGTTTTCTTGTTAAGTTCACCCCCCTTTTTTATCTGTATAAATAAGACAGTCTGAGTCTTATATGGTGCTCACATTATCTGGTTGTATTAGCACAGTGCTGCGCTAATAAAACAGAGTGGTCTATAACTAAAAACTGTGAGTCCTGATTCTAACTTTGACACCCCCTTCTGACAACAAAAATTACTACGCAACCCCAGGCCTGAAAACGTTGGGATCAGTTTTGGGACCAATCTTGTTTAATCTTTTTATTACTGACCTTGGCACAAAAAGTGGGACTGTGGTAATAAAGTTTGCAGATGACACAAAGCTGGGAGGTATTGCCAATACAGAGAAGGACCAGGATATCATACAGGAAGAGCTGGATGACCTTGTAAACTGGAGTAATAGTAATAGGATGAAATTTAATAGTGAAAAGTGCAAGGTCATGCATTTAGGGGTTGTGACATTATAAGTGTAATATAATATTTCATTGGAAGGTAACAGAGCCAAAAAGAGTTAATTAACTCACAAAATAACCTAACCTAGGGATAAACCTTAAGGACTGGTTAGTAAAATAGGTAAATAAATAGAGCTTTGAAATGCAGTCTGCATTGTTAAAAATTTCAAGAGTAGATGTTTGCTCAGGTCTTGTGATGTAAGCAAACAAGTCTTGTCTATTGCTATAACTTTAATTCAAAGTCAAAAAAGGAATATTAACATTTATAATAGCAGCAAAGAATCCTGTGGCACCTTATAGACTAACAGACGTTTTGCAGCATGAGCTTTCGTGGGTGATAGTATTATTGTCTATATGTCTCTTTGAAGGTTGTAGTAACCTGTATCTGAACTGTTTAATGGATAAATTACCCTGTGCTAATTGCCATGATGTTTAGAGGGAGGAGAATTAAGCCTATTGTTTTCTCAGGCCAAAAGGCTGCTAAAAATGTATAAGAACTCTGGGACATGTTCATACATCATCTCAGATCTGCTTTGGGTTTCAAGAGGGGGGAACCTTAAGCCACAAAGATTGAGATCCCCAGTCACTGACTGGAGCCACCCTGAATATGGACATTGGACTATAATCTATGGACTATTTCTAAAAGAACTTGTGGCAACTACAAGCTCACCTCTGCTATGCATCTAAACCTCAAGAATTGAATTCAAGTCTGTCTGTATATTGATCTTTTAACCAACACTCTCTCTCTTTTCTTTTTTAATAAATTTTAGCTTAGTTAATAAAAATTGGCTATAGCGTGTATTTTGGGTAAAATCTAAGTTATAATTAAACCTGGGTACGTGGCTAATCCTTTGGGATTGAAAGAACCTTTTCTTTTATATGATAAAACAAGATTCTCAGTAATCTTCATCATATCTAACAGGTGTGTCTGGACGGAGGCCTGAGGCTGGGCACTTTAAGGGAACTGCGTTGTTTGGACTTCTAAGTAACCTGTATAATAATATAAAAGTTGTTTCGTGCTGGCTTAAAAAATCTAAGTATTAGAATATCCACCAGCGTTTGGGGTTTGTCTGCCCCGTTTTGTTTGCAGTTCACCCTGAGTAACCTCAGCTGGCTCCAACAGGCAGCACCGTCACAGGGGTTAATAACAAGAACTATTGTTATAAGCTGGGGAGGCATCAGTTGGCAGTAACAGAGGAGGAGAAGGACCTCGGAGTATTGGTTGATCACAGGAGGACTATGAGCCGCTAATGTGATATGGCCGTGAAAAAAGCTAATGCGGTCTTGGGATGCATCAGGCGAGGTATTTCCAGTAAAGATAAGGAGGTGTTAGTACCGTTATACAAGGCACTGGTGAGACCTCATCTGGAATACTGTGTGCAGTTCTGGTCTCCCATGTTTAAGAAGGATGAATTCAAACTGGAACAGGTACAGAGAAGGGCTACTAGGATGATCCAAGGAATGGAAAACCTGTCTTATGAAAGGAGACTCAAAGAGCTTGGCTTGTTTAGCCTAACCAAAAGAAGGCTGAGGGGAGATATGATTGCTCTTTATAAATATATCAGAGGGATAAATATCAGGGAGGGAGAGGAATTATTTAAGCTTAGTACCAATGTGGACACAAGAACAAATGGATATAAACTGGACATTAGGAAGTTTAGACTTGAAATTAGATGAAGGTTTCTAACCATTAGAGGAGTGAAGTTCTGGAACAGCCTTCCAAGGGGAGTAGTGGGGGCAAAAGACATATGTGGCTTCAAGACTAAGCTTGATAAGTTTATGGAGGGGATGGTATGATGGGATAGCCTCATTTTGGCAGTTAATTGATCTTTGTCTATTAGCGGTAAATATGCCCAATGGCCTGTGATGGGATGTTAGATGGGGTGGGATCTGAGTTACTACAGAGAATTCTCTCCTGGGTGTCTGGCTGGTGAGTCTTGCCCACATGCTCAGGGTTTAGCTGATCGCCATATTTGGGGTCGGGAAGGAATTTTCCTCCAGGGCAGATTGGCAGAGGCCCTGGGGGGTTTTCGCCTTCCTCTGCAGCGTGGGGCACGGGTCACTTGCTGGAGGATTCTCTGCACCTTCAAGTCTTTAAACCACGATTTGAGGACTTCAATAGCTCAGACATCGGTTACGGGTTTGTTCCAGGAGTGGGTGGGTGAGATTCTGTGGCCTGCGTTGTGCAGGAGGTCAGAGTAGATGATCATAATGGTCCCTTCTGACCTTAAAGTCTATGAGTCTACGTCCGAGCCCCGCCACCCTGGGGGGGCCAAAGCCCAAGGGCTTCAGCCCTGCGAGGGGGAATCGTCGCCTCGGGAGGGGGGTCAGTTGTCCCAGATTTCTGGGCGGGGGCTCCAGCCACTTCTCTTTTGGACTGTTAAGAGCAGCCCCGAGACGCTGAACCCGGCCCTCGCTGTGGCTGCCGAAAGGTTTCGCTCCTGTCCCCGGCCCGCTGGAGCTGGGAGTATTTTTCTCATCATCTTTTTCAGCCCCTGCTGGGCCCCCCGCCCCCCCGCAGGCTCCTGGGTCTGTGGGGTTTGTCCTGCCTCCCTGGCTGGTTTCTCTCCCCCACCACGCCGATGGCCCCTCCTGATGTTCTCTCTGGTCCTCACACTTTATTCCTTTGCCCGTCTCCTCCAGCCTCCTGCCCTGGTTCACGGCTCTCCATCTTCAGGCCTATTGTCTCAGCCGTTCCCCTCGCTCCCTGCCCCCTCACACCATCCCCCAGCCTGTCTCTCTCCCCTCCAGGGCGGGGGAGTCCATCAGTAGAGGATCAAGCTGCTGGCTGGCAGGGGGAGTTGGGCGAGAGGATGTGGGCTCCCGTTGGGCAGGGTGAACGGGCCTCACAGGGGCCAGCGGGGCCAGAGTGTGGCCACCTCAGGGCTGAGGGGATCGAGCTGGGAAAGGGGCCAAGCCGACCGGAGGGGACTGACCCACAGGAGAGGACCCCCAACACAGGAAAGTGGGATCACCTCAGAACGGGGGGGGGGGGGGATAGGAGGGGACGGAAAGGGGGACGGAGGGAGCCAACCCACCCTAGCAGGCAGGAGGTGCCAGAAAGGGGGGCAACCGCCCCAGTGGGCAGGAGGGGCAGACCCTCGAGAGACCTCAGCAGCCAGGGGCGTGCAGGAGAGCTCCTTGCCTGCACCCAGAAGCCAGTGGCCGGCAGACAGCCTGGGGAGGGCTCCAGGCTGCCCAGCTCAAGCCACAGCCCAGCCAGTGCCAGACCCCGCAGGAGGCAATGACCTGCATGAATAGGGCTCCAGTCCCTGCTGTGTGGGCTGGGCTCTGCCCCAGGATCCTGAACCCACCATTCAGGGAGCCAGAGCCGCACCCCCAGGGAGCGATCGTCTCAGAACTGGGGCGCCTGTCCAGACTCGCTGAGCACCATGGTCCCTTCTGGCCTTACCGGCCCTGCAGAACCCCAGCCGTGGGGTCAGTGCAAGGCCCTTCCCCGGGGACTTCCCTGTGAGAAAGGGACCGAGCTCTTTCAAAGGAGTGCAGCCTGGGCAGGGCTGGTTTGAAACCACCTGCTATTCCAGCCAAGCCGAGACGTTCGTGTCCATTCCCCCAAACGCCTGACGAAAGGCACGTCTGGCTCTGGCGGCCACATGGCCCGAGCAGCGGTGCGGTTCCATCTCCCCAGGCAGCCAGGGGTACGTTCATTAGTTTATTTTCAGCATTCAAATGTGACTCCAAAGTGGAGCCTCTCCAGCTGCTTACCTCCTATCTCCACGCTCAGCCACTCACAGCCAGCGCCCCTCCTCCATTCGCCCGCCGTTTCCAAGGCTAGCGCTCTCCGGCACGCGCCCCAGAGCCCTCGGGCCGGCATGCACGGTGTGGAGCGCGAGTCGCACTGGTTCCTACTGGACGGGTCAGATGGTGACGTCTGTGCCAGGATTCCACTGGCTGAATCTTTCCGGCACCGCTGGGTGTCCTGCGCGGCCGCTCTGTCACGCCCGCTGAGCTCTTCGGGAGACTGTTTCAAAGAGTTACATGAAGCCGAACAGCAGCAGCTATTCCCCCCCCCCCCCGAGGTCCTAAGGCACAAGGCAGCACTGTCCCCTCACCCTACATACGCATCATCCATCTGCTCCACCTAGCGTGTCCGCTGGCACCATCAGCAATGGGCACGAGGCCTTTCCGGTGAACGGGGTAAGAGCAAAGTGGAGGTGGCAGGTGCTGGGATTAGAGGGGAACATCACATCTCTCTGTTGCTACTAGCGAGAAGCTGGATACTTCCCGGTCAGAGGGTGCGGAGGCGAGGCAGAAACGGAGGATGGAGGTGGATCGGCACGGCCTGTTATTTTGCCAGCCACGTGTCTCTTCCTCATGGGCTCTCGCACGTTTCTTTGCAATAAACGGCAGCAGCAGTGAGCCTCCCTTCAAACCAAACTCAGACATCCTGCTACATGTGGAACATACTCCAGCTTCTGTGCCATGCCTAGGTGTGGCTTGGGGAGGCACAGGCTGGCCAACGGCCCGAGTAGCACAGGTATTTCCCACCCCGGCAAACAGCTTCAACCTGTAGGATGATAGGGGTCCGGTGTTTATTTTTAGCCCGGAACATCCATAGTTGGGGGGGGGAGAGGGATTAAGATGTGGGCCCCACTGAACACACAGGTGCATAACGAACATGCGAGAATACAGCCCCATTCGTGTTGGATTCTCTCAATCTCTTTGCAGCGTTACTGCCCTCAGCCTGCGGCCTTGTCAGATCTCACAAAACGACGCAGTGCCAGGCGGTTAAGTGGACGGACACGCAGGGAGCTCTGAGTCACGACGGAAGGAACGCTCCACCATGGCGTTCGGGAGCGCCGTGCTGTGGCCGACGCCATCTTTCCGCCGCTGCAGCCCCAAGTTCTCAGATCCACCCACTGCCAAGCCGGGGGCAGGATACAAGACGCACTAGCGCAGAGAGAAGAGTTTGGGGTTCAGAGAGCAGTGGAGTTCTTTCCGGGAGAAGAGACCAGATTAAACAATACCCGAGTCGGCCCCCCGCGGCGTGGAAACCGGCCGGGCTTTGGACAGG
Organism: Platysternon megacephalum; assembly: GCA_003942145.1. NCBI lineage: Eukaryota > Metazoa > Chordata > Testudines > Platysternidae > Platysternon > Platysternon megacephalum. The sequence continues at coordinate 178,352 of QXTE01000445.1, forward strand.
CTTTCCAGGAGGTGGAATGGGCCAGTGTCACAGACCGACACAGGGAAGGGATATCTGAGAGCCTCTTGCCAGTTCTCAGGATCCAGTGTAGTGCCAGGACTGCAGGGCCTAGGTCACTGCTGGCAGCACAGGTCTGAACAGCCTGGGTAAGAAGAGGATATGGCCTGGAGAAGAAATGCTGTCTGGCTCGACTTCACTAGGGGGAAGGGATCGTGTGTTAGGGAACGCAAGTGAACTGTAATCTGACTCGCCGAGGGGGCTGCTCCCGGGGGCCAGTGGGTCAGTTCTCTGCAGGGCAGAGTGAAAGTGTCTAGTTCAGGGAAATGTACAAAAGTCTCTTGGAGCAGAGAAGGGGGAGGAAAATCAAAACTCTCTCAGCCTGAGATAACTTGCCAGTGTGTATTTCATTCAGAAATCTCTGATTGTCTCTAGCGTAGCTCCACACTGCAGCTAACAATTACAGTCCTCTTGCCCAGGGAGAATCCTCGGAGCAGAGGAGTCGGGGGCCGTTGGGGTTCGGGAGCAGAGGAGCCGGGGGCCGTTGGGGTTCGGGAGCAGAGGAGTCGGGGGCCGTTGGGGTTGGGGCGCAGAGGAGCCGGGGGCCGGTGGGTTTTGCTTGGCTCCTTCTGGCAGATCTGAATCCCCTCCACAGATCAGGTTGAACAGGAGCAAGAAGTTTCTGAGCTTAGCCAGTGCTTGAGAGTTAGTTCCTTGGTCTCACGTAGACAGCCCCAGACGTAGCCGAGAAGGGAGGCCCTATTATAGACTCTCCATTTAGGGAGGGCCAAGCCCCCTGACCGTACCCATCTCTAGAAGTGGAGCAAACCCCTGGCTAAAGGTGAATCCATGCCGGACTGAGCAGCTACTGTCAGAAGAGGGAAGTGCTTTGAGGAAGTTGCTTTGCCAAGAAGAGCTCTGTGTAGCTCAAAACCTCGTCTCTCTCATCAACAGAAGTCGGTCCAATAAAAGATATTCCTCCCCCACCTTGGGGTTCTTTTGGACTCATGACCACTGAGTGTCCAAAGAGTCACGGCAGCAAGAGATGCCCGCTTGCCTCTGCGGCTGGCCAGATTGCTCCCCTCCAATAGGACACAGACTTGGCCAGGATCTGTGTGTTTGTGGCCTCCAGGTTTGATCATCACAACGGCTATCTAGAAACACTCTGAAAACCCTCCATCTTGCACAACACACAGCAGCTCTGCAGGTCATCAGCAGCACATCCCCTGGTGTCCGCTGTCTGCACTGGCTCCCCAGAATCCAGGCCAAAACATCTGTCCCGAGATGCAGAGCTCTCCACGGGACTGGCGCTAGCTACGCAAACGGTCACTTCTACCCACGCAACCGCTCCCTCCCAGTGCGGTTCTGTTCTGTGGAAAACAAACCCGCCAACCAAGAGGACCCTGACGTGTGGGAGAAGGAGCTGAACCGAACCACCCTTCCATACTCCATCCACCTCACCACGCGCAGATCTACATCGGTGACTGAACGCTCCATCAGGCAGCGCTTCAATAGACACACAAAACCCAATCAACTTATCATCACCTACAGAAAACCCCAGCTATGCCTCTTCGCCTCTGGGAGGTGGGAGCGAGGGGGAGTTTGGGAGGCACCCCCGTGCTATGGTGCAGCAGGACCATATAGCTAGAGAGGGTTTTTTTGGGGTGGGTTCACATTTTCTTATGCTTGATGGGATGATGGATCCGGTGAGGTTTCACGCACAGAGGGTATAAATAAAATGGCTGCTCTGGACAGCCTGAGTGACACCCAGTACCTAGAGAAATCAAATAGCTTCACCTTCAGGTCAAGAAAGAAATCAGTGTGACTCGAGATCAGAAGCAGCAAATCAGGATTGTGCTGCTGTAACGTGAGGGATCCTGCTTCGTGGGCTTATACCCCGAGCAAACCCCAGCTGAGCGGGACGGAGGGGGCGTACAGAAACAGGCCGCACTGTACCAAAAAGTAACATGTTGCCAAACTCGTTAGAGGATTACAGTGTTGTACCAAGTCTAACATCGCAATGACAGTGTGTTATTCAAACGCACGGACCATCCATCACAAAGGCTGCTGCTGCTGCTAATAAAAAAGAGCATATGGAAAACCTAACCTCTACACACAGCACACCCAATATCAGTGAGTAATAATATTACCTCGCTCTCATCTAGTGCTTTTCATCAGCAGAGCTCAAAGCACTTCACAGAGCAGGTAAAGTAATGAACATAGTCAATGTTCCAGCTACTTAGTCTGATCACACTGACTTGCGTTAAAGCCAAAGGCAACTACACAACTTCAGTATCTCCAGAGGGGGCCAGGGAGAATAAAGGGTGCAACAAGAGGTACAAAGAAAGGGAGATAAAAGCAGCAAACACAGGCACTGCCCTACCAGCTCAGAGCACGGCTCCGTCTAGTCCGATGTGCTGAGTGGCTGGGACTGGCTGCTTCAGGGGAGAGCCAGAAACTCCAGAATGCCCAATTCTGGGATAATCTGCTCCTAGTTCTTCCTAACTCCCGGACATTGAGCTAGGATCTGAAACATCAAGATCTTGGCTATTTTTACTACAAACATTGAGAGGCTCAGTCAGGACGAGGGTCCCAGTGTGCAGATGTTGTACAAACAACTTACAGAGATACAATCTCAACCCCAACAAGCCATTTTATTTTTAAATTGTGGGTGTTCCTGGTATCCCTACAAATGTCCAATACTTTTTTGAATCCTGCTGAACTCTTGGACTCAGATATCTTGTGGCAGTGAGTTTCACAGGCAATGCATTGTGTAAAAAATGTCTTTTTTTTTTCCAGTTTCTGTTGCCTTTCAGTCTGTCCCCTTGTTCTTGTATCAGAAAAGATAACTAGCAGCGCTCGAGTCACCTTCTCTCTATTCGATTATTTTGGACACCTACATCACACCTCTTCTTCCCCCCTCCAAACAGCCCCAGGCCTTTCCATTTTTGCTCATACAGAAGTCTCTTCATGCCTCTAACCGTTTTCACTGTCCACCCCTTAACCCCTTCGCTTCCTGCTGGGCCATTAAGGAGATGGGGTGACCAGTCCTGAACACAGCATTTGGGTTGAGGCCCCGCCATGGAGATATATGAAGACCTATTTTTATTATTTTCTATATCCTGATGTTTGCTTTTTGACTCCCACTGAGCAGATGCCATCACTGGACTATCCACAGTATCCCCTTGGCCCCCCTTAATTTAGAAGCCAGCACTGTGCCTGAGGGATTCCTATTACCATGATCTCTCTGCCATTACACGGCCTATCCACTTAGCTTTGGGTTCTTCACTCCCGCAGTCCTATTCTCCCCCAGACTTGGGCTGTGGGGACTAGGATATGCTGTGATTCAGAAAACCGGACACTGGGCAGGTGAAGCAGGGATGAGAGGGGAGTGGCAATATTTGGGCTACTGGGTGGCGTGGGCGTTAGTTCTCCAGACCATGGTGCCTCCATTTGGACTTGTCAGGACTGTTACACAGGGCAGTCGCTGGGTGAATCTGGCAGGACTGTTACACAGGGCAGTCGCTGGGTGAATCTGGCTGCTGGGGTCCAGGCCAGGCCATGCCTAGCAAGCTTAGGGCTGGGATTCGAAGAGGTCCCTTTCCGATGTTCTCACCGTTCCTGGCTACCGTAACGGCACAAGTGGAATCAACTCCTTTGATAAAGTGTGGGGCCTTGTGGGGCTCAAGTTTCCTCCAGGGAGAGTCACAGAAACATGGGGCTGGAAGGGACCCTGAGAGGTCATCTAGTCCAGCCCCCCACGCTGAGGCAGGACCAAGTAAACCATACCTAGAATGGTCAGGAGCTGCCCCTGCAGCAAAGCTGATCTGCCCTGCGGGCCTGCTCCATGGAACAGAGCCCCTGCACCCCACGGCGCGGGCAGATCTCCTAGAGCGCAGGGAGGATGACTGGCAGCACGGTTTGGTCAAGTAAACACAGACACAAGTGGTTTGGTTTGGTTTTTTACTACAGTTACATACAGAAACTATTCAAACAGAACGCAGACCACAAAAGGAACAGAAGAAATCATTCCCGACAGCGTCAGAACCAGCCCTCTCAAACGGTGTTCGAAGGTGTAGTGCTCCGGCACTGGGAGGAGGCGAGCGGTAGCAGCAGCCAAGCCAGGGGCTGCACGTGCTCTCTTCCCAACGCTCCTCAGCCCTGACTTGCAGCAGTCCCCGCTAGTCCAGTCCCGAGCCTCCTTGATTCGCCTGCCAATTGTGCCACATTGGGGGGCGGTTCCGCGAGACAAGTGTCCAGAGGCCAGACTGACACCCACCCACCCTCATCTACTTTGAACACCAGCCTCAAGCTGAATCCCAGGCTCCAGCGTTGGAATGAACCCTCTCACCCACCCCCCGCCCCGCCCGTTCTATCCCCGCTAGATAGAATGAACTAAAGGAACGAGAACACAAATAAAATCAGGCCAATTACAGAGAGGACGTACGATCCCGCAAACGAACCATTAGCTTTTAAATTATTTTAATTCTACATTCACTAGTTAAATAAATTACCCACAGTAAATACTGTAAGGAGGTTTGTGGTCTGCCAGTCTTCAGCCCTGGCATGAAGAGACATGCTACAATCTTTATTTGTCTAGTACTGAACTAGACACGTAAGGCTCAGCTACTGTGTATGAATTTTCCAATGTCCAGGAAGGACAGGGTGACCTATGCAAAGGAGTTGAGGGACAAGGGCGAGGAGAGAGAAAACAGCTTTGCAAAAAATTTGATTATTTAGAATTTTTTGACCATCACACCCAGGAAATCCGTTCAGTTGAGTCTGGCTGGCAGCTGGCCAGGGACTCCTGGACACAGGAAGGCATTTTAAAACCACGAACCCAAAGGGAGCAATGGACACAGCTCTTATGGAACGTCATCTCTAGCAGCTGGACTCTGATGAGTAACCCCAGCTGGAGTCCCCACTTTTCCAGGTACTCCCCCTCACTGCAGTGTGCTTTTCTCAGGCTAATGCTTCGGTCAGATGTGGATATACAGTTGCTTCTCCCTTCACTTTACACTGTTAGAACTAATACTAATATACAAGAACTTTTGTAATACTGTACAAGGGCCCTGTCTTTTGGCTTCCAAAGAGATTACATGCCATTGTCTTAGTGAAAACATCCACAAAGAGTAACCACAGGGGAAGACTGTGCATTCAGTCCCATTCAGACACAACTTGGTCACGTCACTCCCCAGGCCTGGGCCACAAAGACTGGCCCAGGCTTACACAAATTTAAGTCCGCATCTGACCAATGATCTCAGTCCCACCTTTCAGAAACAGGGAACACATGGCTACGCCAAAGCATAATTCCTTGCGCTTACAGGAGAGAGGAATCTAGAGGCAAAAAAAGGGGACAGAAACATTCAGTGGCAACAAGAGAAGAGAAAGAAGAGTGGCGGCGGCAACACCTCTTCAATGAAAACCCGCAGACGCATTCATTCAATCAGCATCTGCGGAGGGCTGCAGAGGAACGTTCCTGGAAAAGGAAAGGGTTCCACTTTTCCCACAGCCATCCTTTGAAAACAATGGCCGATATTAAAGGCACCTAGCAAACAGGACGTAAAACAGTATGACACAAAAGAGGAGTAGGGAGAGATCTACACACACAGGGGAGGATCAGATGACAGTAATGGGTCTCTGCCCGGACAGGTTTCTCACGTACAGCCCATGGCACTGTGCATGCTATTGGGAAGCACCCTATGGTGCAGGAGACGCAGAGTTGCATTAAATCACAGCTGACGGGCTGGATCTCAATTTGCCTTAATATCGGGAACTCTCAGAGACCGTGCTCGTTTCAGTCAAAGTTGCTGTCTGACGACATCTTCTGCTCAACTCATGCAACTATCGCACAGAGAATAAAGGAATCTCGTTAAATGTGCAAACTGGAGGTTCCTGCCTGAATCTATAGAAGAGAGTTGCATCAAAAAAATCTGTTCCATCTGAATTCAAGGCCTAACGGAGTTGTCTTTGGAGAGAAGACTAATATTCCGACATTGATTATCCCTGTGTTGCATAAAATGCCTGTGGCTTCCCTTATCTTCATGGGGAAGATGGGCCATGGAGATTACAGGCCTCTGGATGCAGGGCTACACTTTGATCTAAGCAGCAGCGCTGTGCATTGGCAACCATCCTACCCGAGCTGCATCCCTCAATTAAAGAGATGAGGACGGCTGCATCCGTTTTACAGATTAATTAAGTGGGGACCCCAACCTCTGCAAAGCAGCCAGTGTGGCACTCAGCTGGGCAAGCCCGGGGGCACCCCCCTTTGACAGCAGCACAGGAAAACTCCACTGCCATTGGGCATCGTCTAAAGCAAAGTGCACAAAACCTGCCAGATTCTTCCCATCAACCAAATGAAGATAAGCAAAGCTACCTCCTGCCATGGGAGCCAGTTACTTGGGACAAGAGTTACCAAATACAAAACAATTTACCTTCAGAAACTCACCAGCGTTCACCCTACACACTCAGGGAACTGGAGGAACACTCTGAGATGAAAACATGGTAACCTGGACTAGTGTACTAAGATTAGGCCACAAACAAGGTCAGACCTGCAGGATTATACCAGTTTTAAAATCACAGGGGGCGGGATGGGGAAGAGGAGACCTGGTAAAATTATTCTACCCTGAAAAGTTTGCAGGTTGCCACAAATTCTCCTTAGGTAGCCCAATGTACTAGAAAATGAGTAAGTCCACAGGTAAGTTTCTGAAAGGAGAAGCTGGCGTGGGGAAAACTCAGCCTGCAAACTACACATGGATCGAACCCAGAAGCGTCAAGAACCGGTATTAAGAAATATAAAATGAGTCTTTTCTTTTTAGGGGCACGTGCAAGTTGAACATTTCCAGTTTTTTAAAAAGTGAATCATTAAAACAAAGCTGTACAAAGATCTCTGCAGCTGCCCATCCTCTGAGCAGCAGAATGAACACTCCGGAGGATTTGCCTGAAATTCTCTAAGGGCTGGTCCACACTAGGGGCGGGATCAAACTAAGATACTTCGACTTCAGCTACGCTATTCGCGTAGCTGAAGTCGAAGTATCTTAGTTCGAATTTGGCGCGCTTACCTCGCGTCCGCACGGCGCGCGATCGAAGTTCGCGGCTCCCACGTCGACTCCGGTAACTCCGCTCGCCCTGCAGGAGTACCGGAGTTCGAAGTAGCGTGTTCGGGGATCGATTTATCGCGTCCAGACAAGACGCGATAATTCGATCCCCGATAGTTCGATGGCTACCCGCCGATTTCGGCGGGTAGTGTAGACAGGGCCTAGGAGGATCTTCAAAGCTTCCTAATGGAATGACATCTCTTTGCCCTCTCGTGATGGGTTCTCGAGCCTCCTGGGAAAGAGGCTCCCCCCGAACTAAGCCCCAAGTTGTTCTGAGCTTTCAGGATGGAAGGGGAACTCCTCAGGGACAGGATTTCTTCTGTTGAAGTTCATTTACAAGCACATGTTTCTCATATGCTCCATTTACTTTGGAAAGATTTTACCCCTTAACTTAGGTCTTGAAGGGAGGGTGAAAACTGTGCATGGTGTCAACAGCTCATACTAATGCAGAGCCTTTGTGTTTCGATTCTGTGCTTATCAGTAGCCCGTTCCATGAAGCTGTTACTAAAGTTCTACCACTAGCATGGCTGATGCCAGAATTTGGATTTCTTTGGTCACCGGGTTCAGAAGCAGTTGCCTCAGTAGAAAGCACATGAGCATACCAGGTGTATTAGCACACCAGTGGTACTGGTTATAGAGTGATCAATGCTTTCTAGTCTATATTAAATGGAAAGTGTCAGATACTGCAGAACATTCCTAAGGTGACCTTTAATGACTCTAGAAAATACTCACCCTCCTGCCTGTGCAACAGTGGGAAAAGGGCATTGGTACAAGAGAAATATACCTACCTTATGCATGGATTAGTTTGCATGGTGGCTTTAACTAAATTCTCATACTCTATTACAGGACTTAACGTAGCAACTCCTTCCAGATAGATGCACTGTGCTTATCTGCCGCACGTGGTATTTTCCAGTTACACTAGGACACGCAAATCCTTCCTCAAGGTGACTCAACTCTTCACTCAAGTGTGAGCGTCTTAGAGCCTTAGGAGAAGGCAAGTCTAAGTTTCACAAATGCCAGGGCTGGTAGTCTTCACTTCCCAAAGGTTATAGCCGAGACACTTCTAGATCACTTTTGGTCATTCCAACGAGGCTACTCTGAAGATACCTGCCACAGTGTCGGCGTCCTCTGCATAAAGTGAACAGAGGTCTAAGTGTCCATGTAATCCAACAGGACATGCTCTGTCATGCTGACATGTTACTCACATCTGGCCACCCTATGTTATTCTCATGGAGGGTCTGCAGAACATTGGAATCCCCGATACTCCAGTAGGATCAATAATCCGGTGGGTATCTAGCCCCGTTCAAAACAGGAAGTGTTAACGAGGACAGGTGGAAAGAGCTATTGCTAGTCACAGAAGAAAGTAGTGGCCTGTACCAGACTGCACTGGAGTTCTTGCTCTTCGTAAAAAAACAAGCTCTATTCGTGTGGCACTGCCTGAGCCAGTGAGCTACCACACAACGGACCCCAGTGAGGGGAATTTTTGTTTCCTTGACAAGCCTTTGTGCATTTGACACCAAGGAACAAACTGCGCTACAGACTGAACAACTGCAGGCTGGGACAATGGGAAGACAACTGCAATGCAAGTTCCCTTACCCATAACCAGGGGGAAGTCTCAGTCTGCCCCTGGTGTTTGATTCTACTCTAGACTTTTCCAAGCAAGGGACTCTGATCTTGGCCAACTTGTTCTGAATGGCTCCTCCTGAGGGCACCATCTTTCCTGAACTGGCTTCCAACCTATCCTGTAAGTGACTAGATCTCAGGAAACAGCCCTAAATGGAGTCAGCCTTTGGTGATCCCTTCAGTGTTGCTAAACAGAAGACAGGCAACCCTGAGACTGTCCATTTTGAAAAAAATTACATTCATCACATAAAAAAAAGTTCCTCTGAAGTTTTACAAGGTGGTCTGTCCTGCTCTACAGGCACTGTAGTGTTGGTCATTCTTAGACACTCAAAACCGTCACCAAATATAGACTGGCCTGTTGCATGCTATTTAGTCTGTCAGTCTAACATGTAGCATGTGACAATAACGAAGAGTAACGGGGCTAACGGGAAAATGGCTCTTTGGTATTTAATCAAAAGAAAGCTATAATAGATGTTATTCCTCTGACGCTACGGAGAAGCCTACGTAAAATGACAGCTTACAATGCTAGCAATCAGTGTTAGACATTTCACACACCTGGGGCTCTAGGAGCGGAGATTCTGCTCTCAAGGTGAGGGAGGGGAGATGTGAAGGAAGGGGCTGTGCCCTGTAGCACTAGCTCAGACGCCAACCTCCACACTAGACAGTAACAGCAGCAGCTAATGGAAAGTTATTTTTCCTTTGTAAATCTCACATCCATTCCAATTGAGCATTTTGAACAAACATCTTTTAACCTGGCAGCAACACCCTTCATTCTATGAAACTCTAGGCCTCTTTAAAAGACATCACTAAGATTTCAAGACACTATTAAGACTATTAACTAGGCTTCATGCTATAAACATTCTCCTATTCCATGGGGCTCAGCAGAAAGACTCGTCAAGTTACCAATCAAAGGGCTCGAACTCCCATTGGCCCCTGCCTTTAGAACGGCCAGTGGGAGGTGAGAAAGCTAGGCTGGAAAGCTGACATGATTCAGAATGAAAACCCAGGCAGAAAACGCTTCATTACAGAAAGTAAAACAGTAATAGCTTCACTGTAGGCAGCATCTGCGAGAGGTTTTCACGATTTACATCATACCCAATCCAGTTATTCCGTAAAAATAAAATTAGATAGCCTGACTTCAATGGGCATATTTACTGGGGGGCTGGTCTTGAATACACGGCATTAATGAGCTTGTGATAGAGTTTTCATCCACCACCAGTAATACCCCACATTTACATTTCTTAAAAATAGTGTCAAGTGAAACATCCCTGTAGATCTCTTCACAATTTGGTGACTGGCTGCACTATCCCTGTCCATAAACATGCTGTATATATTTCATATATAAAAAATATTCTCACACTGTAAAATTGCATAATTACTAGAAGAGCCTGCAACTCGTTTCTTTTTTCTTGTTTCACAAGAAACTCAAGTTTTGGCAAAACTGCAAAGGGACAGAATTTCACCCTGCATTCCGAAAAGTCTGCAAGAATTTAGGTTTGGTTTCTACATAGGTCCTCATCTTGTCTAGATAAAATCTCAACCTGTGCTATTGCAGGGCTGGAGGAAGCATGAAACTGTAGAAATGACCGTGGGATTGTTTCTTCATGATGTGCAATACAAAATGAACTAGAGATACAGTATTTTGTTTGCAGCATTCCAGGGTGGTGTTTGTGGGGGAAGGGAAGGAGAGGGGACAATGAACCGTTCTGATCCATTCGCCATTAGCACAGTCCTGACAAAAATGCTCCAATAACCCGTTCTAAGTTAGTCGAGAACAAGAGCATCTTCGCTTGGGAATTACCAGGAAAGCCCCCTCAGTCCAGGAGGTTCACGTCACAACCCCGTGAGAGATCATGCAATGCTCAGCGTGTCCGCTTTTCATAATCCTCGCCCTGCATCTTAAACTTCCATTTACAAACCATGGCAATGGTTAACTCCACTGGACCAAAAGGTTGGGCCGAAAGGAACGTGGAACGAAGGGTTAGTTTACACACACTATACACACGTGGGGAGTCTGGTTCTTTGGAACGCTTTCATATGTAATGCACTACAGCGCCATCATTTCTCCCCGCCTCCATCCTTGTCCCATAGAAGAGTGGAACGTCAGCCCAGCCCGCACAAGTTCCACAAACTCCCCCAAACACCTCATTAGTGTTTTCGGGGTGGGGGGGGGGTCCCCATTTGTTTTATTCTACTGATAAAATAGACTGAGGACCAGACTGCACAAGTAATAATGAACTAGGTTCTCCCAAGCCCTCGATCGCAGCTACGCTTGTCTCTGTGCTCCCCACCCCAAAACAGGAAACTGAAATGTATCCGGTTCATTCAAGCCACATGCGGCCTGAAGGGAGGGGGCCTCCCCAACTGCCACATGTAGACTGTGCACTTTATCATGACAACATAACTCTGTCTATTCACAATATACTGAACTGCTTGGATCGCTGGCTCCCCAGCTTGCCCTCACCACAGCATGCCAAAGAGCACTCAGTATGCTGCCAGCACCTGCAGGCTTCCCAGCTGTCACCCCCATGTGCCAGTCCTCGGCACGGACCTGGCTCCATTCTTGTCTGTCCCTGGGGAAGATGGGGGAAGGGAAGGGAAGGAAGGCTGTGACTGCTTACGCTGTTGCATACACATGCAGACGTTTTGTTGGGGTTTTTTCCTTTTAAAATGATCAAATTACTGTGAAATCACAACGGGCACAGGCAGCCGTACGAGGTAACTATGGTTCAGTGGTGCTTTCTTGGTAACTTCCAGCATAACTCAGCCTTGCCTATTTCTGTATCTGGAATATAAAAAGCCGCAAGTTGATGTTCTTGGCAGCCAGCAGTTTGTTACATTCCACAGAGTCGATGATGGGGAGCGGCACGTACTCCGTCTCATTGTTCTCGTTGGTGAAGACGAAGTGATAGATCACGGGGTTGATTTTCACGTCGTCGTACGGCCCCTTCAGGAGCAGGAAGGAACACTCCATGGGGGAGCTGATCTTGCTTTTCAGAATGAGCTGGAAGGAGAGGGTGCGCTTGCAGGACAGGTTGGGGTTGCGTTCAGAGTCGTTGACGCGGGCCTTTAACACCCAGGTCTGGTTGAGCACGGTGAACCTGGGCGTCTCGTAGTACAGGCGGGTGATGAAGTCATCGGTTCTGTAGGGACGGAACTGAACTTCTGCAACACAACAAAAGAGGGCGGGGGAGAAAACACAGACAGACAATTAACCAGAGCAGCTGGCAGCCTGAACAATCGAGCTCTCAAGTTACCTGTAGCTACTGTGCAGGACCTTTCTTGACATGGCATAAGGAGGCAATTGGGGGTTGGGAGTGACCACTCAAAGCCAGCTAGTGTCAGGAGAAACTGGACTTCTTGGGAAGGAACTCAATGCACTTTAACAGTCCACTGAAAACAGTAAATACAGGAAGCACTTTCAAGATGAATAAAATTGAGGGGCGGGCAAGGGAGAATAAAATACAAACAAGGTTAATCAAATCCACTGAATACACCACCTTGTAAACATAGGAATTGCCAAACTGGGTCGGACCATCTAGTCTAGCACCCACTCTCTGACAATGGCCAGAATCAGACGCTTGCGAGGAAGGCTGAAGAAACCCCATTTGTAGACAGTGAATCCCCAGTCTCTGATGGGTTTAGGTCTGAAGGCTTGAGGGTTTATATGCCATAGATATTTGCATATTTAGTGTAACTGTAGCTATTCTGAGTATCAGTGTCTAATCCTTTTCTGAATTCTTAGCCTCGGTAATATCTTGTGGCAGAGAGTCTCACAAGTCAGCTGGTTGTTGTGTAAAGAAGAATTTCCCTATATCAGTCTGAATTTGTTGTTACAAGATAAATGACTCGCTAACGTTAGCTTGTGGTGAGTGGGTGGTGCACACAACACACAATTACAAAGCATCAGTCAGTTGCCTAAGTGGGTCTGACTGATGCAAATGACCTACATGAATTTGGTTATAAACCATGCCATCAAGAATGGCGAGATGGATGGGCCCTTGCCACTTGTTTCTTTGTGATCTGTTGATGGAGAAAGAGCAGGGGGAACAGGCAATAAGCATGTAGTGAGGTCAGTGTTGTGGGAAGCTGTAGCTGATCCTAGATATAAAATCTTGGGTATGCCCGAACTGAGGTCTGGAGTGCATAAAAACAAGCATCACACGCAGACAGGATACAGTTCAGATAACAAAGCACGTTTTATTGGGATTATGCATACAAATCTGTAATCAAGGTAATAAGGCACAATTATGCATTACCACAGTGCAAAACCAGAGAACAGGGCATGTGAAAAACAGACCTTCAGGCTTCAAAGGTACAGAAAATTCCGGGTTCAGATACATAAAGAAATAACAATACATTGGGTAGAAGTGGTCCAAATTTACTTTTGCAAATGCACTCTAAAATCTGAAATCCAGCCCCCGTTTCAAGGCACAGTCCGCTGTCAGTCCAATAAACTCTTTGCCAGCACACAGACGTTGTCAAATCTATCACTTTTGAACAAGCATATAGTTTCAGTGAAGTCTTTACTGTACAAACCATGGAAGCTCACAGCATAACTACAGGTACAATGAACCTTTGGTTGCATTTCATACAGGTTTACATATTCTTCAACGTTTCCAGAAGAATTAGGAAAGCACAGGAGGCAATACCTGGACAAAGGAGGTGAGCAGTTATTCAAGCTACACAGCATTTGTAACTCAGTGCTTTGACATACACCATCATTGTACTACAGAATGCTACAGTAAAGGAGCTCAGAGTCCAGCTGTATCTTCAGGGATCAAGAGGTATTAGTTCTAACCCACATCTCTACACGGAGAAGACGTTTTTCCTAGGAAGTAACTGCTTTAGGCGTAGGGGTGTTATCTCCAGTGCCACGGAGAGCTGCTGAGCAGTGTTCTGCAGCACAGAATGCTGCTGCTTTGCCTCGCTCGCCCGCCTGAGCTAACTTATCCTACAAGGGCTGGACCCGGAAAGCAGCATCAGGGCAGAGCTTGGGCTATCTCACTCCCTAGGCAACGGTTCTAACTCAGTCTTGTGCTCAAAGTGCAGACGCTACCATGGTGCGCTACAGAACTTTGTTCCCCTCCTCAGCACCAACTACTTACGTGTATCCGCAGGCAGCAATGGATGTAATGCTGGGAAAAACCAGAATCCAGGCTAAGCGGATCAGCTAACAAAACTGCTCCATTTTTCATGAGCTGAGCTCCTAGCACAATCCATTTGCCACGCACCGGCCTAGATAAGTTTCACTAAGGACTCAGCTCCAGATTTAAAAAGCAAAGTAATCAATGCAGCAGGATTCTAGAGTGGCTATCACCGCAACTACAAAAATCACCTTTCTGCCTCACATGGGACAGGCAAGCAGAGACCTTGAACAGTACGTGGTTATCGCACGCTTCTGCCTGCAGCTCCCTTCTGGAACAGCAGAGCATCCATTGCTCCTCAGAGTGGAGGAGGAAAGCCAGCCGAGACCAGGAGATCTTCCCTCTACGCTCCCCTCTGTGAGGCTGCTAAATATTTATGGTAAGGGAAATGTGTTTTCCCCACCCACACCCTTCCCCCTCCATACCCTCCTTCAGAGTTTCTCTTCCATATTATTTGCCTGCAAGTACCTCAAGCACAAATCTTAAAGAGCAATTCTCGGGGCCCGACTTTAGCACTGACGTGCCAACAGAGTAACCAGCTTCCCTGCGTGTTTCAATACATTGTTTAGTTGTTAATTCAAAGTTGATTTTTATCCCTCTTTTCCCCCCTCCCCACCCTCACAAGTTGCCATTTGAGGTAGACAATAGATAGCTCTGCACGGGGCTTTTCTTTACCCAAAGGAAAAGCAAGAACAGGAGGCACTCAAATATGAGAAATTACTACGTATTACGAAGAGCTCTCTCCAGGAGATGGATACAAACCCAACAGCACAGAGACCCCCGTGAAAGATAAATTAAGCTTTCTGAATAGCTCACTAAGTGTGTGACCCAAGAACAGGAACCAGAACGGAATGTGAGGAGCTGTAATTCCCATGCAGTGGACACGAGAGGCCTATCACGTAGGGTCAGTGTGTGTGGGCGGGTCACTGCAGTTATTAATACACTGGACTCCAGCTGGAAGGATGTATCAGATGACAGATAAGGGGTCTGTTAGCTGGATGCTGTCAAATTTCATTTTCACTTGCAGTAAAACAAAGAAACATCACAGGCAACACTGGTTTTATATTCTTATTATTCTGGTCTTGTTCGTCAATCCAGTGGATGCAACTACAGCACCTTACCTGCAGCTAGGATGTGGCCTTCCTCCACACTCGACACAAGTGCTGCTCCGTGGACTAGCCATCAAGGGAAGCAGCGCCACAAGAACTGAGGTCAGCTACTGTCCAGAGCCCAAGCACATAACCTGTGAAACAGGTCCAGTCTTCACCAGTTCCGAGGCCCCGGAATCCTGCATTCGCCTCCTGAATCCAAATCCCACCTGACGCCAGGACAATGAAATCTGCTGCTGCTGAGCCAACTCTTAACAAGTCTGACTACCCCTCCATCTCCGCCCAGCACCAAGCAAGGAACACAGACACGAGCTAACCCAACTGCCAAGCAGACAGGGAAGGTTTCTCGGACAGCACTACTGGGACAGACGCACTGCAGCTACTGTCTGCTCAGCAAAGCCCAGGCTCTTCTGATCTACAGACCGGCACTGTGCATTACATAAGAAAAACAGGCTTCATCAGTACGTAAATAACATGAGTGCCAAAAGCAAGACACTGAAAATATTGGGAGGAGGCTGTGTTTGCCCTGGCTGAGTGATTACCTGTATAGCCAATCTTCTCAAAGCTGAGCAGGCTGAAGATGCTGTTATACAGCTGCATTTCTTTTTTATGGGTTTGGTCCATTTCATCCAGAATCTCCATCAGTTCATTCCCAGTCTTTGTGGGGTGAGTGCACTCTGCTTCATGAACTGTCAGCTCATGGTATGGACCCTGCCACGGGCACCCAATCCGCTTGTATCTGCACTGAGTCACCCTGTTACGAAGAGAGCACAAACAGGAGTACTTGCACCACGGAATGAGATGCACGAACGGCAAATGACACTCCCGGAATGAGACGACTTATTGTCTGATCAGAATACAGCCTCCGAAAGCAAAACCCGACCAACCTGGTGGAACAGTAAGTACATCACCGGCTACCAGAATTCATCACTAAACCTCTGGGCCTCGGCATCCCAGAACCTTCATCCGTGCCAAAGAGGCCTAGGCTTTTGCAAGCCAGCATGTTTGGCTGCAGTCATTAATGCTCCAACTAAACAGCTGGTCCCAGCAATGGGGTTAGTAATCCTAATCTGGGGTGGCATCTTAGTGTGTCACTTGTACAGCACCTGACTCAGTGGGGCCTCTGGGCGCTACTGCAGTATAAATCTTCACCAAGATTTATTGAGCACCTGTCATTTTATGAGATGCCAAAGAACTCTATGGACTGTTTGCAGGGCTCTCTTCACCCACTGCTGAAATGCGGCACCCTCTGGGGAGTAGTAAAGTAGCAACTATCCCATACCAGCAACACTCCCTTTTAAAAGCACTCGTGTAAAGTACAGAGCATACAACTGAAGTGACAGGAGGCGCCTTTCGGACTGAATTTGAAATGGAGTTTGAAAAGACGTCAGCACTGACTCCCTTTTCACTGCAACGAGTGCGACGGATTGTCAGCGACCACGCGTGGGCAGGATTTTAAACTGAAAAAGCCCCTACCACAGCACAGCCCTGTAGTGCCATGCTGGGGCACAGCCTCTGTAGGAGTGATGGGAATGGTGCCATTTTACCAGAGAGGGCACGCACGCGGCGTCCTGCCAGGGGCCTCCCAGCCAAATCCTGACACTCAACCCTGGCTGGTTTATCAGATTTCACTAGATCGCAGTACTAGATAGTACAGCTGAAGCGCTCATGTGGACAGGCAGTACAGTAAGTCTGAATTCCCAACAGTGCTGTGTAACCGGAGCTTCTGCCCCAGCTGACATGCTGCGGTCTAGCCAGTGCTCTCTGGGCTAGTGGACTCTGCCTGAGAGAAGCATCCCGCAGGCTTTTGGCTGCTCAGAACTACACAAGATAAGGAAGGGAGGGAGGGTGCATGCAACAGGCTAGGACAATGCGCTGCCTCTGCCAGTATGCTGCTGGGAAGGCTGTGAGACAGAAGCGATAGAAAGCAATCACGTGCAAATCTCTGTGGTCTCAGTGCTGCTTTACAACTCTAGGGAAGTAAAGCAACTTGCGGCCAAGCCAGCCACAAGCTTCACTTTCCTGTCTCACCTGGCGTGACCTGCAGCCAGACCCCTTACAAACAACAAACATGAGAAGAGGGAGCCTGTTTTACTCCAGCCCCACATCATGGGGCCAGCGCACACTGTTTCCTTGTTTTAGATGCCTCAGCGATAGAGCTTCCACAGCATCTCTTTTGAAGACTATTCTGCAGCCTAACACATCTCACTGTTAGGGTATTATTGTTCTGATGTATTTTTCTCAAATGTAATCTCATTACACTTGCTGCCCACGTTCCTAGTCTCTCTGGCTCTCCATTTTTCTGTCCTCCTGGGGGTTTTGTAACATCTGTCAGTTTAGGGTTACCTACATTCAATGTGTTTAGCCCACCACGTCCTTAAGGAAGATGGGTCTGTAAGACTGGAGTAAACGCCACTCTTTGTGGCAAAGAAATCCTCCTCCCCACCTTGCCACGGACCCAGAGAAGACGCCCTTCACTGAAGATTCTACAGCAACTGGGAAGCAAGCGAGAAATCTCAAAACAGCCTCAGCTGTAAGCAAGGGACAGTTCAGCTACCTTTTGGCCTGACCTACAGCAGTGATGATTTATCAGGAAAATGCAATTCTTGCTGTTTTACAAGCTTTGGAAAGCTATTTTCCAGCAGAAGACCATTGGCCATGTGGTCCCTTCCTCCTGCCTTGTGCTGCTTTTACATCCGTCATTCACTTCCCTTTAAATACTATGGAAGGGCAATCCAACCATGTAGTAGGGGTGTTCTGAATCTGCCCACGCTAGTGTCTCTGGAAGGTCAGGAGAAGGTAGAGAGCTGTCATTACTGATTACGTAAGGGTTCGCTTGATACCCCGTATTCTTGAAGTGGGACTCAGTTTCTGTAGTGTGGAATGAGGCAAGTGTGCACCCCATTAGCTGTACCTGCTGCCACCAATGCTAACACTCCTGTCAGAAACTCACACGGCAGGTTAGTCTTGTTCGCTAGTGTTCGGAATCACAGTTCAGAAGCACCATAAAAAATTCACACTCCAACTAAGCCAGGTATTTTAAACCACACTCTTCTTGGCGTTACCTGCTCTGCTTCGGACAGTGCCGTCTGGGGAGCGGCCACTAACACCCAACCCAGCGGAGAAGACTGCAATGAGCTAAGATGGGTTGTCCTTGCAGGGGTTATGAAAGCATCTCGTGCCTCACTGAACAGAAGGTGAGACTGTTTACCTGTCCTGGCACTCCTCTTTCTGGTGTCTCTCCAGAAGGGAGCGAGGAAACTGCCGCATGCAGAAGCCACACTCTGATGGCAGCTCACTCACTGCTTTTTCCACAGCCAGGTTTCGGCAGCATAGGCTCTTACTGATCTCACAACGGCAATTGGGGCACGTAGCCTGTTCCTCCTTCAGCCGGGCATCTGCTAGTAGGTGGATAAAACAGCCAGCGCACATCAAGTGACCATTAGTACACTGTGAAGAAGGAAAGGGAAATGAAGCTTCAAAGACCTTGCGGGAAATGACATACCAGAGGTTCACTCTACACCTCCGACAGGCTTGCACTCTAGTCTCCCTTATATTTTGATTATAAACAGATGTAATTTTTGCTGCATACAGATATGTACTGTTGCTCTCTGGTCCACTGACATGTTAGACAAGAGAGCAACACAAGGAGAATTTTTTTTAAATGCACAAATGTGCAAAAGGTGTCAGGTAAACCAGAAACAGACCAAGACACTTAAATTAACACCGCAACGTTTAATCTTTAAATAAAGCAAAGGAATCTGGTTTGTTCCACTGTAATCTTGAGGGAGACACAGAAACAGCAATTCCCTGCGGTCAGTTACCACCTTTAGTAAAAAGAGATGGGAGCCCATATTGCAAACTTGTCAAAACTCTTCAACATTGATAAGAACAATCCTGGACTGTACCCCTGGCAAAGATCAGAAACCAGAGAGTAGGAGACTTTCACTTCTGACTCATCAGCACCTGGGCTTCAAACCGACCAATGCAGGAGGGGAGGGAAACAACATGAATTTCTGACTTGATGGTGCTATTATCCTGGGTCTGCCCATCTTTGTACACACAAAGGATAGAACGTTAGGGGCTAAATACCAAGGCTGGATTTCCCCCCACTCAGATAATCCTGTAGCCTGGCAGACTTACTGCTTTCGCTTTGTTTAAACATGGCGCAGCTTCAAACCGGGAACAAACACATGACTGACCAGCCAAAGACCAAACGTGTGGAAAAAGGCACATGGCGCCCAGGGTTTGGCCAGCCAGGGAGTGCCATTTTTACTGGCACTGTTCTTGTAGCTCAACAACAGAAAGTGAATGGCACCCCCTCACCCCCCTTCCAACTGCTTAGCAGGTGACATCCCCAGCCCCGAGGAAGGCCTGCTTTCTCCTCTGGCACAGCAAAAGGACGATAGCTCATTTCAGAACAGACAATTTTACTCTTCCTTTACTCAAATGTAGACTGAATGGAATCCAGGCATATGCCATTCCCAACCAACCTCTGTATCGCATGCTTAACTTGCAGCGATTTATGAGCCTTGTAAGACAGAGGAGACTGAAGCCTGTTAGCAGTGGACTAAATAGCACTCCTGACCACTATCGAGTTTCGGTTCACACACTTTCCAACACGCTGGAGCCCTACTATGCCAGGAGCCAGCTATTTTCAGCACTAGGTCAGTTAACTATTGGTTTCCTTGGACTGATGCTGAAGACAATTTAACTGCTTGCGTAGACAGCATGAAACTGTTTTTAACACCTTTACAAAAAGTGTTTTTGAAAATAAAGTTTCTTGAGTCTGAACCCAGCCAGAGAGCTTCTGATAAATTGTCCCTTTCCCACGTGACTAGGAAAGTGAAACCCGCAGATCGAGCCATCATGCTCTGCAACAGTTATACAAATCACACACAGCACCAGAAGAATACTGGTCCTTACGTCAAAAATAAAACCCCACAGGCTTCTAACCCTGAAGCCAAGGAGACATCCCCTGGCCAGTCACACTGAGCCCCTTATCCTCGATGGGTGATGGCAACATCCCAAAAGCAGAACCACACCCCATCACAAACCATCTACTTGTGCAATTCTGCACAATGGGAGGACGTGTCTTCTTGACCTCATTTAGCGCTAAACTTATGCCCCAAGGCATGAGGGCTGTGCAGCTGCATTGTTCTGTCTAGAGCAAGCCAGATTTCCACCAGTGAGTCCTACAATGTCCACAAAGAACACGTCAATTACCACCAAACAATCAAAAGCAAATTGTATGTTAACGTGTTAGCCGGGCAAGGTGAACCATAGGGGGAGTCTATAGAACACATTAGTTAGAATGGGATAACCAACACGTTGTAACACACCTTCTATCCCAGCCCAGGAAGGACAGCCTATCCTGAGGAAGCCTGTGTTCAAACTCCACTAACTGAACCTTTGAAGAGAGCAGTTTCCAAATGTTCATACAAGTGTTTATACTAGTGTGACGTTGCACTCCATATGTTTTATGGAAATATGCTTATGTGAATATGATGTAACTGGAATTCGCTTTATGCAAAAGGTCTCTTGTAAGGTATCATTACAAAGGTTATAACCTACTGAATATATTCCTCCTATTTGTATGCATGTATCCTTCTTGTATCTGAAGCTAGAAATATGAAGTATTACTCTGAGGTCCTATTGTAATTATGCAAAGTGTGGGCCATTAATGGTGGTTTAGAATCTTGATGGCTCCCATTGACTAGGACAATTGGTTGTAAATGGCTCTGTTTACTTGCAAACCTTCCTGTGTAGGTGTGGGCCAGCCCAGGAAGAATGGAGACTAGGGGTCTCACAGTGACATGTGACCATGTCACCTAATACTGGAATCCATCTTAAATCTGGTACTTTTCCATTTAGAAGGAGGGGTGGGGACCCAGAGAGACAAATGATTCCCGCCTTGTGCCAAAGCTATAAAGGGGGGGGGGGGGAAGCAGGACAAAGGAGGTTGCCAGTCATGAGAAAACCCTGCTTACCACCTGAGATGTCTGCGGGAGCTAACAAGGGCTGTACCAGGGGAAAGGATTGGGCCCAGACTAGGAAGGAGTCTAGTCTGTGAAAGAAGCTTATTGGAACATCTCTGAGGGTGAGATATTACCTGTAATCAGTTTCTTAGTGTATTAGGCTTAGACTTGTGTGTTTTTGCTTTATTTTGCTTGGTGACTTACTTTCTGTTATTACTTGAAACCACTTAAATCCTACTTTTTAAACTTAATAAAATCACTTTTGTTTATTAATAAACCCAGAGTAAGTGATTAATACCTGGGGGAGCAAACAGCTGCGCATCTCTCTCTATCAGTGTTACAGAGGGCAAACAGTTTATGAATTTCCCCTGTATTAGCTTTATACAGAGTAAAACGGATTTATTTGGTGTTTGGATCCCATTGAGAACTGGGTGTCTGGGTGCTGGAGAAAGGTAACCTGCTGAGCTGTTTTCAGTTAAGTCTGCAGCTTTGGGGGCGTGGACCAGACCCTGGGTCTGTGTTGCAGCAGGCTAGCGTCTGGCTCAACAAGGCAGGGTTCTGGAAGTCCCAAGCTGGCAGGGAAAACTGGCTCAGAGGTAATTTCAGCACATCAAGTGACAGTCCCAAGGGGGTCTCTGTGACCGAACCCGTCACATCTAGGATGTGGCATCGTTCTATGTAGCAGCAAATCCAATTGGCTATTTCATTTTTACCAGGCTATTCTGGAAATCAACCTGCTGTTGTGTACTTGATATGGGAAAGCTGCAGTAGAAGAGGGTGCCTAAGAGCGTCCATGCAAGTCACCTTTCCCTGAACAAGTGTATGATTAATTTGATCCATTTTCAGAGAAATATCACCAGCATGGCTTGCAGTAGCAAGATCTACACTTCCTCTTTGCTGGTCCTCTGCTAGAGATCTGAATTTCAGGCAGAACCACAGGACTGAAATGAGCAACAGTAAAAAGATTAGCAGGAACCAATACAGACAGCACCTTTCTGAGAGACAAGTAAAGTAAAAAACACTGTCACCCTAAAACAGGTACGTTTGAGCCATTGTGTCACTTCAAAAGTCAAATAGCCGGAGGTGATCCATATTCATGAAACAACAAGGCACCAACAGTCCCTTTAGGCAGGCTCTAGGGTTCCTCAGCTGGTTTTATGTTTGGCTACAGAATCTAACGTGCTTCTGTCCATAACTGGACTTTTATTTGCAAGTTCCTGCTGGTTCTTTCCTTCCTCTTTGCCTTACGTGTAAAAGCTTATGTCCAAGACAATTAAAGAGACCAAAGCCTCTCACATGCAGTGATCATTGGAAGGCTGAGGAGGGAATAACATAATTGCATCTAGCCAAGGCTCAATCGTATTCGACCGTGAGCACTGAGATTTAGAGAAATTTTATTAGTGCAAGTCCTAGTGTAAAATTCCTTAGACTAGCAGAGTCGTGTTCAACTGACCTGTGGCTAGTACTCGGAAGACTGAAAGCTCTGGTGGAGAGAGCCGTCCTGTACAGAAGTTAAACGGAAGAGCTACTACAAAGCAACTATTCACCCATTGTGTAAAAACATATTGGAAACAAACAAAATCCAGCTAGTAAGAAGATGTTGCACTACTAGTGAGACAGCCTCTGTCCCAGCACTACTGGAGAGCTGCCATGTTACAATTCTCTGTTTTCCTTCATAAGTCAAATTCCCTTAAAGAGATTTAGCCTACGTGGAAAATTATTTTAGACAGGCCTCCGGTGCACAGTGTTATGGCTAGGTAGGATGTCAAGCAGTCTCCAGAGTAGGTTCTCACCT
This sequence comes from Platysternon megacephalum, assembly GCA_003942145.1. Taxonomy (NCBI): domain Eukaryota; kingdom Metazoa; phylum Chordata; order Testudines; family Platysternidae; genus Platysternon; species Platysternon megacephalum. The sequence continues at coordinate 201,098 of QXTE01000445.1, forward strand.
ACCCCTTGCTTTTACATGTTATTTATTATCTGACAGGCACCTAGAGGCCCCAACAGAGATCAGGGCCTCAGTGTGCTGGGCAACGCACAGACAGAATAAAAGATTGTTCCTAATCAAAATACACAAGACAGACATGGAGTCAAAAATGGGGTGTAATTTACAAGCCGAGGGAACCGAGTGACAGTTCAATGGCATGTTAGTGCCTTGATTTATTTTTATATAAAAATGAGTGGGCTTAAGTTTGTCCTCCTTTATTTTTCTTTATTATATTAAGTGTTTCGCAAGGGGGTTGGGAGAGGAGGGAAGGCACAAAGGGGTCAGCTGAACGGCAAACCCCACAAGGGCAGGAAGAGTGGGCACTGAGGCCAGGGAAGGATGGAGGGGACCCACGCAGGGCAAGGGGAATGAGACTGAAATGAGGTCCGAGCAAGCAGCCAATCAGCAGAAGAGGAAGACCATCCTTTTGGGTAGGCACTGCAGCTCCGACAACAACCAGCTGACACAGCCCTGATTCTATTCCCCCAGTGCACACCAGGTCGGAAACTAGCAAGTCAAAGGTCACAAGAGACAGAACTGGTTTCTCCAGGGTGTCCGGTGCTTACTTTAAAGCAGACACATATGACTGCATTCCAGCCAGGCCGTGGGTGCTTGGATTCGGCAGGTTTGTAGTTTAATTGCCTCTGGCAGGGCAACCCTTACTTACCGCCCAGCCCAGGGCAGAGAGAATGACTCCCAAATAATTGGTTTGGGGTGGGGAGGGGAAGAAGCCTGTTTTAACACACTTGTAAATAATCAGATTACCAGTAGCACTGGAAGCCTTGCATAGCCTGACAGCTAGTGCCTGAGTTCCTGCCCACAAGTAGTTTCCTTGTGGTATAAACAATATGAAATTCACTAGTCTTCGTGAGTTTCAATCTGCAGCTGCCTCCATTATCAGAAAACATTAATGCAGGGGAACAATGGCACAATCAAACGGACAGTTATTACTGTGCAATTTCATTATCCAGGCTCATTTAAAGCTGTCATGTATGCGGCTGCAGAAACTGATGGCTTAGCTACTCCTCCCCCCTCGGCAAAGCATCCCAATTTCCAGCAACAAGGGCGTTTTTAAAACCTGCCCCATCCTGGGTTTTGCATCATTGCCCTTGGAAAGATGAGTGCCACAACGGATGACACCGAGTGACCAAATTCTAAACCCCAGTTTGTCTGCCTCTGGCCAGTTTTCCAAGTCTAGAGTATATGGACTCTCAGATGAGGGCTCTCCTCTGATTGTCAGGGTGCTGATGAGGAAGTCACAATGTTTCTACACAAAGTTTAGTTACAGATTTACCTTTGAGGGTCATTTTTCCTCTCTGCCCCGACTTTCCATAGGAAAAAGTACCTGTTTCCTAGGCTACGTCCACACTACCCGCCCGGATCGGCGGGTAGCCATCGATATATCGGGGATCGATCTATCGCGTCTCGTCTGGACGCGATAGATCGATCCCCGAACGCGCTCCCTTCGACTCCGGAACTCCAGCAGGGCGAGCGGAGTTGCGGTGGGAGCCGCGGCCGTCGATCCCGCGCCGCGAGGACGCGAGGTAAGTCGCGGTACTTCGAAGTAAGATACTTCGACTTCAGCTACGCTATTCTTGTAGCTGAAGTCGCGTATCTTACTTCGACATCCCCCCCTAGTGTGGACCAGGCTCTAGACTGCTCACTACAACGCGCTGCTGGCTTGTTCCATACTAAAGGCAGCAAAGACACTTCTCAAGCCATGGCCCACGTTCCAGAAAACGTAAGGGCGCAACTATGGCAAATGTTCTAAAACCGCCGTCCACAAGAGCTGAGGAGGTACATGCCAAAAAGTGTCATTTGCAACAGAAATAAGGGAACATGAAACCTTTCCAGCCAAAGCCCCCAAATTTCCACTGGGGCTAAAAACTGCACAAATTCATCTTTTTCTGCATCAAATGGGAACCAATCGACTATCCGAGCCCTGCTCAACAGCTGGTCAGTTTTGCATCAAGTCTTAACATGCCCTACCTCATCTTCCTTAATGTACAGGCCTCTGTGTCAGCAAGGTGCTTCTAGGCACTCGTTCCGATGTAAAAGTGACCTACAAATACAAGTTGTGCCTGTGCCCTTTTTGCTCCTGTGTGGTAGATAAAGGGCTAACACTGAAACTTTTCTGCTTGTTTCTTACATTAGAAATATTAGGAGTCACCATTTTCTCTAATCCGTCAAATCACAGCAGATTGATTTAAATCAAGGTGATTTAATAAGCAATTTAAATCATGATTTAATCACCAAGTGGAAAGCCTCGATTTAAATCATCCATTTTAATCAAATTTTCCATTTGTACTGCAGTTATTTTCTAAAGAAAGGTGCATTCTCACTGGTTAATATAACCGTTAAACCATGTTGAATTACAACTAAATAGAGCCTTTACACTAGATTTGGTACATCTTTGTATTACTAGGAGGGTACATTAGAACAATATATATTTATTTAAGCAATTTTATAGCTTAATATTTTCAGGTTCTTATTAACTAATTGTACATTTTAGTATGTTAGAAAATAGTGAATGACATATTGCTTATTAACTAGATAATTAACTTTTTGCTCATGGCTTGTGTCAAGCTGCGTTAGGATGGTAACTAGAATTTAATTAAACACACAAAACAGCATATACAATTTATTTTTGTTAAACAAAACAAGCTCTTAATGTAGTACATGACCTACTGTGCCATATTTATAAAGACTGACTTCAAAAGTTACATGTTTTTCCCCCATTCTTTCTTTATATAGAAAAGCAGCCTTTAACTCAAAGTTTTTGATAGAGGCCCATGTATTCAGCATGTTCATTTATTTAACTGTTTTAAGAATTATAATAAATTAGGGCCTTAATGTATTTTGAATTAAATTCAGATTTCAGTTTAAACACATTTATTTTTTGAAAGAAAAAAAACTTAGAATTTAAACAATCAGAAAATCTAATTTCAATTTTTTTTAAAAATCTGAATTTATTTTTTTTATTTTTTAAAATCATTGATTTTTTCCACCCTGCTCTAAACACTCTTTCAGCAAAATGTTGGTGGAAGTTTTCTCAGCACTCACAAGGGAAGGGGGTTTGGATCATTCACAGAGTTTTTCTCCCCGGGGTTGTTTTTTTGTTTTGTTTTTTAAGTTGTAAGCGGCCTGACTAAAAAACCTATTTCTTTTCCCATTACCCTGAGTTCAGTCTCACCTTGTAATAACCCTCATTCCAATTCTCTAGTCTGCCAGCAAAACCAGGGAAGCCGAGGCTAAGAGCTGACACGTCTAACACAAAAAGACTAGAAAAGGACCATGCTAAGCTTCAGAGAAAGCTAACCAAGGTAGGTGAACGCACAACATAATGTGAAAGAGTTTAATATTAATAAACACAAAGTAAGGCACATTGGAGGGAAAAAAATCAAACTACTCACACACCATACAGGGTTCTAACCTAACAACCAACTCAGGAAAGGAACCCGCGCATCAGTGTAGACAGATCAAGGAAAAGCTGAGCTCAAAAAACCCCAAGATACTAGCATGTATAAGGAGTGGGATTGCGTATAATAAAGATAACGTTATAACGCCTTTATATAAGTCAATGGTGAGGCCTCGTCTGGATACTGTGTGCAGTATGGGTCATCCCATCTCAGAAAGGATATTGCTGAGCTGGAGGGAGTTCAGAAAAGAGCAAGAAAACCGTTCAAAGGCCTGGAAAATCTCTCCTATGAAGAGTAGCTGTTACCTCAGAAAGGAGACTAATAAGAGGGGACGTGATAAAAGCACATAAAACGAGTAGTCTAGAGGAGCAGTTATCAACCAGGGGTCCAAGGCCCCCGGGGGTCCACAAGCAGGTTTCAGGGGATCCGCCAAGCAGGGCCGACATTACACTCACTGGGGCCCAGGGCAGAAAGCCAAAGCCACACCACCCTGAGCCCCACCACCTGGGGCTGAAGCTGAAGCCTGAGCAGCTTAGCTTCATGGGGCTCCCTGTGGCGTGGGGCCCTGGGCAATTGCCCTGCTTGCTACCCCCTAATACAGGACCTGGCTTTTATATGCAGAAAAACCGTTGTGGCACAGGTGGGCCATGGAGTTTTTACAGCATGTTGGGGGGGCCCCAGAAAGCAAAAGGTTGAGAACCCCTGGTCTAGCGGGTAGACCAAGAGCTGATGGTCTCCATCTCAAACACAAGAATAAGGGGACATTCAACACAATTTTTAAAAAGGTGGGAAATTCAAAACCCATAAAAATTCATTGTACAGGATAGGGCCAAGAACTTCGCAAGGTTCAAAAGGGAGCGGACAGTCATACGCATAACACAAGTATCCAGAGTAATAAGAGTTAATGCTTCCACATTTTGGAAGAGATTAAAACTCACACTGAAATGGATCTGTAACTATTCGGGATTAGGACAAGACCTAATGTGGGGAGCAAGTTATCCCACGCCTGCCTCATGGGAAGTTTCTTGCTCCTTCCTCTGAAGCATCTGATACTAGCCACTGTCACAGATACATACTGGACTAGATGATCACGGATCTCATGCAGTCTGGCAACTCCTACGTTCCTAAAAAGGTGACCCCATTAGGCCTTACATGTCATAAATCAGAGAGGGGAAAAAAACCACTATTTTTTGCAAGCCACTTTTGGGTTCACTAATACAGAAAAACGTGTTTCACAAGTCTCTGCAGCTCCACTGTGTTCAGAGACAGGATCGTGTAACGTAATACAGCTTCCTGCTTTCATGAAAAGCATGTAACATCATGACCTATAACCGCTCACATGANCTCTGCCAGAGCTGGGCTTACTTCCACAGGGCCTTTCAAACCTACCCCCTCTGTTGCCACAGGCCTGTCCCCCAACCCATCTGCACAATGATCACACCACTGCACGGGGGCAGCCTGAGGGCATGGGGGAGGTTCAGAGAGGATTCTTTGGGAACCACACCTCTTACCATGCGTATGGATCATTAGGTCTCTCCCAGTGTCCTGCTGTAGAAATTGAGGCCAACCGGTTGTGCAGCATAGCTACAAATATCTAGAAAACTTATTGCAAAGTAGCAAAGAATCCTGTGGCACCTTATAGACTAACAGACGTTTTGCAGCATGAGCTTTCGTGGGTGAATACCCACTTCTTCGGATGCAAGTGGTGGAAATCTCCAGGGGCAGGTATATATATGCAAGCAAGAAGCAAGCTAGAGATAACGAGTTTGAACTAAATTGAACTAAACTCGTTATCTCTAGCTTGCTTCTTGCTTGCATATATATACCTGCCCCTGGAGATTTCCACCACTTGCATCGGAAGAAGTGGGTATTCACCCACGAAAGCTCATGCTGCAAAACCTCTGTTAGTCTATAAGGTGCCACAGGATTCTTTGCTACTTTGCAATAAGTTTTCTAGATATTTGTAGCTATGCTGCACAACCGGTTGGCCTCAATTTCTACAGCAGGACACTGGGAGAGACCTAATGAGCCATACACATGGTAAGAGGTGTGGTTCCCAAAGAATCCTCTCTGAACCTCCCCCATGCCCTCAGGCTGCCCCCGTGCAGTGGTGTGATCATTGTGCAGATGGGTTGGGGGACAGGCCTGTGGCAACAGAGGGGGTAGGTTTGAAAGGCCCTGTGGAAGTAAGCCCAGCTCTGGCAGAGGAGTCTCTGCAGCAGGACTTCGGGGTCTGGAAGAGAGAAGACTGAGCCCAAGCCTAACTGTTTAGGACAAGAGCTAAAGACACCTTTCGGAATAACCCGCCAATCCCACGAACAGTGTGTGGCAAAGCAGGCGCTCAGATACCATGGTGAGCAGATACCAGACAGTCTCAGAACTTGGGACACTGCACCCCCACTGAAACGCCCACTATTGAGACGGTAACGGGCTTACAACGAGCATGGCTGCAAACGAAACAAACTCTAACACTTGCATTCCAAGATGATAAACTCTTTCCACAATCTCCAGACACCCACGTCCAGTCTCCCTGGGCAGGAGCGTGACAGAAAGGCTGCTGCCCAGGAACACTTTAGACAAGCGAAATCTATTCTCCTCCAAGTCATTCAGTCTTGATATTAATTGGAATTTGAGTCTGACAAAGCAGTTCCCATTGATCACTCAAATGTTGGGCTCGTGTACATGGATCATTTGGACTGATTCAGAACATAAGCTCCAGCTATGAACCCAGAAGAGAAGGGCAGCTTCAGATTCCACACCCGGAGCCTATCCCCAGCCTGTGCTCATGTCAGCTGATCAAGTCAAGGGAGCTTCTCTTCCACTTTCCAGGAGAAGGCTTAAAACCTGTGAAACTGTGACATTCCTGCTAATCCCAGCGTGCAACATACTTTTCATTCATTCCACACCAACAGCTGTGGCAGAACAGTGCAAAGAGCACAAGGCAGGATCTAGCTCTCCACTGGTATGTCAAAAATATTGGGAATCGTGGAGCAGCCTGCAAAACTTCAGAGTTTGGTAATTCTCAAAGGACTGGTCTTCACTCACCCCAGGGTTCAGAGCTAAAGTGGAACATCTACCAACCAGGGGCAGCGCTCTGCAGAAGGCGCGGCACTACAAGGCTCAGATGAAAGTTTCCAGAAAGCCTGGAAAGCTTCAGCAAACCTCACAAAAAGTTTGACTTTTTTTTTTCCCCCAGTTGTGGGAAAGGCAAGCGTGCTGGAGCTCACTGACCCAGCACTGTTCATTATGCCGTGCTTCACAGCAAGAAACTGAACAGAGGTCAGCGGCTGCACAATTTATAGTAACAGTAAAGCCACAGGACAGGGAGGGGAAGCCAGAATCTAGGTTAGTGGTCGGCAACCTTTCAGAAGTGGTGTGCCGAGTCTTCATTTATTCACTCTAATTTGAGGTTTCGCGTGCCAGTAATACATTTTAACGTTCTTAGAAGGTCTCTTTCTATAAGTCTATAATATATAACTAAACTATTGTTGTATGTAAAGTAAATAAGGTTTATAAAATGTTTAAGAAGTTTCATTTAAAATTAAATTAACATGCAGAGCCCCCTGGACCGGTGCCCAGGACCCGGGTAGTGAGTGTGCCACTGAAAATCAGCTTGCGTGCCGCCTTCGGCACACGTGCCATAGGTTGCCTACCCCTGATCTAGGTACACAAGCACTTCGAGTCAAACATGACCACAGCCCCATGAATAATGTGATTATTGGCTGCAAAAATAGCCACATCACTCCCCTTTTAAATACATGCTGCCTAATTATACTACAGTATAATTTAAGATTAATTCCGGCTTCAAGATTAAGCTCCGGCTTTAAGATTAAGCTTGATAAGTTTATGGAGGGAATGGTTTGATAGGATAACGGGATTTAGTCAATAGGTCAATAACGTGCCACCGCTGGTAATTAGTACCGATGGTCAATGTTGGGATATTGAAAGTCTTTTTCCTGAGTGTCTGGCTGGAGAGTCTTGCCCGCATGCTCGGGGTTCAGCTGATCGCCATATTTGGGGTCGGGAAGGAATTTTCCTCCAGGGCAGATTGGCAGAGGCCCTGGAGGTTTTTCGCCTTCCTCCGTAGCATGGGGCAGGGGTCGCTTGCTGGAGGATTATCTGCTACTTGAAGTCTTTAAATCAAGATTTGGGGACTTCAACAGCTGAGTCAAGGGTGAGAATTATTTCAGGAGTGGGTGGGTCAACTTTTGTGGCCTGCATCATGCGGGAGGTCAGACTAGATGATCATANATTTGTAGCTATGCTGCACAACCGGTTGGCCTCAATTTCTACAGCAGGACACTGGGAGAGACCTAATGATCCATACGCATGGTAAGAGGTGTGGTTCCCAAAGAATCCTCTCTGAACCTCCCCCATGCCCTCAGGCTGCCCCCGTGCAGTGGTGTGATCATTGTGCAGATGGGTTGGGGGACAGGCCTGTGGCAACAGAGGGGGTAGGTTTGAAAGGCCCTGTGGAAGTAAGCCCAGCTCTGGCAGAGGAGTCTCTGCAGCAGGACTTCGGGGTCTGGAAGAGAGAAGACTGAGCCCAAGCCTAACTGTTTAGGACAAGAGCTAAAGACACCTTTCGGAATAACCCGCCAATCCCACGAACAGTGTGTGGCAAAGCAGGCGCTCAGCTACCATGGTGAGCAGATACCAGACAGTCTCAGAACTTGGGACACTGCACCCCCACTGAAACGCCCACTATTGAGACGGTAACGGGCTTACAACGAGCATGGCTGCAAACGAAACAAACTCTAACACTTGCATTCCAAGATGATAAACTCTTTCCACAATCTCCAGACACCCACGTCCAGTCTCCCTGGGCAGGAGCGTGACAGAAAGGCTGCTGCCCAGGAACACTTTAGACAAGCGAAATCTATTCTCCTCCAAGTCATTCAGTCTTGATATTAATTGGAATTTGAGTCTGACAAAGCAGTTCCCATTGATCACTCAAATGTTGGGCTCGTGTACATGGATCATTTGGACTGATTCAGAACATAAGCTCCAGCTATGAACCCAGAAGAGAAGGGCAGCTTCAGATTCCACACCCGGAGCCTATCCCCAGCCTGTGCTCATGTCAGCTGATCAAGTCAAGGGAGCTTCTCTTCCACTTTCCAGGAGAAGGCTTAAAACCTGTGAAACTGTGACATTCCTGCTAATCCCAGCGTGCAACATACTTTTCATTCATTCCACACCAACAGCTGTGGCAGAACAGTGCAAAGAGCACAAGGCAGGATCTAGCTCTCCACTGGTATGTCAAAAATATTGGGAATCGTGGAGCAGCCTGCAAAACTTCAGAGTTTGGTAATTCTCAAAGGACTGGTCTTCACTCACCCCAGGGTTCAGAGCTAAAGTGGAACATCTACCAACCAGGGGCAGCGCTTTGCAGAAGGCGCGGCACTACAAGGCTCAGATGAAAGTTTCCAGAAAGCCTGGAAAGCTTCAGCAAACCTCACAAAAAGTTTGACTTTTTTTTTTCCCAGTTGTGGGAAAGGCAAGCGTGCTGGAGCTCACTGACCCAGCACTGTTCATTATGCCGTGCTTCACAGCAAGAAACTGAACAGAGGTCAGCGGCTGCACAATTTATAGTAACAGTAAAGCCACAGGACAGGGAGGGGAAGCCAGAATCTAGGTTAGTGGTCGGCAACCTTTCAGAAGTGGTGTGCCGAGTCTTCATTTATTCACTCTAATTTGAGGTTTCGCGTGCCAGTAATACATTTTAACGTTCTTAGAAGGTCTCTTTCTATAAGTCTATAATATATAACTAAACTATTGTTGTATGTAAAGTAAATAAGGTTTATAAAATGTTTAAGAAGTTTCATTTAAAATTAAATTAACATGCAGAGCCCCCTGGACCGGTGCCCAGGACCCGGGTAGTGAGTGTGCCACTGAAAATCAGCTTGCGTGCCGCCTTCGGCACACGTGCCATAGGTTGCCTACCCCTGATCTAGGTACACAAGCACTTCGAGTCAAACATGACCACAGCCCCATGAATAATGTGATTATTGGCTGCAAAAATAGCCACATCACTCCCCTTTTAAATACATGCTGCCTAATTATACTACAGTATAATTTAAGATTAATTCCGGCTTCAAGATTAAGCTCCGGCTTTAAGATTAAGCTTGATAAGTTTATGGAGGGAATGGTTTGATAGGATAACGGNCAGCCCCATGAATAATGTGATTATTGGCTGCAAAAATAGCCACATCACTCCCCTTTTAAATACATGCTGCCTAATTATACTACAGTAACTATGCTTCTAGTTTTGTAAAAGAGTTTCTAGTCCTTTTGGTTGGGGAAAACAAGCCTTGAAGTAAACCAGATTTAAACTCACGTTATATCTGCGTGGGTCTGCAGACAGCCTAGAACAGCTGTGACAAAGGGCACACGTTAGCCCTGGCTAGAGCATTTTAGGATAAACATCAACCTAACACATTTATCCATTGCTAAGTGCAGTGATGGGGCAAGGGCTAGTTACCAGCAAGAGACGAGGGTGAGGAATAAGGAACAAACCTTCCCCTCCCCAGCATATTTAAAGTCACACCCACCCTTGCGGGAAAGGGAAGCATACATTGTAGTGCTGAGAAACAGCAGCAAGAAAAAACCCTCAAATGCCTACTGTGTTCCACAACACTCCAAACAGATGCCTACCTCCCTCACTTCTGGACACCCAAAGCCACCTCCCATTGACCCTCTTCATAAGACAGCAGAGGGCTCTCAAAGCACCCAGCTGCTTCCCTTCCCCAAACAATTTCTGCAATTACTGAAAATTTGTATGTGGAGCAAAATACATTTGTGTTATGTTACGTTCACACAAGGGACGCTGTACTGAACTGGTGGTAGGGCCATGGTTCCTGGCCTTCTGCTGCAAAGCTTAGATTGACTGGGCTGTGGAGGACACAGGACCGTCAACATGATTTAAGGCAGAAATAAACAGTTCTGTTCACTCCCTGATGAGGCCCCAACCAAAACTGCCAAACTACCCACCAGCAGTAGACTGCCTTATGCAGCAGGCGTCTATGACTAAAGATCCCAGCAAGCAGGGCTCGTTAAGAAACAGCCCCGTCAGAGCTATGGCTGGGACTGTCAGAAACCAAAGGCAACTCCCATCTTTTCATGTGCTGTGTATTTCCACCTGCCTACTGTATTTTCCACTCCATGCATCTGATGAAGTGGGTTTTAGCCCAAAAAAGCTTATGCCCAAAAACATTTGGGGGGAGGGATAGCTCAGTGGTTTGAGCATTGGCCTGCTAAACCCAGGGTTGTGAGTTCAATCCTTGAGGGGGCCACTTAGGGATCTGGGGCAAAAATCAGTCCTTGGTCCTGCTAGTGAAGGCAGGGGGCTGGACTCAATTACCTTTCAGGGTCCCTTCCAGTTCTGAGAGATAGGTACATCTCCATATATTATTATTATTTGTTAGTCTCTAAGGTGCCACAAGGAATCCTCATTTCTTTTTGCTGATACAGACTAACACGGCTGCTACTCTGAAACCAGAAGCCAAAGAGATGCTCCCAAGTACCACTGAATTTCAACGGGAGTTGAGTGCCTCACCCCCACCCAAGGATCCTTTGAAAACTCCGGGGCAATAATTAATTGGTGACTTGGGGAGAGGGGATACCTGACCAATGTAGTTATTTGAAGGGTGTAACCACTGAAGATGGAGAGAGGTTGCAGCTGGTGAACTGCTCCCAGCAGATGCTGGGTGACTCGTGTCAGTTATTTGGAACGCCCGACGGGTGCATTCCGAGGCCTCATCTGTGCTGCTCTCAGGGGTTCAAGTACCCCCCATGTCCCACTAGCCCCGCTGCCCAGGTCCACCTCAGCTGGACTACTGCCCCCGCCCTCCAGTGGGGAAACCTCCAGCTGCAGGAAGGGTGTGGAGACAGTTCCGGCAGCATCTGCAAGAACAAGCCAGAAGCATGCAGCAAGCAGGCACCCACCCTCTCCAACACAGCTGGGACACATCTGCTCTTCTTGGAGGATGCAGGTGCAATGCCGATGTTGGCTCCAGACCGTAAGCCATGGAGTAGTGGGCTGAGGTGTTTAATAGCAGAGATGAGGACCAACAGCTGCACGCATTCAGAATGAGGAAGCAAACCCACCTGGCCCCACCGCTAGAGAAGACCATGACAAGGAGAGCTCCCCTCCCCAGAGAAGAGTGGAGATTGCTCTTGGAAGCTGGCTACACCAGCTATCTCAGTGGTTCTCAAACTTTTGTACTGGTGACCCCTTTCACACAGCAAGCCTCTGAGTGCGACCTCCCTTATAAATTAAAAACACATTTTTATATATTTAACACCATTATAAATGCTAGAGGCAAAGTAGGGTTTGGGGTGGAGGCTGACAGCTCGTGACCCCCCCGTGTAATAACCTCACAACCCCGAGGGGTCCCAACCCCGTTTGAGAACGCCTCAGCAGTCAGTACACCCCAGCAAACACTAGTGTTGGAGTCGTGCAGGGCAGTATGCGTACTGCTGAAGGGGTGTGTGATCAAGGTGGCCACTAGGCCAGAGCCCCCGCTGGAAGCCATAAGCCTCAACCCCACCCAGCAGTTTATGAACAGACCAGAGATTCTAAACTTTCAGGTGCAGGCACAGGAGGACGATTCCCATTGTACATTGATGGGTTTGCTGTTAGCGTGATGCGGAGGGACACTACCCCAATCACATAGCAACTCCAACATATACGCAGTAGATGGAGATAGCAGGAGCATTCATGAGACAAAGCAGGATAAGAGAGCTCCTGACCTGCCGTGGCAGTCCCACAACTAATACAACAATCCCCGATGCCTGTATCATGTTACGTAACAGGCAGAAGAGTTCAGTATCAAGGCAGCCGGACTGGCATTAACCAGTGCAGGCAAAGTTACCTGTGAAGCTGTTAGCACAGACAGCACGTGTTAGAACACACTTTTAAATTCATGAGGGACTGGAGCACACATCAGTGAAGTGAATAACTTTAGTAGCATTTATTCTAGGGGGAAATGCAAGTGGGTTTCTGTAAGCATTAAACTTTATTATTTGTATAGGGAAAAGTTCATGGAGGTGCTGTACTTTTGACAGATGTGGGCNTGGGTGGAGGCTGACAGCTCGTGACCCCCCGTGTAATAACCTCATGACCCCGAGGGGTCCCAACCCCCCGTTTGAGAACGCCTCAGCAGTCAGTACACCCCAGCAAACACTAGTGTTGGAGTCGTGCAGGGCAGTACGCGTACTGCTGAAGGGGTGTGTGATCAAGGTGGCCACTAGGCCAGAGCCCCCGCTGGAAGCCATAAGCCTCAACCCCACCCAGCAGTTTATGAACAGACCAGAGATTCTAAACTTTCAGGTGCAGGCACAGGAGGACGATTCCCATTGTACATTGATGGGTTTGCTGTTAGCGTGATGCGGAGGGACACTACCCCAATCACATAGCAACTCCAACATATACGCAGTAGATGGAGATAGCAGGAGCATTCATGAGACAAAGCAGGATAAGAGAGCTCCTGACCTGCCGTGGCAGTCCCACAACTAATACAACAATCCCCGATGCCTGTATCATGTTACGTAACAGGCAGAAGAGTTCAGTATCAAGGCAGCCGGACTGGCATTAACCAGTGCAGGCAAAGTTACCTGTGAAGCTGTTAGCACAGACAGCACGTGTTAGAACACACTTTTAAATTCATGAGGGACTGGAGCACACATCAGTGAAGTGAATAACTTTAGTAGCATTTATTCTAGGGGGAAATGCAAGTGGGTTTCTGTAAGCATTAAACTTTATTATTTGTATAGGGAAAAGTTCATGGAGGTGCTGTACTTTTGACAGATGTGGGCTTTATATTCTAGTACAAGGGAGTTGACAGAGGGTTGACGTGTAGTGGCAGTCAACAATAATTGTGATGTGTAAAGTGTACAAGATTTGTTTTCAAAAAAGTTTATTACACAAAGACAAGCTCACAGACCTGCCCCAGTATCAAAAAAACNGCTGGGTGCAAAAAAAAATTTAAAAATGCATTTTGATATGGCCACGTGTAAAGTAACACCTAGGAACCAAGAATGTAGGCCACACTTTCCGGATGACAGACTATCCTGGGAAGCAGTGACCCTGAAAAAAGACTTGGGGGTCAGGGAGGATAACCAGCTGAACATGAGATCTTAGTGCAACACTGTGGCCAAAAGGATTAGCATAGCAGGCTCAGAAGAAGAGTCAGTCCCAGATCTGGTACAGCTCATTGTACAATGAGCAAGTTTCCCACTGTGAGCTAGATTGTGGACCTTAAGACCATTTGCCTTTTAACAGCAGCGCTGCCTGCTGCTCCTGGCAACGCCCATCTCTGCTAGTTGTTCAATTCTCTGGCTGTACACTACGGCAGTGGTTCTAATTCAGGACCCATTTCTAAACCTTGATGGCCTGTTGCAGCCCAGAGACAACCCCAGACCCAAAGCTCTACCCCACAGGGGCCCCAATGGGGGCTCAGAGCTAGGATTCCAGATACTGACCATCTGGGGAATACTCTCCACCAGCAACTGGAGGGGAGGGTGATGAGCCAAGACACCCCCAAAGAAAACTGCCACCCCCAGCATATGGGGGCAGAGGTAGGGATTTGTAGGGCAGAGGAGTGTGTGGATGCAATGGAGGGGCAGTGAGCCAACAGCTCCTGAAAAAACAGAGTCCATGGGATGCAGGGGTGGTGAGTTCTGTGGGGGCTGGTGGAAGGAGTTGGGGACAGAAGGGGCTGGGGATATTGTGGGGAAAGATCTAGAGGGATGCCAGGATGGGTGTTATGCCAGAGGGGGCATTACATTGCAGGCTCAGGCTGGGGGCAGGACAGGCTGTAGAGAAGATGGGGTGTCATACAGGGTCGCAGAGCCACTCAGGTTTGGCCTGGCCCCCCTAATGGGGGTGGGGAAACTGGCCAGGCCAAACTTGAGTGAGTGGTTCTGCAACCAATGGAAGGGAGGCTGTGCCAAACCTGGGCTGCACCGCAACCCATGCGCCAAGCTGTGACACCCAGAGCAGGGAGCTAAGCCCAGCCAGCCCCTGCAACCCTTTGACATTTCTGCCACCCAATTTTGGGTTGCGACCCACAGGCTGAGGACTCTGCACCAAGGTACTGCATATGGCTGAACTCAGTTAGCCCTCAACGTCCTCCTCCTCCAAGATGAAAACGAGAGTCTGCCCCGAGCCAGCTGGCAACACACTCCCAGGACATACCCGCAATACCCTCAGTGGGGTCTTGTCACAAACCAACACGTTCTCTGCTGTGAAGCTAGCAACTGAGCTCCAACGCATGTGGTGCTATTGGGGTCTTCTGGCCAGCCTGACCCTTAGGTCAACAGAGTTTGGAAAGTATCTGAGGGGGAGCCGTGTTAGTCTGGATCTGTAAAAAGCAACAAAGTCCTGTGGCACCTTATAGACTAACCGATGTATTGGAGCATAAGCTGTTGTGGGTGAATGCCCACTTCGTCAGACGCATGTCTGGAAAGTAAACAAACGCCCTGCAGGATGGCACCCCTGGGTCTATTAGCAGTGAGCTCCAAGCACACAGGCACTGGTGGGACTGGCACAGGGAAGGGCCACAAGGCGTTTAGCCTTGCTCACAGCAAGCCTAATGTAAAGGGTGGCTGTAACACCGGTCACCGCAGAGAGAACTTGTATGGATGCAACAGGCCTGCTGCGAGACCAGAGTGCCCAGCAGAGCACATTATTCAGGCCTTGCCTACACTGAAGGGCTCAGCCGGCACTTCAGCGTGGAGTCACAAGTTCAGGCGTGTGAGATGTTTCAGAAGTCAGGGGAAGTTGGGCACGAATTCCCTCTGGCACTTCTGAAAATCTCACCCCTTGACTCTGTCCAGTAAAGCATCTCAATCCCAAGCACAGGTGCCTATTGCCCCCCACAACAATATACATACCCTGTTTGAAATGCAGTCCTCTCGGGAGCGGAAGGCAGCCGCCACCTGGCGCCCAGTACGAGGCATCAGCAGGGAAGGAGAAAATCAAGGGGGGGAAAAAAAGGCGATTTCCTACCCAAAGCCCAGAGAACAGGTGTGTGCGCATCCAATGCCAAGCCCTACCAAAGTAAGAGCGACAGACACAGCGAATGCAGTAAGGCTGGGACATAAACACCCAGCCTTGTGCAACCAAGTCCAAATACAGAGTGAAGTGAGGAAACAGCCGCTGTGAAAGTTGTGCCATTGTCCAGGTAACAGAATTCTAATGGCCCGAACTTGAAGACTGGGTGTTCTAACAGCTCTGCTCTAGGAATGATCTGGGGGCAGGTCTCTGGCCTGTGTTACACAGGAGATCAGACAGGATGATCACAATGGTCCCTTCTGGCCTTGGAATCTACAAACTGTTACCGTCTGCCAAGGACTGCAACTTGCCTGGAAGCATTCGTTAACAGGAGAAGCGGGACCTGATCCTCACCGAGGCCTTCAGGTGCAACCAGAGCAAACAGCTTTGCATTTTCTGTTTTATCCTCATGCGGAGAGAGATGCATTTATGATTTGACTGGTAATGTATACACCCACGGCCTAAGCCCCTGAGCACATCTGCATCAAAATGTGAAGTCCAATACAGATGCACCATGTTCCCTCCACTCCCTACCACCCCCGAAGGCAAATAAGACTATCACTGCTCAAGAAGGTCTCAGGGCCACGAGCAGCTCTCCGAAGACACCACTAAGACTGTCTTAGAGCAGTGGCTCCCAACCTGTGGTCCACGGATTAGTAACCCCTAGAGTCCTGCCTGGAGGGTCAGTAAGAGAAAACACGGCGGATGAGCAGTTGGGAGCGTGCATAAGGATTAGAAGTGGCTCACAAGGGCTTGTTTATGGAGCGGTCTGTTAAAGTAGCTAGGTAACCACTGTTTAGAGTAAATCCTTTTGCAGCACTTTAAAGTCAAGGGACACCATTCACTCTTGTCCTGCTGTCTCACCTGGTGACAGCAGTGAATTATTCAGAGCTGCACAGACCAAGTCGCTTACTGAATCCATGGGACAAGAGAAAGACATGCTGTGAAGAGTGGGTCTGCAGCTTGCCAGCTCATCTGCAGGCTGTGGAGACGCGTACCCATTTCACCATCGGTGCTCTCCAAACTTTGGAGACTACAATACAGTGGAAGCGGAAGCAGACATCACATTCACAGCTGTCAAACAGCCCCACAAGAAGAGCCATCAGTGAGTCTGAGCCACCTAGATTAACCTTCACTCTTACTCAGGCGAGAGCAATTCTTAGCAGGCGAGAGTAAGCGCTCAAGACGAAAGCAGGGAGTAAAGAACGCAGCCAGAGAGCCAACAATAAGACAAGCCAGTGGGTCAGCCCGGAGGAATTAAAGCTCTGGCCTACAGCAATCACATCAGAGCTATGGAAGCAGTTTAATCTTTCACTGCAGCAGAAAGGGAGATTGGAAGGGCTTGATCCCACAATGGTGAAGATTAGTGATCTATCTGCTTAAATAATTGTCCCAACCCTGAAAGGTTGTAAATATTATTTCTGTCGATCAAGAGCACAGGCAGCAGCGCAGAAGGAGAGTGTTGTAAAACATGAGACTCTTGCCCTAAAGAAGACATCTGAAGAAAAAAAAAAAGCCATGTATCAAAGAGACCTCTGCAGTGTACAGAAGTCATGAATAGACAGGTGTCTTCTGCAACCACCACCATTCTCTCTCCTCCTCCAAATGTCTTTCCACCACTAATTTCCTCTCTGGAAATTATCGGTCACACTTTATATGAAGCCTACATTTATAGTTAAAGGCTTAATAAATTGATATTTAAATAAATGTTATAGATTGTTAGAGTCCAACACATTCTCTAATATACTAAGATCTAAACCTGTTTATAAAAGGTTAATAAATGACAGACGGTCTAAACTTTTTAAATGTACCCTTCATATAAATCCACACCTGCTATGAAGCCCAGTCAGAGGATATAAAACATACGCAGTCCCCAAGAAGGGCACTCTTCTCTGGTGCAGGCTCTCCTTTCCACTGGTCTTCTACTCTCACGGTCTCGTTTCTTTACCTAATTTATGGCCTGACCCCCCAAAGCCCTGCCCATCCAAGACCCCTACTGCAGCAAGGTCTGGATGCTGATGGGTCCGGCCTCTAGGTTGTAAACTCCTAAATGCAGGCACAGGGTCCTCTTCACTATCAGAAACACACAGGTGGCAAATGGGTGCCTGAAATCCAACAGCACTTACGTACTTAACGTGAAAATATAGCTGTGTATCTGCGTTTAGGTGCCTAAACACCTTTGAAAACCTAGAGACAAGGCCCTTGGTTATATCTGAAGTGTTACTTACCAGCCAGTATTTCCTACACTCAGGATTTTTAGCTGAAAAGGATCACACGTAAAGTTCTAATATTTTCTACTTTAGACTAAAGTGCCAAAAAAATGCAGTTGGGGGGGAGGGAGGGGAGGGGAGGTGTTAAGATTTCAAAAGCCAGAGCTCCCCACAGTAGCTTAACCGAACCACAACGCATATCTAGTAAATGCATGTTACTGGGTATAGTAAGAAAGGTATAACGCAATTCAATGGCTGGAAGACAAATTCAGACTGGGAAGATGGCACACTTTTAAGAGTAATTAACCACTGAAACAATTCCCCAAGGGGTGTGCCGGATTCTCCTCCACAGACCATTTTTACACTCAGACGGGCTGCGTTTCTAACAGCGCTGCTCTAGGAATGATTTGGAGGCAGGGCTCTGGCCTGTGTTACACAGGAGGTCACACTGGATGATCACAGTGGTCCCTTCCGGCCTTGGGAATCCACCAATCTCAGACTACACTTGAAGCACATGTAGTTCGGTGACACCTGGAGGCCGCAATGAGGATCAGGACCCCCGTGTACCACGTAAGCTCAGGAAAGCCGAGTCAGTGGCCGTGGGAACCCTGGGACGGATTTTCCTAACTTTTCAGTTTTTCCAACTATGAAAATCCAGTGGTTTGCATTTGTCTAACTAGATTTTAACTCACCATTCTGCCACTACAGAAGCCGCCACCAGAGGGGACTAAGCACTTAAAGGGTTAAACATATGCCCTAAACTGACTCAGCTGGGAAGCATTTCCTTCGAGCCCCACTCAACTGAGCTGGGGAATCGGGGTACAGCTGCCCTTAGTGCTTTGGAGCGCAGTTGGGTTCCCTACCCCGTTAGTTCTCATTGTCCTGTGAAGTTCTCTGAGGAAGGCATGAAACCACGTGGGGTCAGGAGAGCCGAGTACATGGGGTGCACTAAACGGAGGGTGGCCATGGTCCTTATTGAGGTGGTTAGAGTTTGTAAAACCAGAACCAAACCAGCTGAGCCACTTAAACACCAACATTTAGACTTAGTTGTTTATGCATGCAACTAGCTCAGCTATAAGCTACTTTGCTCCTCCGAGCAGAAGCCTGAACACTCCCTTTTCTTTAAAAAACTAGGAAATCCCTCCCCAGACTAACCTAGTTCAGGTTGTTCAAGCAATTGCTTGATTGTTTGGGTATACCATATCTATGAGAGTCCCCGTTAAAAACCAAAGCACTGAACATAAGAACATAAGAAAGGCCGTACCGGGTCAGACCAAAGGTCCATCTAGCCCAGTATCTGTCTACCGACAGTGGCCAATACCAGGTGCCCCAGAGGGAGTGAACCTAACAGGCAATGATCAAGTGATCTCTCTCCTGCCATCCATCTCCATCCTCTGACGAACAGAGGCTAGGGACACCATTCTTACCCATCCTGGCTAATAGCCATTTATGGACTTAGCCACCATGAATTTATCCAGTCCCCTTTTAAACATTGTTATAGTCCTAGCCTTCACAACCTCCTCAGGTAAGGAGTTCCACAAGTTGACTGTGCGCTGCGTGAAGAAGAACTTCCTTTTATTTGTTTTAAACCTGCTGCCTATTAATTTCATTTGGTGACCCCTAGTTCTTGTATTATGGGAATAAGTAAATAACTTTTCCTTATCCACTTTCTCAACATCACTCATGATTTTATATACCTCTATCATGTCCCCCCTTAGTCTTCTCTTTTCCAAGCCGAAGAGTCC
>QXTE01000445.1:231831-245884 GCA_003942145.1 Platysternon megacephalum
GGCGGTACCTGGTAGACCGAGGCCTTGGGCAGGTCCAGGCACACCGTGCGGGGCGGGGGTGTTAGGGGGTCCCGGGTGGGGTTAGGGGGTACCGGGGGGGTTAGCGGGGTCCCGGGGGGGCTGTGGGGGTCCCCGGGGTGATGGGGGGTCCCCAGGGGGGCGGTACCTGGTAGACCGAGGCCTTGGGCAGGTCCAGGCACACCGTGCGGGGCGGGGGAGTTAGGGGGTCCCGGGGCGGATGGGGGGTCCCAGGGGGGTTGTGGGGTACCGGGGGGGCTGGGGGGTCCCCGGGAGGGGGGGCGGTACCTGGTAGACCGAGGCCTTGGGCAGGTCCAGGCACACCGTGCAGCACAGCACCGAGTACAGTCGCTCCTCCAGCTTCACGCTGCCCTCGGCCCCGCCCGCCCCCGCCACCTTCAGCCGCTTCTTGGGCGGCGCGTCCGGGTCGGCGCCGGGCTCCGCGTGCGGCCGGGCCCCGCCGAGCAGCAGCCCCGGCTCCTCGGGCCCCGCCGCCGCCACCGGCCCCGCCGCCTCCCCCAGCCCCGCGGAGGAGGAGGACGCCGCGGAGGAGGAGGAGGCGGCCGGGCCCCCAGCGCCGGGCTCCCGCTCCTCCGCCCCGGACATGGCGCCGCCCGCCCCGCGCTGCTGCCGGCCCAGACTCCGCCGCCGACGCTTCACCCCGCCACCGCCGCCGCCATCTTTGTTTGCTTCCTCCTCCCCCCCGACCGACCGCCGTTCGCCACGCCCCCTACGGCCCCCGCCAATCAGTGCGCTGCGGGGGCGGGCCCGGCGCGCCACCGACCTACCAGCACAAAGGTCGTCGCCCCGCCCGTCGGTCACTGGGTTTTTTTATTGACAATTTCACGAACCCGGAGAAGGAACAAAACAGCGGGGGCGGGGCCAGATGGGGAGGGGCTAGTGCGCAGGGAGGTCCTAGGGAGGGGCCTGGCTAAGAGAGGGAATAGGCTGGGGAGGGGGAGGAGCTATGGTAGAGAGGGGAGGGGGAAGGGAAGAGGCTAGAGGGAGGGGCTATATGGGGGAGGGGCTAGAGAGGGGAGTGGCTGAAGGGGAGGGACTAGAGATTGGAGAGGCGGGGCTAAAGAGAAGGGGCGGGGCTATATGGAGAGGGGAGTGGCTAAAGAGGGGGAGGGGCTGAATGGGAGGGGCTAATGGAGAAGGGAGAAGGGAGGGGCTACAGATGGTAGAGGTGTGGCTAAAGAGAAGGGGCAGGGCTAGAGGGGGAGGGAGGGGCTAGAGTGGAGGTGGAGCTGGAGATGAGAGCATGGGCTGGGGCAGGGGTGCAGGAGGGGATTCGGGGTATGGGCTCTGGGAGGGAGTTTGGGTGTGGCGGGTGTAAGAACGGGTGAGGGGTGCACACTCTGGCCGGGAGTCACTTACCTCGGGCAACTCCCGGAAACAACCGGTATGTCCGGCTCCTGGACTCAGGGGCGGCCTGGCGGCTCCACGTGCTGCCCATGCCTGCAGGCACTGCCCCTGCAGCTCCCATTGTCCGCGGTTCCCAGCCAATGGGAGCTGCGGNTCCGACCTCATTAAGATGTGGGGAGACCATGAGAAACGCAGGTGGGCCAGGAAAGCGTCACTGTCCTCGCCCGCTCTCCCCAGCACAACGCACACCTGCCAGAGCTGAGGTCTCCTGCGGGGCGTGCGAGGAACCAGGCCAGCTCAGAAATGCTGTCACTGGAACTCCGTGCACTTTCCGATCCCTCCCTGCCACCCTCCCCATCCGGCCCCTGCACGGAGAGCAAGGCATTGGCTGGGTGGGATAATGTCACGTCTGAACGTCCTTCATTTCCACTGAGCGCCAAGCTGGGAGGAGGAGCCGCTGTGAAATCAGCTGGGTCTGCTGGCTCCCAAAAGCCTCCACCTGGACTCCCCCTGAGCCACATACCACATACGCTGGCTGTCCAAAGCCTGAAGTCAATGGAAAATATCCCATCCGGTCCTTAGTGAGCGAGAGAAGGCTGGGACCAAGGAACCGCCCACTAGGTAGTGATTCCTTCAGGACATGAATAAAGCCTCCAGCTGCCACGCACACACTTATTTTTAGGGTGACCTGCTTCCCAGCAAGGTGTCCCTGGAATTAGCTTGGTTCTCCCAGAGGCACAAAGCAGGAGTCAGACCGGCCCAATAAAGCCAGACTCTCTTCAAGCACTGGCCTTCTCCCAGTCTAGCTGGGCACTTCTGAACTGAACCCCAGGGAAATGGCTAGCGGTACTTGGTCATGGTTATGCTGGGGAGTTCGCACCTCCCCGAAATGGATGGCGGCTCCTCTCCGGCTGGATCCTGCAGACTCTGGGGGTAGCAATGCATGGGGGTCACTTTTGCAAGTGGATCTGGCAACCCTAGCAATTAGAAAGTTCGGGGTTGCAAAGGAAAGCTTCAATTCTGCAGTAGGTGCTAGAGCCCGCGGAGAAGTCCAACCAGCGCCTGTTACCAGGCTGCAGTTCAAGCCCTGGGGCCTCAGTGATGGACTGGAGTGGGTCTCTTCCGAGGATCTGCTGGGGTATCTCGTCGCCTAGGTGCATCTTGTTTCACAGGGCAGTTTGGTTTGTGAAGCTCAGGAAGTAACTTCCCCTGCAGTGCTGAGAGGACACCCCCAGTGTCGATGCACCCGTGCAATGCAGCTAGCCTAGGGGTCTGCACTGGGGCAGCTACACCAGTGGCTAAAATCCCCAGTGCAGACAAGGCCTTGGCTAACAGCCCTGCTGGCTGTAACAGGCCAGACCTTTGCGGGTTGCTACATGTCCCGCCTTTGTTTTGCACAGCCCATGCTGGATATGTGCAGGATGAGCTGTGGGCAGGCAGGCGCATGTGGCCTGTTAGAAGCTGTTCTGGGCCCCAGGAAGAATAATGGCCGTTTCTGCCTGGCCAGTGTTTTCTGCGTGACCTTTCTTTGGGCAAGGACACCCAGAAACCAAAATCCCCAACCGGCTGCAAAACAGCAGCGACCATTCTAACACGAAGCATTTTGAGCCTTTCAGGAGCTGTGCGAACAATGGCCTATTGTTCCTGGCTCATTTGGATGCTCTTGTGCTTGGAGATGATATTCCTTTGATGTTGAATTCTGGAGACAAAAAGGGAGAGTAATTTGCATATTAATGACACTTATCTCCCTCCCTAACAGATAGAACGATCTGGATCACTTGGTAAATTGGGCGCAAACAATATGCACTTTAATCTGACGAAATGTAAATGGAACTGTGACAGGCTGCCCCCTTTAGGATGCCACCTGATGTGCTGAGATACCACTGAGCCTGCCTGTTCTGCCAGCCTGGGCCCCCTTTTTACCTGAGCCAGGCTATTAAGCCTCCTCCAGCACACACACCGGCAAGGCCACACCCAACTGCAGAATTATACAGACACTGAGATCAGCTCTGGGAAGACTCAGTTTACGGGATTTGCCCCAGCACTCAGGTGCCCACCTCCCTTGGAGTGCAGACCCAACGGGATATTATAGGGCTGTCGATTAATCGCAGGTAACTCATGCAATTAACTCAAAAAAATTAATCGAGATTAAAAAAATTAATCGCAGTTTTAATCGCACTATTAAACAATAGAATACCAATTTAAATGTATTTAATATTTTGGATGTTTTTCTACATTTTCATATATATTGTATTCTGTGTTCTAATTGAAATCAAAGTGTATATTATTTTTTATTACAAATATTTGCACTGTAAAAATGATAAAAGAAATAGAATTTTTCAATTCACCTCAGACAAGTACTGTAGTGCAATCTCTTTATCATGAAAGTTGAACTTACAAATGCAAAATTATGTACAAAAAAACCTGCATTCAAAAATAAAACAATGTAAAATTTTAGAGCCTGCAAGTCCACTCAGTCCTACTTCTTGTTCAGCCAATCGCTCAGATGAACAAGTTTGTTTACATTTTCAGGAGATAATGCTGCCCGCTTCTTATTTACAATGTCACCAGAAAGTGAGAACAGACATTCACATGGCACTTTTGTAGCCGGCATTGCAAGGTATTTACATGCCAGATATACTTAACATTCGTATGTCCCTTCGTGCTTCGGCCACCATTCCAGAGGACATGTTTCCCTGCTGATGACGCTCATTAAAAAAATAATGTGTTAATTAAATTTGTGACTGAACTCCTTGGGAGGAGAATTGTATGTCTCCTGTTCTGTTTCACCCGTATTCTGCCATATATTTCATTTTTTAGCTGTCTTGGATGATGACCCAGCACATGTTGTTCATTTTAAGAACACTTTCACTGCAGATTTGACAAAACGCAAAGAAGGTACCAATGTGAGATTTCTAAAAATAGCTACTGCACTCCACGCAACATTTAAAAATCTGAAGTGCCTTCCAAAATCTGAGAGGTATGAGGTGTGTAGCATGCTTTCAGAAGTCATAAAAGAGCAACACTCTCATGCGGAAACTACAGAACCCGAACCATCAAAAAAGAAAATTAACCTTCTGCTGGTGGCATCTGATAATGAAAATGAACATGCGTCGGTCCGCACTGCTTTGGATTGTTATTGAGCAGAACCCGTCATCAGCATGGACGCGAGTCCTCTGGAATGGTGATTGAAGCATGAAGGGACATATGAATCTTTAGCGCATCTGGCACGTAAATATCTTGCGACACCAGCTACAACGGTGCCATGAGAACGCCTGTTCTCTTTCAGGTGACATTGTAAACAAGAAGCAGGCAGCATTATCTCCTGAAAATGTAAACAAACTTGTTCATCTGAGCGATTGGCTGAACAAGAAGTAGGACTGAGTGGACTTGCAGGCTCTAAAATTTTACATTGTTTTATTTTTGAATGCAGGTTTTTTTGTACATAATTTTGCATTTGTAAGTTCAACTTTCCTGATAAAGAGATTGCACTACAGTACTTGTATTAGGTGAATTGAAAAATACTATTTCTTTTGTTTTTTTACAGTGCAAATACTTGTAATCAAAAATAAATATAAAGTGAGCACTGTACACTTTGTATTCTGTGTTGTAATTTAAATCAATATATTTGAAAATGTAGAAAACAACCCAAAATATTTAAATAAATGGTATTCTATTATTAAGAGTGCAATTAATCGCAATTCATTTTTTTAATCACTTGACAATCCTAGTATATTATGAAATCCGCCTCCTCCCTCAATGTGGAGGAAGGTATGCACAGCCTCTTACCTCCCCCACCCCCAGTTATGAATTGTACAAACGGGGTTATATTATAAACAAGAAATACGTTTATTAACTACAAAAGGTGAATTTTAAGTGAATATAAGAGATAACAGACAGAACGAAGCAGATTACTGAGCAAATAAAACAAAATACGCAAGCTAAGCTCAATATACTTAAGAAACAGGTTACACAATGTAATTTCTTACCCTACATGTTATTTTAGGCAGATTTGCAAAGTTTCTGTGATTTAGATCAGTGGTCTCCAAAGTGAAGCAGGAGGAGCGCTTTTTTTTTCTCGCTTCAGCGTGGCAGGGGGTGCGTGCTCAAAAATTTTTTACTGATGGGGGTGCGCGATCAAAAAAGTTTGGAGACCACTGATTTAGAGTTCCAGTTATATTTCTTTTCAGACTGGACCCGTCTCAGTCTGGACTCTCCCCCCGCCTTCCCTTCAGGTGTCTTTAGCCGTCTTTCTTCTTTGGCAGACAGGCCATGGAGTGGAATCTCCTTTGCCTCCCTCCCCACCCTTAAATAAGATTTACATAAGGCGGGAATCCTTTGTTTCCCAAACTTGACCCCCCTTTTCCCTTTTAGTGTAAAGTTACAAGAAGTCCCAGGTGATGTGACAAGACCACCTGACCTAGTAGTGTCACAGTTCGGTCCCAGGACTCCTCCCAGGAGGGAGAGAGATTAGTATCCTCATGGTCTTGTTGTTCCTTCCTAATGGCCCATCAAATCTGATGGCCTGTCCTCTGGTGGGTGTCTTCCCAATACACACCCAGTTGTAATGGTTACATAGTCCATATTCCTAAATTTAGATACAGAAATGATACAGGCATACAAATTGGATAATCACATTCAGTAAATCAGAACCTTTCCAATGATACCTTACAAGACCCATCTTGCATAAAGTACATCTCAGTTATGTCACATCCATATCATAAGCATATTTCCATAAAGAATATGGAGTGCAACGTCACAGGAACATCTAGGAACAAAGACTGTCAGCCATGCTTACAGGATGGGGGGCTCTATCCTGGGAAGCAGCGACACTGAATAAAGATTTGGGGGATCGTGGTGATGGACAATCAGCTGAACGTGAGCTCCCAGCGCTACGCTGCGGCCAAAAGGGCGAACGTGAACTGGGGATGCATAAAGAGTGAAATCTCGAGGAGGAGCAGAGAGGTTATTTTCCCTCTGTATTTGGCACTGGTGCGAGCGCTGCTGGAGTCCTTTGTCCAGCATTGGTGCCCAAGATGCAGGAAGGATGTTGATAAATTGGGGCGTGTTCAGAGAAGAGCCACGAGAATGATTCCAGGATTAGAAAACCTGCCTTACAAGGATAGACTCAAGGAGCTCAATCTATTTAGCTTCACAAAGAGAAGGTTAATGGGTGAGTTGATCACCGTCTCTGAGTCCCTACGTGGTGAACAAATATTTGATGATGGGCTCTGCGATCTAGCAGAGAAAGGTCTGACCCGATCCAATGGCTGAAAGCTGAAACTGGACAAATTCAGACTGGAAAGACGGCGTCCATTTTTACCAGTGAGAGTAATTAAATATTGGAACAGTTTTACCAAGAGTCGTGGTGGATTCTCCAGCACCAAGAATTTTAAAATCAAGATGGGATGTTTTTCTAAAGCTCTAGGAGTTATTTGGGGGTAGGTCTCTGGCCTGTGTCACACAAGAGGTCACACTGGATGACCCCAATGGTCCCTTCTGGCCGTGGAGTCTATGACTCAATGGGCTTCCTCCCTCCAAAGGCGGGTTCGTCATTGGAGTCTGACTTTTGGGAGCTCTGCTAACAAGACTCCGTTGTTCGTGCTCCATTTAGTGCCCCTGCTTGGAATGGATATTCCAGACATTCCTTTGATATTAACAAAAAAACCCAAACCCACCAAATAATCACCCCCAAAGTGTCTGAAGTAGCCAACCAAATAAGGGTGCAGGCTCCATTTCCCCACCCTTGCAGGTCACCTTTACGAGGGACTTTTACAATGAATCCAACTTTGAGTTTGGCAGAGGAGCCATGGCCTTGGGTTTAAGGATCAAGACACAGGGTGTGAACTAATGGCCCAATCCTGCACCCCTTGAATGGTTAGAAGTGTCCATCTATGTTCACAGGAGCAGGGACAAGGCCTTACTACCATGAAGCAGGCCTCAGTTTCCCCCTCTGTAAGGTGGGATAATGATACTGTCCAGCTCCCAGGTGGGTGAGGGTGAATGAATTAGCCCATCAGGCCCTTTGAGATCCTTGGACGCCAAGGAAAGGAGATGGTTTATGGGGTTAAAAATGGAAGAGCCGTGGTTCAAACTGACACGCTCAGTGGTCAATGTGCTGGTGCAGCGAAAGCAGATACTGGTGACTAAGAACCTCCCACACCCCGGTGGCCCCTGCTGTGGGATCAGCACCAGCTCAGTCAGCTGGCACCAGACTAGCGTCCAATCCAGAGGGCTGGTTTCACTGCAAATGTCGCAGGCGCTGGGGCGCAAGAGAAAACGCAGTGGGAAAAGCTCAGCCCAGGGATGCTGTGACAGAGATGGCAATGCCCCACAGCACAGGCACTGACTTCTGGTTTTGCTGTTGGGTGCTCCTCACCCCTTCCCCCTCTCGGGAGAGCAGCTGGTGGGGCCTCATGGGGAAGAGGCTGAGCAGGGGTGGGGCTTCAGGGCGGAGCAGTGGCGGGGCCTCAGGATGGGGCGGGGCCACAGTCCCGCCACTGGGGCCCACAAAAGATTAATCCAGCCCTGCAGGTGCTGAGCACCCCCTGTTTTTTTTCAGTGGGTGCTTGAGCCCGGAGCACCCACGGGGTCGGTGCCTGTGCCTCGCAGCGTCTTGGGGAGCTCTCACTGTATTACATTTCTGTATCATTGTGGGCCAGGGACTGTGTGTAATTCCATGGGGGGAGGGTGACCACAGCCCTCCGGGAACTCAGAGCAGCAGGGGGTGATTAGGCAAATTCACTCAGGTGTGACACCGCCAGAGAAGTCCCACCACCGGGAGAGGCTCGCGTAGGCTGGTTCAAACTAGACTCTCCCAAGACCAATAAAGAAAAGCCCAAGTTTAAATGGACTCAGGGCCTGCTTTCTGCTCCAGCGAACGGGCAGGACGTCTTGAGGGGAGAGTTGGAAGGAGGGACGCAGGCCAGAGCCCGCTGGAATTGGGGTGACCTCTGGAAAGCTTCTTAGAAGCTATTTTTTAAAATGTTTTCTCTGTCATGCTTCCACCTGAACAGAACTGTGCTCCCTTAGGAAGGGCTGTGTGGGGACTCGTAACCGATGGCTGCTAGGCTGTTCATCGCTTCGGAGGACAAAGCAAAGCGCAGACGCTGGCCTGTTTGGGCAGTCTGGCTTGCTGGGGATATCGCAGTGTAGGCAGAGAACTGTGCAGCCTGGAAAAAAACCTGCTCAGGAGGGACAGAGACACGGTGACGACTGAGGAGCTGGGAGCCTAGAGTGGGTGCCCGCGAGGGACCACGAGGGGGAAATACAGCCCTGAACTGTGACACTTCGTCCTGGGCCCAGAAGGCTCCTGGCTTCATTGTGTGCATGTTTTCCTCCGTCCCTCAGTCAGGCTGCTGACCAGGTTTCACAGCTGTAGCAATGACACACTTACCAGGCCACCTACTGAGACTAGATCAAAGAGCCCATTTCAGACTGGACCTGGCAGGCGGATCTCCACGAGAGCCCCGCAACTCGCTCCCCCCACTGATCTGAAATAGCCTGGGCTACGGGACCTGGACACCCTGAAAAGCCACCTGTGAGACAGGGCTTTGGAGAGGGCCGAGGGTTTGCTGCCCACATTGATGTGGGGGTGGAAAGGAGTCTTGCTGGAGGTGGCTGGCTGGCAGCAGTTTGCCCTGGTGCCAGCTTCTCTTGCAGTACGAACAGGGCCGGTGCAAGGAAGTTTCGCGCCCTAGGCGAAACTTCCACCTTGCGCCCCCCCCCCGCGGCAGCTAACCCCGCCCACCACCCCCCCACCCGGGGAGCCCCCCCCCCGCGGCAGCTAACCCCGCCCACCACCCCCCCACTCGGGGAGCCCCCCCGCTCTGCAGCTAACCCCGNAACCCCGCCCGCCACCCCCCCACCCGGGGAGCCCCCCCGCCCTGCAGCTAACCCCGCCCGCCGCCCCCCCGCCCGAGGAGCCCCCCTTCGCGGCAGCTAACCCTGCCCCAGCTCACCTCCGCTCCGCCTCCTCCGCTGAGCACGCGGCGCCGCTGTAATTCTCCTCCCCTCCCAGGCTTGCGGCGCCGACTGGAGAAGAATTAGAGCGGGGGCTGTGTGATCAGCGGAGGAGGCGGAGCGAAGGTGATCTGGGGCGGGGAGCGGTTCCCCTGTGTGCCCCCCCCCCATTACTGTGGGTGGCCCTCCCCGCGCCCCCCCGCCAGGAGCGCTGCCAGCATTTCCGCCGGTGCCGCCCCCAAAATAACGCTAACGACCGGGGCGCCGGCGCCCCCCAAATCTTAGTGCCCTAGGCGACCGCCTAGGTCGCCTAATAGGTTGCGCCGGCCCTGAGTACGAATGGCAGGTTAGAGCGGCTGAAACCTGGCTTCCTAGAATATCAGGGTTGGAAGGGACCTCAGGAGGTATCTAGCTTGTCCGGGTGTCTTTTGTGTAATTACTTCAACAGAAACAAACAAACAAACTCTGGCCAAGACATTTAACTTCCCTGTGCCTCGGTTTCCCCGTCTATGAAATGGGGATGACGATCTCACGCAGGTGGGTTGGGAGGGAATGTTTCCAAGTGCTGGCAATAGCCATGCCCAAGGAGCTGCAGAAGGCAAAGTGTTATGTGTTTCCCATCGACTGCCTGATTGCTGAGTGTACGCTGCCGTGCCCAGGGGCAAGGGCAGGGCTTGTGCGCGCTCTGCCAAGCACTGAGCATACTGCCAGAGCTCAGCCATCACTGATCCGACAAAAACATCATGTGCGACTGCCGCTGCTGGCATCCAGTGACCGGCTGTCTGCAGCCCCGCGCAGGAGAGCCCGAGCGGGAAAGCCAAGTCTCACTGCAGAACCAAGGGGCTGCTTGGAAACAGCTCAGGCCTGCCCCACTATGGTGCTCTTCAGCAGCACACGGTGGAGGGGGCTGTGGAATTCGCTCTCATGCAATGGAGGTTTGGAACCAGCCGCCTGCCCCCACGTCACCAGGATGGTCCTTTCTCAGCCCGACACCTGGCTCCTGACTCGCGGCTTCGCAGAGGTTAGAGAGAGGAGGAAAGTTGCTTCCAACTGGCCCTGGGCACAGAAAGGAGAGAAGCAGGGGGAACAGGCCATGGGGGTGCCTTGGAACCAAGAGTCTGGCCTCAGTCTCCTGGCCTGTCGTGTTTTGTCCTCGTTGTTACCCTGCCACGCAGGAAAGCCTGCTGCCGCCGCGCCGGGCTAGCTTCACACCGGCGGGCACATCTGCATTGTACCTTTGTCACCCCAAAGACCGGTCCAGTCTAAGGCTGCATCGCCAGTGACGGCTGTTACCAGCTTTGCCCGTTACTTTGGGGTACGCTCATTTATTAGGGTTACTCTTCTGGGGGCGGCGGGGAGGGGTCTGTAATTCTATCAATGTCCTGCTTGTGTCACTTGTGTTCCCACACGGAGCTCTACTTCTCCCTGCTGCAAGTCCCCTCCCAATAGGGTGACCAGACAGCAAATGTGAAAAATCGGGACGGGGGTGGGGGGTAATAGGAGCCTATATAAGAAAAAGACCCAAAAATCGGGACTGTCCCTATAAAATCGGGACATCTGGTCACCCTACCTCCCAATGGAGCTACCCTGCAGGACCTAGGCTCCCCCGGCTGGGTTCCTCCAGCCCCAGAACCAGACGAACACACACACATTAACAGTGTGTCTGAGCAGACCGGGTTAATCAGCCACTCCCAAGCTGACCCCTTATATGCCCCTGGACTCAGCAGACTGGGTCGAGCAGGACTTTCAATCTGCCACCGTCTTATGTCCCAGGTTCAGCACGTCCCTATCCCCACTTTCACATTACGATTGTTCTGGCCGTAACCCACTTGATGAGCAAACCCCCCCAGGATTTCTGGGCGCTGCCGGGATCTTTAGCTTAGGTACGAGGAGCGTTGCTGCAGAGCGAATGAGGAAACCAAAAAACACCCACGAGGAGGATTGGGGGGGGGGGGGGGGAGGGGAGAGAGAAGCAACCAGCTTAACCATGAAAGTTATTTATTGCCAGGTAACCATAGGGGAGTCAAACAAACAACAGTGATAATATAAAATCTAGCTTAAATTTGATTATAAAAGTCAGGTTTAGAAAACTAGAACTGATCCCACAAGTCAGGGTCAGAAGGCTACACCGAGAGAGAGAGAGAGCTGGGTTCTCGCCACTCCGTGAAGCTTGAATCGAACGGGGGTCCCAGGTGATGGTGGTAGCTCAGGGTCCGGCGTGCTGGAGACAGGCAGAGTCCCCAGCACGATCAGTCAGGAGAAGATGAAGTCCCAATGGAACTGATGCAGATTGTGGATCCAGGCATCAGAACACTTACTTGAGCGTGGGTTGGGGTTTTTGTAGAGAAACAATGGTTCAAGGGAGAACACTAGATTTGTTTCTGTGTAAACAAGGGAGAATACCAACGTTGTTTTGTTCAGGCTAGACATGGGAGCTGATCATTCCTGGCTGTGGGCAGTGTTCCTTGGAGGGAGCTCACAATGCAATTAGGGAGCTTCATTATTTTGTCTGATAACTACTGAGCTAGGGGTGTGCAGCATGGGTTCATTACCATCTGGAGCAGAGATCCCCCATCATGCAGTGCTTCCCTGCTTCTCTGGTCCCAGAGTTCCGTGCGGTTCTTGCCTTGGAATCTCTGTTCTCCATTTTGTATGCTAATGGAGATGCCCCCTTGTCCCATCTTTGATGCAAATGAGACTAGTGGAGTTTCCTTAATCCTGTCACCCCTGTCCCAGGGATTTAGGTGTCTCCCATGGCCTTGTCATTGCTTTTTGTAAGTCTTTCTTCTGATGCAGATTTGGTTCAAGCAGAGGCTGGGGGGCGGTGTCTTTCGTGAGTCAGACAGGCTGGGTACTGTGCCCTGGTTCCCCAAGAACACAGAGCTGCTAGGTAACACAGCCTCCAGCCCAAGGCTTCTCCACCAGCGGAAGGGCTGCTAGGGAACCAGCAGGGTTAGGTGACAAAGTATCACCTGGGTCTCCTTTCTCCGCCATGTGCTGACATGCTCACAGAATTCTAGCAGATCGGAGAGGCGCGACTTTCCCTTGCAGAGCCCAGGCAGGCTTGTCCCTGGCGTTTCGTGATCGCTCTGAGACTGGAACACGGGGCCCGCATTTTAAAAAGGAAATTGAAAACTTGGCAAGGGTGCAGGAGAGCGCTACAGCGATGACTCGAGGCACTGAAAGACGGGCATCACTCAATCCTGTAGAGAGGGATCAACACAGGGAGAAGCTACCAGGCACTACACGGAGTCTCTGACAGAACAAGAGACCAGGGCTGGAAGTTAAAGCCAGACAAATAGAAGTTAAAAACGTGTCATCTTTCTAACAGGCAGGGCGGTTAACCATTGCAACAAACCGCCACCAAGTGGTGGATTCTCCATCTCTGCCGTCTTCACATCAACACGGGATGCTTTTCTGGAGGAGCTGCCTCAGCCAGACACAGGCAGCTGGGCTTGGAACAGGCAGAGCTGGGGGAGGAGGTCAGGCTAATGGTCCCTTCTCGCCTTAAAGATAAATAATAATAATAATAATAATATATGGAGATATACCTATCTCATAGAGCTGGAAGGGACCCCGAAGGGTCATTGCCTCCAGCCCCCTGCCTTCACTAGCAGTACCAATTTTGCCCCAGATCCCTAAGTGGCCGCCTGAAGGATTGAACTCACAACCCTGGGTTGAGCAGGCCAATGCTCAAACCACTGAGCTATCCCTCCCCCCCAAAGATCTATGGGTGAACTCCTAGTTCCAGGGAAGCCAACAGGAACTTTGCCACTGACTTCCATGGGGCCAAAGATTTCACCCGATGGAGCATTTCAGCTAGTTTCCTGAGCCCTGCGATGAGACTCGCTGTGACTTCCCGGATCACGGGCAGCACCTTTTTTACGGCTGGTGCAACCAGGGGTCCCAGGTACCACGCCCTCTGGTGCAGATCACAGAGTATTACTGGCGGCTTATCCCACCTGGTGCTGGGGACTGTCAGCGCCTTGGCAGCTTGTTCCCAGCACCCCCTCTCCGTCACCTCAATGCCTCCTCCCTTCTCTGCAGTGCCGGAAAAGAGCGAGTCTGGGATCAGTCCTCCAACCCCACCGCGGTGAAGGCTGATGCAAAGAAGTGACCTGCTGTGCAGCCTCCTTTTCCTTGTTCGTTGCTCCCAGAGCCCAGCCCAGCCCAGCCGCTGGACATGGCATCTGGCCAGGGCACAAGACAGTGGTTACCCTGTGATGTTCCCCTGGTGTTATGTGGACCGGTGATCTTCTAGGTCACTCCAACCCTTGACTCTGGGAGCCAGCCTTACCCTGCTCTGCTGTGAGAACCCCCACTCCAGCGCTGGCTGTTCACGCACAGCCTCTGGCATGTAAGCTGCTCCTTGGATTGTGCAACCGAATGACACTAGCCAATATCTCCGGTCCCAGACACAACCCCAGGAACCTCCGTCTTGCAGTGTCCAGTTATGCTCACTGGATGCTGCAAGCTTATATGAGTTTGTCAATTTAACAAAGAAACTGATATGTACCAGGCTTGTTATCCCAAGGGGATTCTCTGACATGCTTCAAACCAAATGCACTGCTTCAGGTAGAATAAACAAACAGATTTATTAACTAAAAAGATAAATTTTAAGTGATTATAAGTCAAAAGATACAAAAGAGATACAAAAGGAGCGCTTAAAGATGATAAAGTCATTGCGGAGAAACTAAATGGATTC
>QXTE01000445.1:247427-294551 GCA_003942145.1 Platysternon megacephalum
CAACAAAATGGCAAATGAAATTTAATGTGGATAAATGCAAAGTAATGCACATTGGGAAAAATAACCCCAGTATACATACAATATGATGGGGGCTAATTTAGCTACAACGAATCAAGAAAGAGATCTTGGAGTCATCATGGATAGTTATCTGAAGACGTCCACACAATGTGCAGCGGCAGTCAAAAAAGCAAACAGGATGTTAGGAATCATTAAAAAAGGGATAGAGAATAAGATGGAGAATATCTTATTGCCCTTTAAAAAACGGATAGAAAGAC
This sequence comes from Platysternon megacephalum, assembly GCA_003942145.1. Taxonomy (NCBI): domain Eukaryota; kingdom Metazoa; phylum Chordata; order Testudines; family Platysternidae; genus Platysternon; species Platysternon megacephalum. The sequence goes on from QXTE01000445.1 coordinate 247,703, forward strand.
GGAGAATATCTTATTGCCCTTATATAAATCCATGGTACGTCCACATCTTGAATACTGCGTACAGATGTGGTCTCCTCATCTCAAAAAAGATATACTGGCATTAGAAAAGGTTCAGAGAAGGGCAACTAAAATGATTAGGGGTTTGGAACGGGTCCCATAGGAGGAGAGATTAAAGAGGCTAGGACTTTTCAGCCTGGAAAAGAGGAGACTAAGGGGGAATATGATAGAGGTATATAAAATCATGAGTGGTGTGGAGAAAGTGAATAAGGAAAAGTTATTTACTTGTTCCCATAATATAAGAACCAGGGGCCACCAAATGAAATTAATGGGCAGCAGGTTTAAACCAAATAAAAGGAAGTTCTTCACACAGCGCACAGTCAACCTGTGGAACTCCTTGCCTGAGGAGGTTGTGAAGGCTAGGACTATAACAGGGTTTAAAAGAGAACTAGATAAATTCATGGAGGTTAAGTCCATTAATGGCTATTAGCCAGGATGGGTAAGGAATGGTGTCCCTAGCCTCTGTTTGTCAGAGGGTGGAGATGGATGGCAGGAGAGAGATCACTTGATTATTACCTGTTAGGTTCACTCCCACTGGGGCACCTAGCATTGGCCATTGTCAGTAGACAGGATACTGGGCTGGATGGACCTTTGGTCTGACCCAGTACGGCCGTTCTTATGTCAAAGCACAATAAGTCGGTGTGACGGGTTGGATCACAGAAACCCCCTTGGGAGCTGCCGCCCGATGTGCAAAGGCTACCTCTGTTCCTGTTCTCCCTGCCAGCTCAGTGGCTTCAGCTCCCTGTCTTAGTGAAGCCAGACACACCCGTCTGCTCCAGCACAGACCCAGGATCTGAACTACCTGCCCCAAAGCTGCAGGTTTACCTGAAAACAGCTCACAGAAGTGTGCTTGTCTTTAGCACTCAGATGCCCAACTCCCAATGGGGTCTAAACCCAAATAAATCCGTTTGACTCTGTATAAAGCTTATGCAGGGTAAACTCAGAAATTGTTCGCCCTCTATAACACTGATAGAGAGATATGCACAGCTGTTTGCTCCCCCAGGTATTAATACATACTCTGAGTTAATTAATAAGTAAAAAGTAATTTTATTTAAATACAGAAAGTAGGATTTAAGTGATTCCAAGTAGTAACAGACAGAACAAAGCAAGTTACCCAGCAAAATAAAATAAAATGCGCAAATCTATGTCTAATTGCACTAAATACAGATAAGATCCTCACCAGTTCCAAAATGTTCCCTTTTACAGGCTAATCTTCTTTTAGCCTGGGTCCAGCAGTTACTCACACTCCCTGTAGTTACTGTCCTTTGTTCCAGTTTCCTTCAAGTACCCGGGGGGGTGGAGAGGCTCCTTCTTTAGCCAGCTGAAGACAAAATGGAGGGGTCTCCCACGGGTTTAAATAGACTGTCTCTTGTGGGTGGAGACCCCCTCCTCACCCTCTGTAGAATCTAGTCACAAAATGGAGATTCGGAATCACATGGGCAGGTCACATGCCCATGCATGACTCAGGACTTGCAGGTAGCAGCCATTACCCACATGCTGCCTTGAACATCCTCAGGTAGACTTCTAATGTGGATTGGAGTCTTCCAAGCTCTTTTGTCTGTTAAGTGCTCCCTGATTGAGCACTTAATTTGCACATTCCTTTCCCAAGAAGTGACCAAATGTTCTAACTGAGGCCACTTAGAAATCAAGCAATTATACAGCCAATGTTCATAACTTTGAACACACAAATGGTGCCTGCATACAACTAGGATGAACATAACCAGTAGATCATAACCTTTACATAGATATGTTACACGGCATATGTAGCAAAACCCTATTCCAGTTATATCAGACATACATTTATGAGCCCCCCCCCCCCCCGCCCCATAAAGCCTTATGGGGTACGCTGTCACAGTCGGATTTGGTCAAATGAAATAAAAGCAAAACACATTCTAAGCTGACCGTAACACTTTCAATGCCCTTACAAACTTAGATGCTTCTCACCACAGGTTGGCTGGTTGCCTTCAGCCAGGCTCTCCCCTTTGATCAGCGCTTCAGTCACTTGGTGGTGGTGTCTGTAGATGTAGGTGGAAGAGAGAGGAAGAGCCTGGCAAATGTTTCTCCCTTTTATCATGTTCTTTCTTCCCTCTTGACTTTGCCCCCCACCCTTCAGAGTCAGATGAGCATTACCTCTTCGCAGTCCCAAACTGACCAAAGGAAGGGGGTGACTTACTCAAGAGTCCAATAGATCCTTTGTTGCTGCCTAGGCCAGCATCCTTTGTTCCTGTGAGGCTGGGCTGGGTTTGTCCCATACATGCCCTGATGAGGTGTGAACTGCTCCTCTGCTCTTGGAGAGTTTTTGCCTGGGCTTGTTTAAAGCCATGAGGACACATTTTCAGCCTCATAACTATATCCATGAAATTACAACCTATAACATTACTGTAACATCACTATAACAACACTGCTCAGTGCATCATGAGCCTTCTGAAGACACCCGACATGACAAACTTTGCATTGGATACCACACAATCATTTGACAAGGATGAACATGGGGGTGCTGGGTGTTCTCCCAAGGTACAGGGCGTCACATACCCCTCCACCCTGCACAGAGAACAATGGGATTTGCAATGAGCACTAGGGAGCCAGGGCTGCTTTTCACACCCTCTCTTAAACAGGACCCAGAGCGCCCTCCGGCACTGGGTGGGAGCATTGATTCACTGCCGGCCCAGAGGGCAGAACAGCCCCATAACCACTGACCTGGCTTCCTGCTGGGCCTAATGTGTGTGCGTGGGTCTCCCAGCGACCAGGTGCAGCCCACGTGCTGGCCCTGCGGGGCGCTCTCCTCCCCTACAGGCTGGTGAGCAGCGAGAGGACAAACCGCAGACGCGGGGAGAGACGTGGGGCTCAGCCCAGGCCCTGGGGTCCGGCCTCCTCTTCCAGGGGACAGAGGTGCCCGGATGGCACGAGGTGCTTCCCCACCCATGGCAGGGAGTATGCCAGTAACAGGGCAGGAGGGTCTCTCCAGGGGTGGCTCCACGCCCGGCAGGAGCAGTGACTGGTGGTGGCACAGTGGCTTTCGGGGCTCAGGCTGGGACCCCAGCAGATTCCTGAAGCCCAGAGTGGGTTTGCCAGGCATCCCCAGCGCTCTCAGCATGCACAGCGGCTGGAGGAGTCGGCTTCCTGCAGCGACACGGTGAGCCTGCTGCTCCCAGCGTCGCTCTGGAGGACGAGCAGCTGCACCACGTCCTGCACGCACCTGTCCACGTTCTCTCCTGCAGGGGCGAGACCGGCAGCGGCTCGGCAGCGGGCGGCAGCACCAGGAGCCCCCCGCGGGGGAAAGGAACAGGACTCGCTTCTTCCGCAGAGTGTGTGTGTGATGGGAGGGCTCTGCGGGTGTCTGTAACGGGGGTTCAGTGCACATGCATGTGTCTCTAGGGCTGTGCGTGAGAATGAAGGCTCTATACGGGTGTGCGTACACGAGGGCCGGGTGTGCACAGGGGCTGTGGGTAGGGAAAAGGGCCGTGTGTGTCTGAGGGCCATACATGGGCACCCGCACCCAAACTCCCTCGCGGAGCCCGCACCCTTCACCTCCTCCAGTACTTCAACACCCTGCCCCTGCCCTGATCCTTCTCCCACACCCAAACTCCCTCCCGGGAGCCCGCACCCTTCATCTCCTCCCGTGCCCCAACCCCCTGACCCCGCCCTGAGCCCTCTCCCGCACCCTTCATCTCCTCCCGTGCCCCAACCCTCTGCCCCGCCCTGAGCCCTCTCCCACACCCTTCATCTTCTCCCGTGCCCCAACCCCCTGCCCCAGCGCTGAGCCCCCTCCCGGAGCCCACACCCCTCCCACACCTTGAACTTCTCATTTCCAGCCCCACCCCAGAGCCTGCACCCCCAGCCAGAGCTCTCACCCCCTCCTGCACCCCAACCTCCTGCCTCAGCCCAATGAAAATGAGCGAGTGAGCGACAGAGGAAAGGGGGGATGGAGTGAGTGGGGGCGGGGCCTCAGGGAAGGGGCGGGGCAAGGGTGTTCAGTTTTCTGCTATTAAAAAGTTGGCAACCCTAGGGCAGCGGCTCTTGTCTGACAGCCACTCAGCAGTGGGGGAGGAATCTCAGCACAGCACCGACCGCGGGCACTCACGTCCCGCTCCCCAAAGGTACTAACTCCCACTGAAATCACTAGCAGGGGTGTACCTGTCCCCCCCGAGGCCAAGGGCTGAACGGGCGAGAGCCTGAACTCGCCGCCCCGTGGGCAGGGTGGGGCACACAGCTGGGGCAGGGAAGCTGCCCGGCTGCCGCATCATGTTTCGGAGAGGGCTCTGGCTCCTCCCAGCCGTGCCGAGCCCATTTGGGGGGCCCAGCTCCCAGGCTGCATGAGGTGAGGGGGGCAGCCCCGCCCTACCTGTCTTGGCCGACACGTTAAACCTGCCGGCTATTCCGTGCTCCACGGAAAACTTCTCAGCCTTGTCCTCCGGCAGGCGCGGCTTCAGGTCAGTCTTGTTCCCCAGCAGGAAGATGGGGGCTGCAGGAGGCAGAGATGGGACGGGGTGATGGGGGAGAGAAAGACGGGAAAACGTAAGGGCTCAGGACGGGGCCAGCACCTGCCAAGCTGCAGGGTGACCGGGGGGCCGGGCTGTACACGGTCAGACCGGCGTCCACGCCCTGAACTCCCCTGTCCCTTGGCACTGCCTCAGCATCCGTGCCAACTCCCTCGTGTACAGAGCTCGAGAGCCCGGAGGGGCTCAGCTCATGGCAGGACTGCCCCGATCCCAGATGAAAGACTCTGGCGGGTCAGCCGGGAACAAAACACGGGGGACTGGCAGAGCCCGTGCCACGTCCTGAAGGAGCGGTGCCAGGCTGCGGTGCCGGGGACCCCTGTCCCTACTCACTCTGATGGGGCCCCCAGAGCCCTCCGCCGCCTTGGCTAATCGCAGCCTTAGCGAACAAGGCAGGACATTGGACACTGGAGTGTGGTTTCGACCCTGCAAAACCGGCCTGGTGGGACCCCCCCCCAGCACCCCCACCTGCCCTGCCAGCTCCAGCGCTGGGCACTCATGTTCCCCACTGCCCAGTCAGCAGGGAGTGCCCGCCCCGAACACCTCGGTCAGGCCACTCCCCCTTTCCCCTCCAGATCCCGCCCCTGCCACGGCACCTGACACAGGGACAGCCACGGGACCTAGAGCCAAACAGCTCTGTGGGACGCCCCTCCCTGCCGGTGGCCCCCGTGGTCCCTGCCAGCTATTCGGGGCAGGGCATGTCTCGGTACGTGTCTGCACAGCACCCAGCACCCTGGGGCCTGGCCCTGAACGGGGCCTGTGGGTGCCATGGCCAGCAGCATGTGAGCCCTGGGCGATTCTGCCTCAAGGTGCCCGCTTGGACAAGAGCCGAGGTGAGACAAGACGGCCTCTCTGGAAGGGCTTCTCCTGCCTGGTCTGTCCCCGCGGCTTCAGCTCCCCACCGGTGCGCAGCACAGCTGTGTGTGGGGGGGGCCCAGAGCTGGGATAGCACAGGCATAGGCACTGACTCCGGGGCTGGAGCACCCATGGAAAAAAACAGTGGGTGCTCAGCACCCACCAGCCAACCGCTGATCAGCAGGCGGGAGGCGCTGGGGCAAGGGGGCGGAGCGGGGTGGGAAGAGGTGAAGCAAGCGTGGGGCCTTGGGGAAGGGGCGGAGTGGGGGTGGGGCCTCGGGGCACAGCAGGGGTGGAGCACCCTCCCGGAAAAAAGAAAGTTTAAGTCGTCGCCTGTGAGGTTCAGCATTGAGGGGGGATTTGATAGCTGCTTTCAACTACCTGAAACGGGGTTCCAAAGAGGATGGATCTAGACTGTTCTCAGTGGTAGCAGATGACAGAACAAGGAGTAATGGTCTCAAGTTGCAGTGGGGGAGGTTTAGATTGGATATTAGGAAAAACTATTTCACTAGGAGGGTGGTGAAGCACTGGAATGGGTTCCCTAGGGAGGTGGTGGAATCTCCTTCCTTAGAGGTTTTTAAGGTCAGGCTTGACAAAGCCCTGGCTGGGATGATTTAGTTGGGGATTGGTCCTGCTTTGAGCAGGGGGTTGGACTAGATACCTCCTGAGGTCCCTTCCAACCCTGAGATTCTATGAGGGGCACCGGCAGAGCTGGGGGGAGCCCAGGGCTGGGATAGCACAGGGCTACGGGTCGGGATTGAGGGGCACCGGCAGAGCTGGGGATGGGACCCTAGGCTGGGAGTGAGGTCACTGGCAGAGCTGGGGGGAGCCCAGGGCTGGGATAGCACAGGGCTGCGGGTCGGGATTGAGGGGAACTGGCAGAGCTTTATGTACAATACACGCCTTTGTCATGAGCACTAAAAATCAATGCAAAGTGCTACAAATGTGTGTCCGAAGACAGCAGCACTCTGGCCAGGGCATCGCTAATTCACTCTCACACTCTCTCACACACACACACACACACACACACACGTACTTTCGGCAGGGCGGCGGCTGGTTTCCGGGCTCCCTCTGTCTCCAGCCACTTTGGAAAGCTGTCAGGGAACCTCGTGAGAGAGATGGCCTGGAGCCCAGGGCTTAACGAGCCGCTGCCCTAACGAGCGTGACTGGAGCCCAGCCTGGGAAAGAGCTGGGTGGCACAGGCTGGACACCAGCAATCAGGGTGGCAGGCAGTGGGGCCCAGCCCCTGGTACATGCGCTCAGGCTAGAACTGGTCAGTGGGGGGCATGGGGCCCTGCCGGGCATCCCTGCCATGGGCCAGACCCCAGTGTGGCATCGCCACGTCACGGGCCTGCTGCAGAACCCTGGGGCTGGGGTGGCCAGTGAGCTGAACAGATGCCCCAAGGGGCGTGAGGCAGGTCGCCGGGCCCAGGGGGCGGCTCCACCAGGGGGCAGGACGGGACGGGAGGCAGCTGCCTGGTCCCCCCCCCCCAGGGTAAGGGCAGCCCAGCCGTGGGATCTGAGCCAGGTGTGTTCGCACAGCTCCCCCGCCGGTGGGTGAATAGCTGGGGGGGATGGGTGCTGGGAACCGCCCGCCTTGGCAGGTCAGGGGGAACCGGCTGTCTGGGAGGGAGCAGAGGCGGGAGCAGTGCGGAGGAGGATATTGGGAACCTGGCCCGCCCTGGCCCCACATTGCGGGACTTGCCCAGTGCCCCCTACCTTCCGGGCAGTACTGCCGGGCCACGTGGACCCAGTGCGGGAGGCTGTCGAAGGAGAGCTGGCTCTGGGCGCTGTACAGCAGCAGCACGGCGTCCGTGTCCCGGTAGTAGCAGCTGCTCAGGGAGAGGAACCGTTCTTCGCCGGCCGTGTCCCACAGGGAGATCTGCGCACAGCGGAGAGCACGGGGTGAAGCCTTGGCCCCGGGGCCTGGAGCAAGGCACCGGCAGCCCGTGGAACTCACTGCCACATGAGCTTGGCCGGACAAACGCTGCGGCTGGAGTCTTTAAGCCGGCTGGGTTAGATGGTAACGGTCTCAGGCTGCAGGCCCTAAAGCGCCTGGCCTGTGGGTGTGTCAGGGACGTGCCCCGCTTTCCCCCCACAGACAGCACTGCCCAGCCAGCTGGTTTCATCTCCCTCGGGACGCAGGCAGGATAGCAGGCGAGATGGGCCCAGAGCCCCGTGTGCTGTGGTGAGTGGAGCCAGAGTCCAGGGGGAACTCAGGAAAACCAGCTCATTTACGGAGCATCGTGATTCAACTCCAGGCCCCCAGCCAGCCCTGCCCCCCACCCCCACCCCCACCCCCGGCTCGCTCAGCAGGGACCACCATGGCTCTCAGCCAACACAAGCCCAGCCCTGAGGGTGGGATGCTGTCGCCTAGCAACTCTCGACAGCTGATTAACCCCTTTGTGTCGTCCTTCCCCAGAGAGAGAGAGAGTCTGGGTGCCGGTGGCAGGGCTCGGCGACCACGGTGCTGCGGCAAGGAGTCTCGCTGGCGTGGCCCAGACACACCCGGCCCTGGGGGGACAGGCCCGCGGCCACGTACCTGCGCCAGGCTGGCGGTCTGGGGGTGGCTGAGCTGCACGGTCCTCTTGCAGACGGCCAGGTGCTCGTTGGGGGCGTGGGCCCCCTGCAGGAAGCGCCCCGCCCGGATGCGGTGGAACAGGGTGGTCTTCCCCACCCCAAAGTCCCCCAGCAGGATGAGCTTGAACTTCAGGCCGGGCGGAGGCACGGTCGCCATCACCGTGCTGGGGCCGGCTCCCTCCAGCAGCCGCGGGTGGTAAGTGCCCAGGCCTGGCCCATGGGCTCCATTCCTCGGCAGGACCCGTCCCACCGGGGAGCACGGGCCCGCAGACCTAGCAGCTGGAGGGAAGGAGAAAGCAGGGAATGGAGCATGTTTCCCCGGGTGGGGCCCAGGCTGCTGGCTGCAGATCCCAGCCTAGGAGACCCCGCCCCACCCCCACTGCCGGCTCCAGCCCCGGGGGGCCCCATCTCAGGGAGCCCGAGCGGATTGCACCCCATGGACAGTGAAAGCCTCTAGCTCTCCCCAGGGCAGGAACAGGTTCCTAGCACCCACCTCAGCCCTACCCTGGCGGGACTCTGCCCCTGGGGAAGGCATCATTCGCTCACTGAGACGGTGCGGTGTGAAATTCAGCACCTCCAGCGACTCAGGCCCCCTAGCACTGCTCCGGAGCCAGCGCCGACTGCTGGGTGAGAGCACCCCTTACTGAGCGCCCCCTGGGGCCAGCACGGACTGCTGGGGAGAGTGCCCCCCGTTAGCCCCCCTGTTCCCTGCAGCCCGGTGCCCTGTGTCCCACACTCAGCCCCTGGGCTCTAACTCTTGCTGTCTGGGTGGCCCAGGCGCGCCGTGCGGGTGGCGCACGCAGTCAGGGGGACAGGGCCCAGCAGACGTGGGCGCGGCCTCTCCGATACAGGGACTCTGAGCTGGGATGTTATGGGGCCCCCTGGGGTAACCCCCCAGCCAGAGTGTTGGCTTTCTGCATCGGGGGAGGGGCGGAGTGCTGGGCAGCTGACTGAGCAGGGTGGGGGGAGGTTTGGCAGAGCTAAGCAGGGCCTCCTCTACCTTGGCCAGGATCTTGCTGGGCCCACAAGGGAGCTTGCCAACTGCTTCCTGGTGCGTTGGAGACAAGCCTGGGGAGGAGCCAGTGCACCTGGCACACCCCTCCCAGCGGGGCAATCCCATGCGGTCAAAGTGCAGTAAACCAGGAGGGTAGGGCCCCCTTCTCCCGCAAAGCCACCACAGGCAGAAAGCCCTGGTTTCGCCTCCCAGCCCTGACACCCACTTCCCAGCCTGGGGCAGCGCCCAACCCTGCTCGGTGCCTCAGTTTCCCCCCGTGTAACATGGAGATGGCCCCATCCCACCCGCCAGGGGCTGCATGGGTTAACGTCTGTCCAGCAAAGAGCTTCCAGCCTCGCAGAGCGGAGAGCTCCCCTCCCCCCTGACACCGGCTTGTCTGTCCGGTTGGCCCAGGTGGGGGATGAAGGTGACCAGCCGCCCCCGCCCCTTGGGCCCCGCTGCATGCAGCCCCTGCCCCCTCTTGCTGATCAGGGAGCTGTCCGGGCTGCCAGGGAACTGCACTCACGGGGAAAACTGCCTGCGACACCCATCCCCCTTGGTCTGCTCTGCTCCGCTCCTGCCTTCACCCATTTGCTCCTTGAGGGTTCAGTGCCCCCGGAGCAGGGAACTGAGCGTGGTGTTCAGAAACCGGATAAGCCCCCTGGAGGGAGCTCAGGCTCCGTTCCAGGCTTGGCACCTCTGCCAGCGAGGGGGCTCATCACAGTGGCAGATGCAGCTGGGACAAGCCCCCTCTGTCCCCCCAACTCACTCCACCGTGGCCGGCGAGATGTTCAGTTGCTCCTGCCCGGGTGTGAACCACTGGCCTAGATGGGAGGCCTGCGTCACCCAGCCGCCCTGTTCTAACAGCGGCCGGACGGAGCCCAGGGCGTTCCCAGAGCCAGCGGTGCAGAGAAGGCAGCATGGCCTCACTGGCCTCCCCTGGGACCATCCCGCTCTCGGTGTCCCCCACGCGCTCAGCCAGCGATTGGGGGGAGGGTAACCGAACACCGGCCGCTGGGCGTGGCCTTTTCATAGGCACGGCGCTGCAGCAGGTCTGCCAGCACGCCCCGAGCGTGCCCGGTGCCTGGGCTTAGGACGGGCGCTGCAAGGGACTTTCTGCTGACGGTGCTTCCCCAGTTCCTGCTGCTGCTCCCTCCCGCACTCCTTCCTCTCGGGTGTTACCAGGGCTGCTGTGCACAGCTCCTCCCCGGCAGAACGGGCAGGGGCGCACGTAGCCTCCCCGCTCCTGCAAGCCGCACACGACAGTGACAGCAGAAATTGTACCCCACGTGGTTCTGCTCTTTTAACTCCTTCTGCACAAATCAACAATAGCAAATGGTTCCTTACCTGTCTGGTAACTGCTGTTCTTCGAGGTGTGGCTGCAGGCACGTCTCCCACTCAGGGGAGCACGCGCCCACGCACCAAATCCGGAGAAATCCGCCTAGCAGCACGCCTGGGCAGCGCTCACGCCCTTTGCCTCACAGCCCCTCCCCGGGCTCTAGAAGGGCACAGCGGCCGCGACCCCTCGGTTCCTTTGCACCAAACCCCAGGCTGGAGCCTCTGCTGCAGAGGGGTGCAAGGTGGGACGTGGAATACGTGTCTGCAGCCACGTCTCGAAGAACGGCTCCAACACAGGTGAGTAACAGTCTTTTCTTCTTCAAGAGATTGCAGACGTGTCTTCCCAGGGCTCCGAGTCGATTTACACAGAGACTGCAGAACTGCCTCCCCAAAGCGTGCCTCAGCCCTAGAAGCCACGGTGATAGCGCAGCGGCTAGCAAAGGTGTGCACTGAGGGCCAGACGCAGCCCTGCAGCCATCCACTGGGGGAAACAGCTCTAAGAAACGCTGCTGAGCTGCTCCAGAAGCTGCAGTAATTCCCATCCTTTCATCAGCTCAGCTCAGTGTAAGATACAAAGAGGCGAGGTGATGAATGAAAGGGGTCAGTCCTTTCCAGATAAAATGCCGAGCACCTTCCCACATCTAAGGTCTGAAGGCATTGTTCTTCTACGCCCAAGTGTGGTTTGGGAAAAAAAATACAGGTAAGTAAATAACCTCATTAAGGTGAAACGGAGAGATCACTTTTGACAGAAATTTTGGCTGTGGTCTTGAAGCTACCTTGCCTTTGAAGAAGTGGGTATATGGGGGATCTGCCACCATGAAGGCTTCCCTGACTAGTCTAGTGGATGTTATAGCTACCAGGAAGGCCATCTCCTGGGAGCGGAGAGCCAATGAGCATGTTGCTATTGACTCAAACAGACTCAGCAGTGGCACGAGCACTGTATTAAGGTCCCCCAACGGCACCATTTTCTTCGCTGGTGGAAAACGATGGACAATGCCTTTCAGAAACCTCCCTACCATAGGATTTGAAAATAGCGACTTTCCCCAAAGAGGAGGGTAGAAAGCTGAAATCGCAGCCAAATGAACTTTCTAAGAGCTAAGAGCCAGGCCCAAAGATTTCAACTGCAACGAATAGTCCAGAGCGTTCTGAATCCAAACTGACATAGGATAAATTCCCTCTGAGGTCCCCCAAATCGAAAATCGCTTCCACTTAGACAAACAGGTGGCCCTCACAGAAGATTTCCTACTCTAAGCAGAACTTCTTTAACTGCGTCTCTTCCTCATCTAGCCACGCAGCATCCATGTGGTAAAGGGAAGACTGTCTAGTGCTGGATGAACAATCTGGCTGTGATGTTGGGTCAACAGTTCGGGGAGAAGGAGGAGAGACTTGGGAGGCTGAATTGAAAGCGTACAGAGGTTGCCCTAGAGTGGGTGGAGGATTGGGATCTGAAGGAACAAGGAACATCCCACAGATTCCCAGGCCATTGTGGATATGGGTAAGGCATTGGTGGCCAATGAGTGGCGTGCCAAGAGCCCCTATGCCTAATGTGTGATTGGTATTGATCCCAGGACGTCAGTCTCAGATGTATGTCTGGACCAAGATGTAAACCGGCCTCTGGGGGACAAAAGGGAGGGGGAGGAAGAATTCTAATTCAACCCTGATGAACCCCAAATCATCTGGGGTAATGGAGGGTCAACTCCCTGCAGAGCCACCCACCAATCCAGCTTCATGCAAGGCCCAATATGCTGACTGCATACGGGCTCCAGGTCAGTAAGGGGCCCTGTGGGTTGCAGGGGCAATACGTTCTCGCTCAGCACTGACTCTGAAGGCGGCTCCCGTGCCGGTGTTGGCACCGGTCTTCACACCTCAGTCTGTACCGAAGTCGTCATGGCCGAAGAACTGGTCAGAGCTGGTACAGACACCAGTCTAGATAGGGTACCCAGGCGTATGTGCGGTACCAAGGATGGTGTCGGGGCCATAATCATTGATGAAGTCGCTGCAGCTGATGGTTTATTGGTGATTGGAGAGTCTGGGAGTGATAGTTATGATCGGTCTGATGTCGCCCGGTAGGCCAAGGGCGTGGTCATTGTTGGTGCTGAAGACAGCAGTTCTGGACTCACGCATGGTGCTGGAGTTGACTGTACAGCCTCTCAATGTTGCCTTGGTACCAGAGAATGGGTTGAAGGCCCAGCTCCCTCACGGGTACCCGAGGAGACACCGTGCCAGTCAGCACTGATCCCTGCAGAGAATGACTCTCTGCCAGCTGGAGGGGCTGTGTTCCAATCGATGGGTCCTTTTTCTCGGTGGAGCCCTCCTAGAGGCGGCCTCCGAGTTCTGCCGTGGAACATCAGTGCGATGAGGCTCAGACGACAGCTGAGGAGCTGGTACCATCTCCAGTGGAGATGTGGGCCTCATAATATAATATATGGAGATGTCCCTATCTCACAGAACTGGAAGGGACCCCGAAAGGTCATCGAGTCCAACCCCCTGCCTTCACTAGCAGGACCAAGGACTGATTTTTGCCCAGATCCCTAAGTGGCCCCCTCAAGGATTGAACTCACAACCCGGGGTTTAGCAGGCCCACGCTCAAACCACTGAGCTATCCCTCCCCCCCCCTCATGGCTTGCTTGCATCTCAAGTGCCCTGCTAACTGCATCCTTGTCCTTACCGTGTCCCTCTCCCAGGCACAATAAACACCGCGTGTGGGGATCACTATTTGGAATAGTCCCTCATGTGATGGGCAACGTTTAAATCCCGGTGAAGACATTCCAACAGGAAACTACAACTAACCCACGCACCTAAGGTACTAACTACTAAACAACTAACTATGAACACGAAGTTCTCAACAAATGAGAGAGAAAAGGGCAGTGCCCCCAGCGCTCTGACTCTAGCTGTGGGTGATGAGAAGGAAGGGTCAGGGCGACGCTGCCCTTATACAGCCAGGGGAGAGGCTATGAGTGAAGGGGCGTGAGCACTACCCCTCCGGGTACTGCGAGGCGAATTGCTCCGGCTTTGGTGCACTGGGCGTGCCCACCCCTGAGTGGAACGTCTATAAGCACTCGAAGAAGAACAAAGAGCCGGCCAGAGCCTGTGGGGCTCCTGGGGCTGGTAACAGGGCAGGGATCCTGTCACTTCTAGGGCATCTAACTCCTACAGATGGGCCGCACTACGTAGGGGCTCATGGCCTGATACAGAATGCCTGTCACCAGGGTAACGATTTATGCAGATAGAGAAGGTCAGCAGAGTGCGCTGTAAGTCAGGAGTTCCACCGGCAGAGCTGCATTGGGGGAGGGGGAGGGGGCGCACCAAGGGGTGGTGCAGAATTTGCCTGACTCCTTTAATTTTATTGAGAGAAAAACCCAAGAGCTGCTGTTGATGTTTTAACCTCCTTCATGAGGAAAGACAGAAAAGTTCAAACCTTATTATGGAAGGGTCTAACTGCACAGTGAGTATCCCAGAGACTGGGAAAAGCCATGCCAGGGTACGAGTGAGACCCCTCTAAACCAGCAGCAGCTACAACTATAGATACCCAAACGGTTTGGGCCCAGTCAAAGCATTAATACGGGTAAGAAACTCAAATATGCTTGGGGGGCTTCCCCCCAGCTGCTCTTCCACACCCTGAATGGATGGCCTCTGCACACAGAGGCCAAGGAGGAGAGCTCAACGTTGCCCTAAGTGGGTGGGTGGGTGAGTGGGTGGTGCAGCGGGGGGAGAGAGCTTTCTCAGGTGTTAAGAGGGACATTCAAGAAGATTTCAGCAGTTTGGTTTGAAACCTTCTTATGGGGTCTCCAATGAGGACTTGGCTTTGCCAAGCGTTGGCGGAGAAGCAAGTGAACACAGCACAGCGGCCAGGCCAGCTTCCTTATGAGGGTGCACTCTTGGGTTACACTTGTGGTGTGTGTCTAACCACAGAGCTACAGTCTGAGCCATGCAGCGCTCCCTCCAGCAATCACCCAGGCAGAGAGACAGCCAGCGTGCTCATGCAACTCCACGGGGACACGTGCACAGGGTGGGAAACGCTTTATTTCAGCTGGTCTCACTTTTTTATTTTCCCTTTCAAGTGAGGAAATTAACTGTAAAAAACAGCTAGTGCTCAAGGCTTTACGGGCACAAGAGTCAGGACATTCAAGGGTGCAGTTCCCAAGACAATCAGAACTATAGGACAGCAAGTTATCATGGGACAGCCAAGATACTCCAGGCCACCGGAAGCACTTACAGCACTTTGACGGTGAAAAGTTCCAAGTGCTCAATAATAAAATTATCCTCACAGAGGGGCTGAGTTAAACTGGGGCGGGGAAAAAATAAGGAGTCCCCTGAATTTAATACCCGTACATTTGCAAGAGTCTGGTAATGCCTGGAATGAAATGTAGACTGGTTGGCAGGAACAATACCCTGAGCTCCCTCTGCTAAGGAACGGGCTCCCAAGGGAAGTGCTGGGGACATGGGAGGAGGAGGGACCAGGCACTCACAGTCTGCAATGGTCTGCTGGGAAACAGACTGGCAGGTCCTTTCTGTCACCAGTTCCCTTGAGCCTACGATGGAATAGCCAGCCTCTTCCCTGGGCGGCCTGTAACCCTCCTGGAAGCTGGGGGTATTGAACCAGCCGGCTTCCAAGAGGGCTCCATAGCCACCCTGCCTCTTCTCCCCACCCCAGAGACCAAAGAAGAAACTCAAAGCAGTTTGGAGCAGCAGTTGGGTGTATTTCTGCCCACTCCAGGGAACAGCAGCAAACGGGACAGCTCCAATCTTTGGTGTCCTCCTCTCATCTGGCATCAATCCGTTACCCAAGTCACAAGCTCCTGCAGCGACTTACCTGGAGCCTGAGGGCTGCACCCAGTGCGCTAATGTAGATCAGACAGCAGCCATAACCATGAAGGTTAACTCTGCAGTCCAAGGGCCCAGGTCACATTGCATGCTGGAAGCTGTAACCTCTGCCCCAAGGCTGACGGCAGCCACAGACCACACTGAGAACACCACAGACAGCATCTTGGTAAGTCCCACATAAAATCAATCAAGGTCAAGGTGCTGTGTCCGGAAGGCCCATTGAAATGCTAAATTTCCTGCTGCCAGGAGACAGCTGAGGACAGCCTCCTTCCTCAGCATCAGCAGTGTCTCCACCTTCACCCCGGACAGGAGGCCAGCTGTGCTCAACACCAGGCTGCCCAGTATCCCATAGAAATTCATGGTGAAAATGGAAAGGATGAGGACGGTGATGGAGGCCACCACGGTAACAGACTGGGCAACCATGGCCCTGCCCTCTTCAGTGAAGTACTCCAAGCCCGCGGCCAGCAGCAGGGCTCCTCCCAGGAGGATGTTGGCGGTGGAGTGGTCGCCGTTCAGCCAGTGGAATCCAAAAGCCAGCAAAGGGAGGCCAACGACGGTGGAGACCCAGGTACCAGACTGGGAATCTGCTGCCAAGGTAAGCCCAAGAGGTGTCCAGAAGAAGCCAACTCCTCCCACAAGTGCAGCCAGGGCCTGGAGGAGGAACCCTGCGGCGGCCCCGCGATTTATCTACAAACACACAGAGGCAAGCAATGAGCGGCAGGCCACGGTCACAGGGAACTCAGCGGAACAGACACAAAGCAATAGCTTGGACACCCAGGGTAACAGCTTGAGGATCCATCCCCCTGATTGGTACCCAGAGTTGCATCACACTGTCAGCGGGAGTCCACCCTTCACCAGCTCTGCTGCTTCCTTCCACACACAGCTCCTCACAAAGGCCCATTCAGAAAAACGTCTTTGCTTGTGTTCCTTCCTACCTCTAGTGCAACTGTGAAACCCCTTTTGTTCCACTTACTGACCACCCCCAAAGCAGATTCCCCAGCTCCACAGACACTGAAGCCACCTCCTAACCCCACAAACAGATTCATCCTTCCCCCAGCTTCTGCAAAAAAATCATCTGGAGCTGGTGAAGCAGGTATGCCGCCAAAGAACCAAGGAGTCATCCGGTAGACGAGAGCACATTGAACTCGGGCCCGAGGCCTCCTTATCAGACTCTTGACACCTGTAAGCGTTAAACTAACTCACAATCAAGTGCTGCGGGAAGAAACCTGGTAAGTTATCATGGGGCCTGAAAATCTGTTTGTCCAGTAAATATGGGGGCAACCAGAAGCGGACGAGGGACAACGCAGATGGATTTTCGCTAGGCCACAGCACTAGCGCGCAGTGCGTTGATTTGTTCTCTACGTTGGCAGTTTCCTTTAACAAGGCCTGTCTCTGTCAGGTGGGAGAACACGAACAGCCGCTCACAGCTGCCACCTGGGCACGTCTATAGTAAGCGGGGCACATTGGTCATTCCTGAGCCCTGCGCCTCCCAGACACGATGCTCTGCGGCAATCGCTCTCACCTGGAAAGTGCGGACAGCTGAGCTCAGACACACGGCGCCGAGCCCCACGCTGGGGAGAGCCGTGCTCCACTCAGCAGCCCGGATAGCCATGGGGGCAGGGGCCTTATCCAGCCTGAAAGGGAGAGGAGAGAGCGGGGTTACCGGGCTCGCAGCACCCTCCAGCTGCTGAGCAGTGCCGGGCTCTGGCCCGTCCGAGCCCCAGCTCGAGCTGCACGGGCGGGACGTGGCTGAGAAGTTCACACAACAAAGCAACTGCCTGGGCCGGGGCAGAGCCGTCAGCTGGAAAACCACCTAGGGAGCGAGAACCTCAGGGCCATTGCCCCCCCCCCTCCCCCGGGCTGCCCCCCTCCCCTCCGGGTACCGCCCCCGCTCCCGGGGTACCCCCCGCTCCCGGGCTGCCCCCCCTCCCCTCCGGGTACCCCCCCCCGCTCCCGGGCTGCCCCCCTCCCCTGCGGGTACCCCCCCCCGCTCCCGGGCTGGCGCCCCTCCCCTCCGGGTAACCCCCCCGCTCCCGGGCTGGCGCCCCTCCCCTCCGGGTAACCCGCCCCCCCTCCCGGGCTGGCGCCCCGCCCCTCCGGATACCCCCTCCCCCACTCCGCTACCAGCAGCTCCGCGCTCACCGGCCCCCCACCGCACTTCCGGCAACAGGCGGGGAGCCCGGGCTATCGAGTCCTGGGCTAGAGAGGCGCAAGGGGAGTCCCCATAGAGAGGCGCAGAGGTGCCCAGGACTGGGCGCGCTCTGTGCCCGGACACAGGCAGCGCTGGGCTTGGCGCCCCCTGCAGGCGCGGAGGAGTCATCGCAGCCCATCGGGGCGCAAGGCCCCAGGGCGGCCTCAGCTGGGGCAGTAGACGGGGCGGCTGGTACCTGCCCGGGCGCAGGGACGGGCCGCCAGGCGCAGGGCGCAGGACAGCGGTGCACGTATCCCACTGCCCCTGGGCTGGGTGTCCGGCCAGCGCCTGGGGCTCAGCGGGCAGGGACTGGAACCCCCCACCCGGCTTGTGCCGAGCTGGGCATCCAGGCTCCTTATGCATTCTGCTAGTAAATCCATCCCCATGGGCCGTGCCACGCCACCCCTCCCCAGGCACCGAGCACCCCCAGCCTCGGGGTCCCCCTGGGCCGGGCCACCCCTCCCCGGGCACCGAGCGCCCCCAGCCTCGGGGTCCACCTGGGCCGGGCCACCCCTCCCCGGGCACCGAGCGCCCCCAGCCTCGGGGTCCCCCTGGGCCAGGCCACCCCTCCCCGGGCACCGAGCGCCCCCAGCCTCGGGGTCCCCCTGGGCCAGGCCACCCCTCCCCGGGCACCGAGCGCCCCCAGCCTCGGGGTCCCCCTGGGCCAGGCCACCCCTCCCCGGGCACCGAGCGCCCCCAGCCTCGGGGTCCCCCTGGGCCAGGCCACCCCTCCCCGGGCACCGAGCGCCCCCAGCCTCGGGGTCCCCCTGGGCCAGGCCACCCCTCCCCGGGCACCGAGCGCCCCCAGCCTCGGGGTCCCCCTGGGCCAGGCCACCCCTCCCCGGGCACCGAGCGCCCCCAGCCTCGGGGTCCCCCTGGGCCAGGCCACCCCTCCCCGGGCACNTGTGCCACCCCTCTCTGGGTACTGAGTGGCCACAGCCTCAGGGTCACTCTGACCCAGGAACAGGCAGAGGGCATAAGGACTCTGTAAGGGTTTCCAGGGATCCTCTGGCTCAGATATATGCAGACTACTGTGCCAAAGGGGGGCATATGAAGTCTCTACCAACAGCCCGCAGTGCACTGGTCGTTCTAAGCATTGCAAGATGTAGGTAGGATGATATTTCAGGGCTGGGGAGCTGCACTGCACACTGTGCTCCTAAGGTCTGGGAGTTGCAGCGGTCACCAGACAGCAGGGAAGGGACTCGTCTCTCTCGGCATCGTCCGCCTGTCTCGCAACGGAGGCGCATCCGCAGCCTGAGCCGCATGCTGGGCAAGGGTTTGGAAAATCAACAGGAAAGGAAAACACAGAAAAAAAACAACTGGTTCGGGGGTGTCATTCAAACAATGGGTTGGAGGGTGGAGAGACACCTGGGATGCGTCACCGAGGAGGCAAGCTGCCAGCTGTGCCTTGTCCACGGACGGAGGGTCACAGCCAGGCCTGGCTGGTCAACGCTGGGAAGACTTTGGGGGAACGTCACTCCAGAAGGTAAGGAAGTATCTGCTGGGTCTCTCTAGGCCAGGGGGAGGCAACCTATGGCACGGGTGCCGAAGGCGGCACGTGAGCTGATTTTCAGTGGCACTCACACTGCCTGGGTCCTGGCCACCGGTCCGGGGGGCTCTGCATTTTAATTTAATTTTAAATGAAGCTTCTTAAACATTTTAAAAACCTTATTTACTGTACATACAACAATAGTTTAGTTATATATTATAGACTTATAGAAAGAGACCGTCTAAAAACGTTAACATGTATGACTGGCACGTGAAACCTGCAATGAGAGTGAATAAATGAAGACTCGGCACAGCACTTCGGAAAGGTTGCCGACCCCTGCGCTAGGTTTTACAATGTGCTTTATGGTTGGATTTCGTCTGTGACCATTGGTTTCCAGCACTTCTGCTTGGGGTCACCTGCATCTCGGCACCGTGTGAAACGAACGTGGATCCATTTCTCCGCGCTGGGCGTCACACGGCGCCTGAGCCGAGCTGGCACCCGGCCGCAGCGGCTCTGAGTGCCCAGTGGGCCAGGGGCTGCTGGACGCTCCAGGGAGCCGCTCAGAGGGGTCAGGCGATTGCTGAGCTGCAGAGAGAGCGGGGCCTGGCGGGCAGAGCTCGGAGCTGACCCCTGGCCGCCAGAGACAAGACTCCCAGGTGCCTCCCAGCCAGGGCATCACCGTCCCCATGGGCCAGTCTCCCCCTCGGGGGGCATCAGGCCCCCCTCAGCCTTAGGCTCGCCCGGGCAATCAGAGCTGGAAAAGCCTCTTTGCTCCCAGGTAGCCTCCCCCCGCCCATCCCTGGGCGTCTTGCTGCTGGGATCAGTCTGCCCAGGGTCCCCCCTGCGGCTGCCCCAGCTCCCTCCCCGCCCGGCTCCTCGGCCTAGCAGGCGGCGCAGCTTCGGGGAGGTGCCGGGCAGCGCAGCCCCGCCCCGCTCCTTCCTTCCAGCCCGGCCCGGCTCCCCCTGCGCTCCGGCCCCCGCGCCTCCCAGCCCGGCCCCGAACCCCCAGCCCGGCGGCTGCAGCGCCGGTTCCGCTCCTGGGGCTGCCGCTGCCCGTGGGTCCCTGCGCGCAGCCCCGGCTCCGAGCCCCGGCCGCGCTGCCCCTCGGTCTGGTCCCTGCTCTGAGCTCCGCTCCGTGCCTGGGCCCTGCCCCATGTGTGTCCCCGTTCTGGGGAGTGTCTGCCCCCTGCTTCTCCGTGCCCAGCCCCGGGACACTCCTTATCCGTGCCCCCCTCTTCTGTGCCCAGCCCCCGGGACACTCCCCCAGTGCCCCCCTCTTCTGTGCCCAGCCCCCGGGACACTGCCCATCTCTGCACCCCCCAGAGCCCCCCTCTTCTGTGCCCAGCCCCCGGGACACTGCCCATCTCTGCACCCCCAGTGCCCCCCTCTTCTGTGCCCCCCAGTGCCCCCCTCTTCTGTGCCCAGCCCCCGGGACACTCCCCATCTCTGCACCCCCCAGTGCCCCCCTCTTCTGTGCCCAGCCCCCGGGACACTCCCCCAGTGCACCCCTCTTCTGTGCCCACTTCCCTAGGACACTCCCCATCTCTGCACCCCAATTCTGTGCCCAGCCCGCGGGGCACTCCCCATCTGTGCCCAGCCCCTGCAGAGATTCCCGGATCGTGCCCATGGGCATCGCCAGGTTGGCAGATGTGATTAAGGAGGAGGCTGCGGAGGCCGTGAACTCGTTCCCTCTGCGACAGTATCGAGGTGAGCGCCCCTCAGCTCTTCCCCAGCCTGGGGCACGGCTCCTCCTGCTGCCCGCCGGCAGGAGGGGACAACGCAAGCGGGCAGGAGCCTGCGGGTAGATGGGGATTCGGAGCGCAGAGGAGGGTGGCAGAGGCTGAGATCGCCTGGGAATGGTGGGGGTAGCGGATGGGGACACGCCAGGAAATTGGGAGGGGGGTGAATGGGGAAGCAGCCCTGGGGGGTGGCATGGAAGAGGAGGAGTGAGAGTCCCCAGGCAGGCAGTTCCAGAGCAGCCAGCCCTTTGGGACAGGATGTGTGTGTGTGTGGGGGGGGGGTTATGCCTGTTCCTGGGGGAATAACCCGGCTCTTCCCCTGGCTTCCCAGACCGCGTCATAGCCCTGGACGCATCCATTGCCATTTACCAGTTCCGCACGGCCATGCCGAAGCTCTTCAACCGCAACGGGGAGAACATCAGGTGAGTGGCCTGCACCCCAGCAGTGCCCGGCTTCCCCAGGGCTGTTCCCAGAGCCCCTAGGCAGCCCCAGCTCCGCGGTGTCGCACCCAGTGGGGTCGCCTTGCGGCGCTCACTCACACGGTGACGTGCAGTGCAGGGGGCCCAGCGGAGGACAGTTCAATGGCCTAATGGCTGTGCCTCCGTGCGTGGGGAGACGGGTGCTGACACCCTCACGTGGAAGCTGGGAGGCAGCCGTATCGTTCCGGGCCCGCACCCGTGACTCCACATGGGCTTCCCTCGCTCTGTCGGAGCAGCTCCCGCAGCTGGGCTCTCCGTCCCGCGTGGCGCACGGGCCGTGGTGGCAAGCCGCCGGCTTTTTGTCTCAGTCACTTGCAGGGGCTGTTTTACCGGACGCTGCATCTCCTGGAAAATGGCATCAAACCGGTGTTTGTGTTCGACGGGCGGCCCCCTGACCTCAAACAGCCACTGGTTGGTATCAGAGACGTGCTGGGATGTTTGTTCATGGCGCAGGGTGGGCTGTGCCTGTAAGGGCTGAGCTTCCCGGATAGACAGTCCAGGCGGGGAGCTTGTGGTTAGGTCACTCGCACGCCGGAGTGGCCCCAGGCGCAGTATTGTAAGCAGAGCTCTTTGCGAGCACTGTGTGATCCCTGAACAGGGCAGAGGGGACAGAACGTGCAGCAACGGGGGTGGGGGGTGGGGATACACGGCTGATCATTCTCTGTCTCAGCCAGCGGGGGGCGCTGCAGGAATTGGGACAGGGGCTGGGGGAGCCGTGCGGATGTTCTCCGTCCCAGCCAGCGGGGGGTGGGGGGGCTGCAGGAATTGGGACAGGGGCTGGGGGAGCTATGCAGATGTTCTCCGTCCCCGCCAGCGGGGGGCGCCGGGGGGAGGGGGACGGGGGCGGGGGGAGCTATGCAGATGTTCGCCGGGCGGGGGGGCGGGGGGCACTGCAGGAATTGGGATAGGGGCTGGGGGAGCTATGCCGATGTTCTCTGTGCCAGCCTGCGGGGGGCGCTGCAGGATGTGGGGCAGGGGCCGGGGGAGCACTGCGGTTCTCCTCCGGCCCAGCTTGCGGGGGGCGCGGCAGGAATTGGAACGGGGGCTGGGGGAGCTATGCAGGTGTTCTCCGTCCCAGCCCGCGGGGGGCGCTGCAGGAATCGGGACAGGGGCTGGGGGAGGTATGCAGATGTTCTCCGTCCCCGCCAGCGGGGGGCGCTGCCGGTATCGGGACAGGGGGTGGGGGGGCTATGCAGGTGTGCTCTGTGGCAGCCAGCGGGGGGCGCGGCTGGAATTGGGACAGGGCTGGTGGAGCTATGCAGATGTTCTCCGCCCCAGCGAGCGGGGGGCGCTGCAGGACTTGGGACGGGGGCGGGGGGAGGCATGCCGGTGGGCTCTGTCCCAGCCAGCGGGGGACGCTGCAGGAATTGGGACAGGGGCGGGGGGAGCGATGCGGATGTTCCCCGTCCCAGCCAGCGGGGGGCACGGCGGGAATTGGGGTAGGGGCTGGGGGAGCTATGCGGCTGTTCTCCTTCCCAGCCAGCGGGGGGCGTGGCAGGAATTGGGACAGGGGGTGGGGGGGCTATGCAGGTGTTCTCCGTCCCAGCCAGCGGGAGGCGCTGCAGGAATGGGGACAGGGGCTGGGGGTGTACTCAGGATTTTTGCTGACCGAGCGAGCGGGGGGCGCTGCAGGATTTGGGACAGGGGCTGGGGGAGCGATGCGGATGTTCCCCGTCCCAGCCAGCGGGGGGCGCGGCGGGAGTGGGGAGGGGGGGGGGGGTACACGGGGGATCTTTCTCTGTCCCAGCCAGCGGGGGGCCCTGCAGGAATTAGGACAGGGGCTGGGGGAGCCGTGCGGACGTTCTCCGTCCCAGCCGGCGGGGGGCGCTGCAGGATTTGGGACAGGGGTTGGGGGAGCTATGCAGATGTGCTCCGTCCCAGCCAGCGGGGGCGGATGCGGGAAGTGGGGGGGGGGCTGGGGGAGCTATGCAGATGTTCTCCGTCCCAGCCAGCGGGGGGCGCTGCAGGGCCCGAGGTGAGAAGGGGATAGGGCGTCTCTGCGCGCAGATCCTTGTAACAGATTCCTTTCCTTGCAGTTGGCCAGGCGGGCGGAGGCTGCCGGGGCTAGGAGAGACGCTGCAGGTAAATGTCCAAGCCTGTGGGATTCTGCCGCATTGCAAAGCAGCTGTGGTCCCTGGCTCGCCTCATCTGCCCTGCCCCTACCGGGCCCTCCCCTGCCCCTGCCCCTGCCCCGCAGAGAGCTCCCTGGGCCTGGCAGGGCCAGCATTACCTTCTCCGGTAGCGGTAGTCAATTGCCCCTATCCGGGTGGCAGGCCTAGTTTCAGGGCCTTCGCAGTCCAGGCCTGGGGTCCGGTTTGGACATGCAGCGCCTGTTTGCAGCAGCAGGGGGCACTCTCACTGGTCCCGGGGGTCCCTGCCGCAGCAGGAACCCCTGACCCACATTCCTCTGCTGGTTACAGAGTCCCGCCGGGCTGAAAACCTGCCGCGGCCCCTGAAGCAGGATTGCGAGACCCTGCTGAGCTACCTGGGTGTGCCATATGTGCAGGTAACGCGGAGTGGGACAGCATGGGGTCGGGGCCTGGGGCAGAGGGGCGGCCCGTGGGTCACTGGGGCAGCCAGGAGAAGGGGAGAGGCCCTTGTGCTTGGGCGAAGCTGGTTGCTTTGGTTGCAGTTTCTTGCTCTGCAGGGACGGCCCGGGTGGCTCTGCTGGCCAGAGGGTCCATGGCTGAGGGTGACAGAGCTGCAGGGTATCGCTGGGGGTTGTTTATCTAGGGCCTACAGAAAGTGCTGTCGGGAGGGCCACGGACCCTTGACAGAAGCAAACCAGTTGCTGTGATTTAAAGGAAGCAGTGAAAGCTGGTCTGAGCGGGGAAGGGGGAGGAGGGGCCGTGTGCCCCCGGCAGGTCCCATTCGGGGGATGTCCCCATGGGGATGCTAGCAGAGCCGCTCTCTGTACCTGTGCGCAGGCTCCGGCTGAGGCAGAAGCCACCTGCGCAGCTCTGGTGAAGTCTGGCAAGGTTTGGTGCACGGCCACGGAGGATATGGATGCGCTGCCTTTCGGGAGCCTCCGCCTGATCCGCCACCTGAGCTCCAAGAAGAACTGGTGAGTGGCGGGGGGCCGGGGAGGGGCCTTGGCCACGCTGAGCCCTTGGCGGGTCTGAGCCCTGCTGGGGGACCTGGTAGAGGAGAGAGGGGGATCCAGGAGCTCCTGGCACCTGGGAACCCCAGGGAAGTTCCAGAAGACTGGCTTAAAGTTCATGTGCCAGTATTTTAAAGGGGCAAACGGGATGACCAGGGTAATTATAGGCCTGTCAGCCTGACATCCATCCTGGGCAAGGTAATGGAGAGGCTGATACGGGACGCAGTTAATAAAGAATGAAAGGAGGGTGATATAATGAATGCCAATCCACATGGGTTTGGGGAAAATAGATCCTGTCAAACTCACTCGGTGTCTTTTCTGACGAGATGACAAGTCTGGCTGATAAAGGTGATAGCGTTGGCGTAACAAACTTAGACTCCTGGAAGGCGTTTGTCCTTGTCTTGCATGTCGTTTTGATGAAGAAACTAGAACGATATAAAATGAACGTGGCACACAGTGAACAGATTAAAAACTAGCCAAGTGATCGGTCTCAAAATGTAACGGAAGCCAGGGAATGCCCATTGAGCAGGTGTTTGTAGTAAGGACGCCCAGGGATCGGTTCTTGGCCCTACGCTATTGAACATTTTAATCAATGACCTGGAGGAAAACATAAAACCATCACTGACAAAGTTTGCAGATGACACGATTGGGGGAGTATATAACAAAGAGAACAAAATAACAAAGAGAACTGGTCATTGACACAGAGCTTGGTAAGCTGAGCACAAGCAAACAACAATACGACCAGATGTAAAGACATACGTCTAGGACCAAAGACTGTCGGCCATACTTACTGGGTGGGGGACTCTATCCTGGGACGCAGAGACTCAGAAAAAGGTTTGGCAGTGGGGGTGGATAACCAGCTGAACGTGAGCTCCCAGTGCGACACTGTGGCCAAAAGGGCTAATGCGATCCTGGGAGGTATACACGGGAATCTCGAGGAGCAGAGGTTATTTTACCTCTCCTGGTGCGACTACTCAGGAATCCTGGGTCCAGTTCTGGTGCCCACAATTCGAAAAGGACGGTGATAAATTGGAGAGGGGTCAGAGAAGAGCCACAAGAATGATTAAAGGATTAGAAAACATATTTTAGAGAGAGAGACTCCAGGAGCTCCATCTATTTACCGTAACAAAGAGCAGGTGAAGGGGTGACTTGATCAGTCTATAAGTACCTCTGTGGGAACAGATTTGACAGCGGGTTTAGTCTAGCAAACTAAAGTCTAACATGATCCAATGGCTGGAGGCTGAAACTAGACAAATTCAGACTTGAAATAAGGGGCAGATTTTTAACAGTGAGGCTTAAAACCATTAACCCCTGGAGCAACATCCCAAGGCTGTGGTGGATTCTCTCTCACTGGCCGTATTTAAATCTAAGAGATCTGCTCCGGGTTTGTGCTGCACTGGACATGGTGAGCTCGCTCCCACCACAGGGGATGGCTGCGCGGCTCTGGGGGGGTGCCACAGAGTAAGCCAGGCAGGAATGGGGGCTTGGCAGGGGGAGGGAGCCCCAGGAGTGTGCCCGAGCCTCACGCTGTCCTCTGTCTCTTGCAGTGAAGTAGAAGAGATTTCCCTGCCTGACATTCTGCAGAAGCTGGGCATGACTCAGGAGCAGGTGGGGATGAATTGATGGATTTTGTTTTGTTGTGGTAGCGCCGTGGGGCCCCCGTGGACAGCACGACCCCCTGCACTCGCTGCTGCCCGGACACAGAACAGAGACAGGCCTCGCCCAGAGCTGGGACTCCGAGAATAGGAGACAACGGGTGGATGCAGACAGACTGACGGGCAGCCCAAGGGAACAGGGAGACGACGCTGGCCAGCAGGATTGCCTCGTCGTTCCCTTGGGCTGCCCGTCGGTCTGTTGCATGTTGACCAGGTGGGGCTATGCTGGGACGGGGAGGGACCATGCTGGTGAGGAGTGTAACGCTGCCTGCTGTGACCCCAGAGCGTCAGTGCCAGCCGCAGGGCAGAGTGCCGGGAACCCGGCACCAGCCCCACGTTGGCTGTGAGTTCTGTATTCAATTTCACCCACCAGTTACCAGGTGTGAGCTGCTCAGGCCTTACAACAGCCTGTCACGGAGAGTGGGGGAGTCTGGGCCCTGCACCCCTCTCCCTGGGATTCACCGTGACTCTCAGCCAGCCAGTAAAACGGAAGGTTTATTAGATGACAGGAGCACAGTCCCAAGCAGAGCTTGTAGGTACAACCAGACCCCCTCAATCAAGTCCTTCTGGGGGGTTTAGGGAACTTAGCCCCCAGCTTGGGGTTCCCTGCGTTTCCCCACCCAGCCCAAAACTGAAACTAGAAACTCCTCCAGCAGCTCTCTCCCCCCTCCCCCTGCTCCTCCTCCCCTTTGTTCAGTCTCCCGGCCGAAGGTGTCACTTCTTCCACGCCCCCTCCTGGCTCAGGTTACAGCTCAGGTAGCTTCCTTCCCATCCCAATGTAACCCCCTGCAACATTCCCAGGTCAAATCCGCCCTGCTCCGTCACACAGCCTAACCCAGGAGTCACAGACAGGCCCCGTGGGCGCCCCCATCTGTCCTGCCACCTGTGTGATAGCTGGGCCCTTCCCCCAAGGACACAGCAATAGTCAGGTTACTCCCTGTCCCAAAGGACCCGTCACTCACCCCAGGTCCCCTGCGCTTTAGCTCTCACCCCAAAGCCCAGGCTTGTAGCCAGCCCTATAACAAGCTGTCTAAAGCTTTATTACCTGGGGAAAGGAAACAGGAGAGTTCTTGGCAAGGTGAAGCCGGGAACCACAGATACACACGGGAGTTACAGTCACAAGTTTCCAAAGGGAATAGAAGCGTCTATCAGATGCAAGCTCCATAGGTCCTGTGGGGCTGACGCAGACTGAGCACTGGGGATCTCTTGCTTCTGCCTAGAAACCTGCCGCTCCAGAGCCCAAGCAGAGTATCATCATTTCCCTCTGTCGGGGGGGGGGATCCCCCTCCCCTCATGTGCTCTGAGCTGTGAACTCAGCTGATGAGAGGAAACCACTTGCATGACTCAGCTTCATGGGGGGCCCAGCAGGGGTCGATGGGCCTTCCCTGTGGGGCAGGACGTGACACCTTCCGCTGGAGCCAGCACTTCACACTGGTTAATGTCTCTCTCCTGCCGAGTTACACGGTCACAGAGGCTCCCCATCCAACCGCTCAGATGTTCCCTTGCACGAGGGGATACAGATGTTACCCGTGAGATTGATGCCGGCAGCAGCTCACAAGCATTCCATAAAGGCTAAACACAGGCTTCCAATGCTAACACCTGTTTGAACAATACTAACCCCCAGGTGGGCCAGGCTGTGCCAGCCACGTATTTGTCAGGGTTCGGTTGAGACATGGGGACCGTGGCGTGAGCTGGCCCCTGCTCTGCCAGCCTCACCGGGATGTGGGAGGGGTGGTCAGGGACGGAGCAGGTGGCCACCCAGCTAACCCCTCTGGTGATGGCTGTCTTCTGCTCCCTCTCCTCGGGCCGGGCCTGTCCTGGGGCAGTTCGTGGACCTGTACATCCTGCTGGGCTGTGATTACTGTGGGAAGATCTGGCGGCTGGGCCCCAAAAAGGCCCTCAAGCTGCTGCAGCAACATGGGACCATCGAGCAGGTTCTCCAGAACATCGACCCGCAGGTACCGGGGGCGGGGCTGCGTGCTGCAAGGGGGGGCCGAGCAGGGGAAGGGGGGGCTGGGTGTGCTGTAAAGCCGCGCTGTTGGTGGGAAGGGCCAGGAGGGGTGTGATTGCCGGCGAGAGCCAGGTAGAGGGGGATTCCCGGGAAGTGGGCAAAGGAGCAGGGCTGGTTGGAGGGAACGAACCCCACGCCCCTTGGGGAAGGGAGCAGCAGTGACCCCCTGCCAGCCTGCGCTCCTGTGGTGTTGCTATGCACTGGTAACCAGCTGCTGGTCCCTCCCCAGAGGTGGGTGCATTGCAGCGGGGAACAGCCGTTCCTGGGCGTGGGCGTTTGGGGGCACAGGGTGCCACTGGCTTGTAAGCTGCTGCTGTTACAGAAGCACCCGCTGCCCGCCAACTGGGACCTGGAGGGAACTCGCCGGCTTTTCCTGCAGCCGGAGGTGGCTGACCCGGGCCGGATAACGCTGGAGTGGCGTGACCCCGACCCAGAGGGGCTGGTGCGGTTCCTCGCCCATGAGAAGCACATGAAGTCAGTGTCGCGCTGTCTGGATGGGGGGCAGGCGGGATGGCCTAGAACGGGGTGGAGTCCTGTGTGTGATGAGTTCGGGGGGGTCTCGATTCAGACTGCCCCCAATCTGACCCCACAGCTGGCAGCCTCAGTACTGAAGCCAGCAGCTGCATAGGCCTCGGAGACTCACCCCCTTTCTCCCGCCCACAGGGGGGACGTCCAGGGCGGGATGGGGGGAGGAGGGGCACGTCTCCAGTGCTCCCAGCCCGGCACCTTTCGCACCAACACGGAGCTCGCTCGGTGGCACCAGCAGACTCCCCCGCCCCCTTTGGGGTCGACACTCAGAGCACCCCACGCAAGTCTCCAGCCCCTGGCCTGGGTCCGAGCTGGGCTCTGGCCTGCTGTGCGCATCAGCCAAAGAATTGCCCCTTTCGCCCGGCCCTGTCCCGAGCCCCAGCCTGACTCTCAGAGCCCCGGAGAGGCTGGACACGGCCGTGGCGATGGAGCAGATTTCCTGCAGCGCCCTGAGGGACAATGGACACGGAGCTCGGGAAGCCCATTCGAGCCAGACCCCCTGTAGCGGGGAGCTCTGGGAGCAGGCCTGGCGCTGAGCCGCTTCTGCTGAGATCCTGGCACGGGACGGGGGACGGACGCTTAGGGGATTCTCCCCAACCCCCCTTGGTTTCCGTTCCTCTTGCTGTGATTCCCCCCTGGACCAGATCCCCCCCCAGGCCCTGCCCCCCCGCTGACCCGAGCTCTGTTTCCAGCGAGTCGCGGGTGTGTCAGCGGCTGCAGCGGTGGCAGGAGGCTCAGTCCAAGCCCAGGGAGGCCCAGCCCAAGCAGCGAGTGCCCCGCGAGGGCAGGAGGCAGCGGAAGCTGGGCGAGTTCTTCCCAGCCAGCAAACGGGCACGTCCGCCGGAGGTAAGGGGTGTGCGCGCCAGGCCCCCCGGCGCCGGAGGGGCCCGAGGGATGGCACAGCGGGTTATCCTCTGTATGGGTCGAGACCTGCAAACAGCCCTGAGCAGGGTCTTCATTGGGCCAGTTATGTGTGGGAGGAGGGGTGGGGGCCAGGCCTGGTGCTAGCCATCCGGGTCCCTCATGGCCCTACACGGATCCCTTTGCAGGGGCCTGGGCACATATCAGTCTAGCCGCCCTCTCTGCTGGGGGCTGCCCTTGCATCGACAGGACCCAGACACTGAGACGAGCTGCTCTGATCTCGGCCACTTTCCTTCCCCAGGTGCCCGGCCCCCGGCCCAGCAGGAAGAGACAGAAACTGCAGGTGGGGACGCCCGGGGAAGCGGGCAGCCCGGACCCGGGGAAGTGAGATCCTGGCCTTGCTCCTGCTCCCGCCACAGCGCCCATACGCTGCCGTCTGCTCTCCCCCAGGCCCTCTGCCAGCCACGCCCAGTGGGCAGCCGGAGCAACATGCCGGGAGCCCAGCGGCTGCACCTGATGGGCACGGACGGAACCAAATCGCAGCCGCTCTCCGCTTTAATGCCCAGGTGCAGGCCATGCTCCAGCATGCGATACGGCCCAGGCGAGGCAGTGCATGCTGGGAGCTGTAGTCTCTGCCGGCGGGACTGAGAGGCACCGGCAGAGCTGGGGGGGACACCCCAAGGGCTGGGATAGCAGGGGGCTGTGGGTTGGGAGTGAGAGGCACCAGCAGACCTGAGGGGAGCCCAGGGCTGGGATAGCAGGGGGCTGCAGGTCAGGAGTGAGGGGCACCGGCAGAGCTGAGGGGGACACCCCAAGGGCTGGGATAGCAGGGGGCTGTGGGTCGGGAGTGAGGGGCGCCGGCAGAGCTAGGTTGGGGAAGTAACACAGTTCCTACCCGCTCTGTGCCTGGTAGCAGCAAGTTGAGGCCAAAGTTGGCCCCTTTCCGAACTCTCCCAGGTTTCTGCTGCCAGGCCCATCACTGTGGTATCGGGGCATCAGGGGCCCAGAACCACTAAGCGACTTGCCCAAGGTCACACAGGAGGCTGCAGCAGAGGCAGGATTAGAACCCAGCTCTCCTGAACCTCCAGTGCTTGGATCACAGGCTTGTCCTTCCTGTTGGCCTGGCCCCAGCGCCTGTTGGAGAGAGTCCGACCGGAGCGCTGTCCCTCAGCTGCCTGGTGTGCCGAAGGGGAGGCGGCTTGTTTTGGGTACCCAAGGGAGCAGAATGGGAAGAAGGAGGGTGAATCTCGGGAGTGACTCCGCGGCTGGGAGATGG
The DNA here is from genome assembly GCA_003942145.1 of Platysternon megacephalum. Taxonomy (NCBI): domain Eukaryota; kingdom Metazoa; phylum Chordata; order Testudines; family Platysternidae; genus Platysternon; species Platysternon megacephalum. The sequence goes on from QXTE01000445.1 coordinate 278,176, forward strand.
ATCCGGCTGTGGGATCGTCCGCCAGGGACATTTCAAAGCAGGCCGGACTGAGGAGCATGGCGGGCGGGGGGGCACACGCCATCCTGCCCCCAGCGCGTGGACCAGGCAGGCCCACTAGCGATAGAGGGAGGCCAGGATCTGCCCCGGAGCAGCCGCTTCTCTGCGCTGCACGGCTCGGCCGAGCGACCGCGGCACCGCCCTGCGCTGCTCATCAGCTGACGAACAGTCCCGGTTCTGGGGGTGGCCTCTGCTCCTCGGTGTTGCCTGGACTGGCCCCGCTCCCCGAGGGGCTGTCGGGGAGGAGCCCTGGTGTCTCAGCCGGTGAGCAAAGGGCTAAGTGAAGCCCAGATGTTACCTGAGCCCCAGATGTGGGGCAGAGACCCCAGGGCCCCAGAAGGGGGCAGCGGAGATGGGAGGGTCCCAGCACAGGGAAGATGATTGAGGGTTTATTCAAGTACATCCAGGGGTGAGAAATCTCAGCAGCTGAGAATGGGTCTGACTTTACGGCGCTGCCGTGGCCTGTCCCGATGCAGGCCCAGAACTCCCCCCCCGCCACCTGCTTCCGTTAGCTCTGTGCTGCACCCAGACCTGCCCCGGTGCCAGGCCCTGCTGGGCATGAGCCTCACGCGTCCCCGACTGATGCCAGCGGCACTCGTGCCACAAAGAGCCGGGGAGATGTCCCGGCTCAGGCTGGCGCGCCGGCTCCCCAGCCCAGGAGTCAGGTGGTATCTGATGGGGCTGGGAGCTCGCGCCCAGCTGCTGCGTAGATGTGCCCGCTGCGGCTCTCCCGCTATCTCCGCCCTGGCCAGCCCAGCGGGGCACCAGGCACCGTCTCCTGCTCTGTTCTGGGAGCTCGGCAATAAAGTCGGTGGTGATACAATTCAGTCTGATTGTAATCGGTAAAGAGCTTCTGGCACCAGAGCTCCTGTGAGTCACAGCTGCTGGGAAGCCCTGCACGGCCACGCGAAGCTGCTGGAGTAGCCGGGAGCTCCCCCCATGAGCCAGCTCCTGCCCTGCTCCCCACAGCGCCCCCTGCTGGGAGAGGCAGGGACTGCAGTAACCAGGAGCTCCGCCCCCTGCCAGCTCCTGCCCCGCTCTCCACAGCGCCCCCTGCTGGGACTGCAGTAACTGGGAGCTCCCCCACCCCCAGGCAGCTCCTGCCCTGCGCCCCCTGCTGGGAGAGGCTGGGACTGCAGTAACCAGGAGCTCCGCCCCCTGCCAGCTCCTGCCCCACTCCCCACAGCGCCCCCTGCTGGGACTGCAGTAACTGGGAGCTCCCCCCCCCCCAGCCAGCTCCTGGCCTGCTCCCCACAGTGCCCCATGCTGGGAGAGGTGGGGACTGCACAAACCGGGAGCTCCCCCCCGAGCCAGCTCCTGCCCTGCTCCCCACAGCACCCCCTGCTGGGAGAGGCTGGGACTGGAGTGGTTTTGAGCTCAGCCACCCTGCTATCAGCGGCGTGACCTGCAAGGCCCTGAGCTCTGTACCTCCGTTGCTCTGAGCGCGCTGCCGGCAGCGAGAGCTGGCCGGCCCCACGGGGGGTCGATGGGTGGGAGCTGGCCAGGATGGACCCTGGTTTGGCTGCTGAGCTCAGTTCAGGTGGACAGGAAGCTTCCCGGCCGTGGCGGAGGTGGTCCCCCCCCCCCCCGTGGGAGCGCTCGTTAGCCCCCCAGGCCCAGCCGAGGTGGTGCTGCTCAGAGNAGCCCCACGGGGGGTCGATGGGTGGGAGCTGGCCAGGATGGACCCTGGTTTCGCTGCCGAGCTCAGTTCAGGTGGACGGGAAGCTTCCCGGCCGTGGCGGAGGTGGTCCCCCCTCCCCCCCCCCGTGGGAGCGCTCGTTAGCCCCCCAGGCCCAGCCGAGGTGGTGCTGCTCAGAGCCAGGGGCCTTGCCAGGGAGGGGGCTCGGCCAGGGCTGCTTGCAGCGGGGAGGACGCACCATGCGAGGCCAGGGACTTTGCCACCCCTCGCTGCAGAGTCCCACGGGCGAGAGACTCACTCTGGACTGTGACGGTTCGGGGAAAGATGTCTGCTGGGGCCCCAGGGGAATTGCTGCTCTCCCCAGGCGGAGCGGGACCCGGCCCGGCCCGCTCGCTGTGCTGTTCCCGCTGCCCTGGTGGGACGGAGGCCCCAGGGGACGCGCTAGGGCCTGGCTGAATTGGTTCCTGGGGCAAGCGGGCCAGTGCTGGGCCTGTGCAGAGAAGGGGTGAGGACCCTGCCTCTCCTCTGCCACAGAGGCAGCCAAAGTGCCCCTGGAGACCCCCTCCATGCTCCAAAGCACATCACGCACCCTACGGGGAAACCCCACATAACACGGGGCTGGGGCCGGCTCCCTTGGAGGGGCCGAGTAACTCCGAGTTCACATCTCACCCTGCCACCGCCCGAGCTCCTGGCCCGGTAAGTCTCCCAGTGAGCGCGGGCGCCGTGTCCTGCCAGGCCGTAAGGGGAGCCCGGGCAATCGGGGGGCTGTGGTCACACGATGCATTGCACGCGGCCTTGTGCCGGGGCTGGGATCAGCCGCCGGCCCAGCAAAGCCCAGAGCGGGAATTCAGAAGCAGGCTTCAGCCTGCCCCCTGCCCAGTGTGGTGCTGCAGAGGGAGCTGGAATAACTCCTAGTAGCCGTCAGCAAAGCGAAGCTTTTAGCTCAAGCTGCCTGAAGTCTGGCGGTGAAGGTTGAAGGTTCAAATCCTGCTCGTGGGAGGAAAAATACTCGTGGCCATGATGTTATTTGAGGAGGTTTTTAACAATGTGGCAGGGCTGGAGTCAAGCATTGGGAAGCGAGGACATGCCAGAATGCAGGCTGCCCCAGCAACCTTCGCTCCGCCTCCTGAAGCATGTGCATTACGTGACACTGTCTTTAATGACACGGTCATCCATGTTTTTTTCCACAGGACCCAGCCTCACTCAGTGCACAGGACTCAGATCCCAGGGGCAGAACTAAGGTCACAGGGAGACCCATACATCTGGCATTTCCTAACTTTTGCGTGTTTGACTTAGCCACCGAAAAATGATCTTTTAACGGATATTTGCACATTATTTGACATACTAATATTAAGTAATAATGGGCTGAATCTGCAGCAAGGGAGATTTAGGTTAGAGATTAGGAAAAACTTTTTAACTCTCAGGGTAGCTAAGCTCTGGAACAGGCGTCCCAGGGAGGTTGTGGAATCCCCGGCCCTGGAAATTTTTAAGAACAGGTTGGACAAACCTGCCAGGCCCAGTCTAGGTTTGCGCAGTGCAAGGGGCTCGACTTGACTCCATGAGCTCCCTCCCCACCCCCCGTTTCTGTGGTTCTGTGATATTTATACTGCAGCAGCACCTACAGGCCAGCGAGGCCAGGTCTGCTGAGCTGGTGCTGTACAAACCCATAGCAAGTGACAGACTATGCCCCAGAGAGAGCTTACGGGGTAAGCACCAGGCAGATGAGCCAAGCCAGCAGGCAGGGCCGTGCGGGTAGAGGAGAGGGGTATCAACAATGATAGGGACGTTGTTGTCAAAAGGGTTTGCCAACCTCCTGCCAGCCTCCCCCAATTCCAGGCAGCACTCCCCTCGCAGCCTCCCCAGGCCCCGCTGTCCCTCCGCAGGTTAGCAATAGGCACGCTCTCTGACCCCGAGCATCCCTGGAGCACGCAGCCCCTGAGCCACTGGGGACTCTCAGATCCGCCACTCCCAGAGGAATGGTGCCCCTCCCCGGCTTCCCCGTGAGACCTCCAGAGCACCGCGCTGGTTTGGGTGGTGGTGAAAACAAGTGAAAGTCGATTTACCAAAGACCAGAGCTGTGAGAAGCAGCAAGTAGAATTAATGTAACATATCAACTAAAATCAACATGCTTCCGAGAGCCTGAACGTGCTTGCCAAGTCAGGCCCCGCTCACAGAGCGTAGCTCACTGGATGTTTCTCTCCCAGCCTCCAACCACCAGACCGGCTGTGAGCCTCGGTTCATAAGAGAAGCCAGCTGGCAGCCTGTCCCCTCAGTGACGGCTACTTGGGGGTACCTCTGCAGCCCCAGCTACAGTTCCAGCCAGCTGTCATCTTCATGTGGAGACCGGGCAGGTGACCAGCTTGGCTTACCAGTGAAATCTTCGGTGAGCTTAAACACAGAAAGGAAGCTTACAAGAAGTGGAAACTTGCACAGATGACTAGGGAGGAGTATAAGAATATTGCTCAGGCACGCAGGAGTGTAATCAGGAAGGCCAAAGCACAATTGGAGCTGCAGCTAGCAAGGGATGTGAAGGGTAACAAGAAGGGTTTCTACAGGTATGTTAGCAACAAGAAGAAGGCTAGGAAAAGTGTGGGCCCCTGACTGAATAGGGGAGGCAACCTAGTGACAGATGATGTGGAAAAAGCTGAAGTACTCAATGCTTTTTTTGCTTCGGTCTTCACAGACAAGGTCAGCTCCCAGACTGCTGCACTGGGCAGCACAGTATCGGGAGGAGGGGAGCAGCCCTCAGTGGTGAAAGAAGAGGTTAAGGACTATTTAGAAAAGCTGGACATGCACAAGTCCCTGGATCCAGATCTAATGCATCTAAGGGTGCTGAGGGAGTTGGCTGATGTGATTGCAGAGCCATTGGCCATTATCTTTGAAAACTTGTGGTGATCGGGGGAGGTCCCAGATGATTGGAAAAAGGCTAATGTAGTGCCCATCTTTAAAAAAGGGAAGGAGAACCCGGGGAACTACAGACCTGTCAGCCTCACCTCAGTCCCTGGAAAATCATGGAGCAGGTCCTCAAGGAATCCATTTTAAAGCACTTGGAGGAGAGGAAGATGATCAGGAACAGTCAGCATGGATTCACCAAGGGCAAGTCATGCCTGATGAACCTGATTGCCTTCTATGATGAGATAGCTGGCTCTGTGGATATGGGGAAAATGGTGGACGTGATATACCTTGACTTCAGCAAAGCTTTTGATTTGGTCTCCCACAGTATTCTTGCCAGCAAGTTAAAGAAGTATGGATTGGATGAATGGAGTATAAGGTGGATAGAAAGCTGGCTAGATCATTGGGCTCAACAGGTAGTGATCAACGGCTCCATGTCTAGTTGGCAGCCAGTATCAAGCGGAGTGCTCCAGGGGTCGGTCCCGGGGCAAGTTTTGTTCAACATCTTCATTAATGATCTGGAGGATGGGATGGATTGCACCCTCAGCAAGTTCGCAGATGACACTAAGCTGGGAAGACAGGTAGATACGCTGGAGGGTAGGGATAGGGTCCAGAGGGACCTAGACAAATTGGAGGATTGGGCCAAAAGAAATCTGATGAGGTTCAACAAGGACAAGTGCAGAGTCCTGCATTTAGGACGGAAGAATCCCATGCACTGCTACAGGCTGGGGACCGACTGGCTAAGCAGCAGTTCTGCAGAAAGGGACCTGGGGATTACAGTGGTCGAGAAGCTGGATAGGAGTCAGCAGTGTGCCCTCGTTGCCAAGAAGGCTAACGGCATATTGGGCTGCATTAATAGGAGCATTGCCAGCAGATCAAGGGAAGTGACTATTCCCCTCTATTCGGCACTGGTGAGGCCACACCTGGAGTATTGCATCCAGTTTTGGTCCCCCCACTACAGAAAGGATGTGGACAAATTGGAGAGAGTCCAGCGGAGAGCAACAAAAATGATTAGGGGGCTGGAGCACATGACTTACGAGGAGAGGCTGAGGGAACTGGGGTTATTTAGTCTGCAGAAGAGAAGAGTGAGGGGGGATTTGATAGCAGCCTTCAACTACCTGTAGGGGGGTTCCAAAGGGGATGGAGCTCGGCTGTTCTCAGTGGTGGCAGATGACAGAATAAGGAGCAATGGTCTCAAGTTGCATGGGTGGAGGTCTAGGTTGGATATTAGGAAACACTATTTCACTAGGAGGGTGGTGAAGCACTGGAATGGGTTACCTAGGGAGGTGGTGGAATCTCCTTCCTTAGAGGTTTTTAAGGCCCGGCTTGACAAAGCCCTGGCTGGGATGATTTAGTTGGGGTTGGTCCTGCTTTGAGCAGGGGGTTGGACTAGATCAATGGTTTTCAAACTTTTTTTCTGGGGACCCAGTTGAAGAAAATTGTTGATGCCTGCGACCCAACGGAGCTGGGGATGAGAGGTTTGGGGTGTGGGAGGGGCTCAGGGCTGGGGCAGAGGGTTGGGGTGCAGGGCTCTGGGCTGGGGGTGCAGGGTCTGGGGTGGGGCTGGGGATGAGGGGCGTGGGGTGCAGGAGGGGCTCTGGGTTGGGGGGCTCAGGGATGGGGCAGGGGGTTGGGGTGTGGGAAGGGGTCAGGACTCTGGGCTGGGGGTGCAGGCTCTGGGGTAGGGCCAGGGATGAGGGGTTTGGGGTGCAGGAAGGGGTTCCGGGTTTGTGGGGGGCTTAGGGCTGGGGCAGGGGATTGGGGCATGGGGTTGGGAAGCGGACTTACCTCTGGGGGATCCCGGTCAGCGGCGCAGAGGCAGGCTTCCTGCCTATCCTGGCACCTTGGACCGCGCTGCGCCTGAAGCAGCCAGCAGCAGGTCCGGCTCCTAGGTTCCTGGCCAATGGGGAGTGCGGAGCCGGTGCTTGGGGCAGGGGTAGCACACGGAGCCCTGTGGCCCCCCACCTAGAAGCTGGACCCGCTGCTGGCCACTTCTGGGGTGCAGCGTGGTGTTGGAACAGGTAGGCACTAGCCTGCCTTAGCTAGGCAGCACCGCCGACGGGACTCTTAACGGCCCGGTTGGCGGTGCTGACCAGAGTGACCCAGTGGCTGAAAATGACGCGACCCAGTATTGGGTCACAACCCGAACTTTGAAAAATGCTGGACTAAATGACCTCCTGAGGTCGCTTCCAGCCCTAATCTTCTAGGAGTCTATGAACTCACAGACCTTACGAGCAGGATTTTCAGTACAGCTACATGGCTACTTACGTTGTATCTGTACACACACTGCACGAGGATACTGCTGCTCCGTGTGATGCAGGCTTTCAGCAGAGACCTGATGTCACCGGGTCTCAGTGGGTCACAACTGAGAATACCAAATTGAAGACAAGCTGCTGGGATAAAGGGCAGATTCACCCCAAATCTGGTGGTTATTCTTCCATGAGATCTACCAAACCAGCAACAAAAGTAAACTTCGGTCTCACCACACTGGCTAACAAGATGCCAGAAATGCAGCCTCCTTAGGTATTCCGGTCCTGGATTCAACACCCAGACACTAGACTTAATGATGAGTGGTTCTTTAAAACCAATTTCATCAAACCAAAGGGTTCTTCTGATCCCAAAGGACCAGCCACACACCCAGGTCAATATATAACTCAGATCTTACCCAATAATCACACTGTTGCCGCCAATCCTTTAGTATCTAATATCTGAAGAACATAAGGTTTATTTATAAAAAGAAAAAAAGAAAGGTGAGGGTTGAAATTGGTTAAAAGAATCAAATACATACAGGAATTGCAAAGTTCTTGGATCAGGCTTGTAGCAGTGATGGCATAAACTGCTGGCTTGTTAAATCTCTGGTTGCTTCCAAATCATTGGAAGGCCCTCAGTCCTTTGGTTAGAATGCTCCCATTAGTCATAGGCGCCAACTTTCTCGGGGGCTGGTGTGTGCCCGCGCCCCCCGCCCCTGGCTCCGCCCCTACTCCACCCTATCCCTGCCCCTGACCCCACCCCCATTCCAACCCCATCCCCAAAGTCCCTGCCCTAACTCCACCCCCTCCCTGCCCCTATTGGATCCCTTCCCCAAATCCCTGCCCCGGCCTTGCCTCTTCCCCCAGCACGCCGCGTTCCCCCTCCTCCCCGCCCCACGAATCAGCTGTTTCGCGGCGCAAACGCTGGGAGGGAGGGGGAGAAGCAGGACGCGGCGGAGGTGAGCTGGAGCAGGGGGGGCGGGGCCACGGGGAGCTGCCGGTGGGTGCTGAGCACCCACCATTTTTTTTCCGTGGGTGCTCCAGCCCCGGAGCACCCACGGAGTCGGTGCCTATGCCATTAGTATAAGTTCAGAATCCAGAGGTTTGAGCAGGAAAGAGGCAAAATGGAGAATGTTTCCAGGGCCTTTTATAGCTTCTGCCAAGTGAAGGAAACGCATTGTTCTAGTTTGTGGGAAATTACAGGTAACAAGATGGTGTTTGGAGTCTCATGGGCAAGTCACATGTCCACGCCTGCTTGGCTTAGTCACCGTAAAGGCCCTCACCCATACTCTAGAACATTCACATGGAAGTCCATCAGGTGTGGATGGGCGTCTCCCATGGTCCATTGTGAGTTAAGTGTTCCCTGATGGGCCATTTAACTTGCATAGTCCCCTCAAGATGTGCAGGGTAAATACCTTGTGGGTGTTACCACAGGAGCAAAGATTTGAAATACAGGTACATAGTTAATATTCATAACTTCGGATACAAAAATGATATATGAATACAAACAGGACAGCCATATTCAGCAAATCATGACCTTTCCATAGACACCTCACTTGACATACTTTGTTCAAGATTTGTTGCAATTATATAACAGTGGTATCAACAATGATCTACATGGTCATATTTTAATCAGATAACGTCACACCTTACACGACCCCCGTTGATGAACTATAGAGCCCAGGCCCAGGGGATCCCTGTGACCCTACAACCCCTGTGCCCTATGCCAGCTGGCACAAAGGGGTCCTCGGGTCACAGAACCAAGTATTTGATAAAGGGCTGATCAGTCCAGCAGAGGAAGGTCTGACCCCAGCCAATGGCTGGCCGGCAAAGCTAGAGAATTCGCACGGGAAATGAGACGTACATTTTGCACAGGGAGGGTAATTCACCATGGGAACAATTTCCCAAGGGTGGTGGTGGATTCTTGGTTTGCTGGTGGGTTTGCCAAGAGCTCTGCTCTAGTTCAAACAGGAGTCTCTGGCCTGTGGCATATGGGTGATCAGGCTAGAGGATCACCCTGAGCCCTTCGGGATCTAGGAATCCTCCGTGTCGTCACAGGGGGTGTAATAAGGCCCCGGTGCCAGCTGGCGTGTTCAGGGCTGTGCTCTTTGAGCAGGGGAAGCTTTCGGGGCACTGGGGGGTTATTTTGTGGGTTTGTTGCTCTATAACTAACCCTCCTCCTCCTGCTCCGGCCCGTGCTGCGTGTCTCAGACCAATGCACCTGCACTCACTCCCTGCTGTGGTGCAAGCTCCCTAGGGCTGGGGAGCAGAGAAATGGGCATGATGCCCACCCTGTCACAGCTCTCTGCATCGCTCAGAGCCCACGGCCCTCCCCATGGCCCCCCGGGGCCGGCCCTACACTTACCCTGGCAGCCTGGGGCCTGGGACTCCCCGAGGTTTCTGTCACTACCAGCCGGGCCCGAGGAGGCTGCAGGGCCCCTGTGTCTTGCAGATCCACACTGCTCGGGGCACAAGGAGGTGGGAGGGGGGCCCGTGTCTCGCCCGTGCCCAGGACAAGGGGAGTTCCAGGGGTGCCCATGTCTTGCCCATGCCCAGGGCACCAGGAGGCAGGAGGGGGGGGCCGGGTCTCCCCGTGCCCAGGGCGCCGGGAGGCGGGAGGGGGACCCGGGTCTCCCCCGTGCCCGGGGCGCCGGGAGGCGGGGGGGCGGGTCTCCCCGTGCCCAGGGCGCCGGGAGGCGGGAGGGGGACCCGGGTCTCCCCGTGCCCAGGACGCCGGGAGGGGGGGCCCGGGTCTCCCCCGTGCCCGGGGCGCCGGGAGGCGGGGCCCAGGTCTCCCCCGTGCCCGGGGCGCCGGGAGGCGGGAGGGGGGCCCGGGTCTCCCCCGTGCCCGGGGCGCCGGGAGGCGGGAGGGGGGCCCGTGTCTCCCCCATGCCCAGGGCGCCGGGAGGCGGGGCCCGGGTCTCCCCGTGCCCGGGGCGCCGGGAGGCGGGAGGGGGGCCCGGGTCTCCCCCGTGCCCGGGGCGCCGGGAGGCGGGAGGGGGGCCCGGGTCTCCCCCGTGCCCAGGGCGCGGTGAGGCTGCCGGGGCTGCCCGTGTCTGGCGGCCCGTGGGCGGCTCCCCCCAGCTCCGCCCGGGCCCCGCCGGTGCCGCAGCGCAGGGGCGGACGGGGGCACTGGGCATGCTCGGAGCCGCTGCGGCTGGCTCGGCCGGGGGCGGGCGCTGCAGCTGCCGGGCGGGCGTGGGGATCCCCGGGCTGGGCTGCGCAGGGCGCCCCGGAGCCCCCCCCCCGCGCCCCCATGTTCGCCTTTTACTCGCTGCTGGTTTACATCGTGTACGCGCTGCTGCGCCGCGGCCCGCGGCCGCTCCCCCCGCCGCAGGTAGGGGGGCTGAGGGGGGGGGCACCGGGCGGGGGGGACCCCGCCCCCCCTCCCTCAGGCAGGGGCACGTCCCCCAGAGGATCCTGAGCCGCCCCCGCTGGGGTTAACCCCGGCCCCGGCCAGTCTCTGGATCGGATCAAGCGGTGAGACGGGGCCACGGGGACCCCGTTAGCAGAGCCTGGCCCCGGGGTGCGGGACACGGGGGGGGGAGCTGCCGGTGCCACCTCTGGGGAGGGCAAAGGGTGGAGTTATTCTCAGCCCCCCTCCCCCGTGCCCCCTACACTCCCCCCGCTGTGCCCCCAGCATCCCCCCCGCTGTGCCCCCTGCGCCCCCCCTCCCCCGTGTCCCCTACATCCCCCCGCTGTGGCCCCTGCGCCCCCCCTCCCCCGTGTCCCCTACACCCCCCTGTGCCCCCTGCGCCCCCCCGCTGTGCCCTCTGTGCCCCCCCACTCTGCCCCAGCACCCCCCCGCTGTGCCCCCTGCGCCCCCCTCCCCCGTGCCCCCTGCGCCCCCCCCGACTCTGCCCCCAGCAGCACCTGCCCCTGACAGCTGTTCACTGTCGCCAGGTGCTGGGCGTGGACCTGGGCTGGGGTTCCTGGCTTTCCGCAGCCCTGGTCCCCGTGCTCCCTGCTATCCCCCAGCCTAGCCCCTCAATCCCGACCCGCAGCCCCCTGCTCCCCCAGCCCTGGGCTCCTCGCCCCCCTGAGCAGACTCCCCAGGTGCCAGGCCGTGGGGTGGTTTTTGTGCCGTGGTGGAGGCCAGGGGCAGGGCTGGGAAGCTGCCACCCGCCCCGCCGGGATGGGCTGTTCCGCTCCCCTCGCACTGTTCACTTTGCTGCTGACCCGGAGCAGCCGGGCCCTGTCCCCTGCCCGAGTGGGACCGCTCTGTCCTGGGCCAGATAGTCAGTCGTTCCCTCTCCACTCCCAGCCCCACGGCCTTCGCACTGCCTGCCCCGGATCTCTGCCCCCTGGCCCCTTGGCGTGGTCCCCGGTGGCCTGGTTCCCGAGCCGCTGCGTGGCCGGGTAGCCGCAGCAGGGAGCCGGTTCACCCCCAGCTGTGGTTGCTTTTCTCGTGGGGATGCTGAGATGAAAGCCCGCCTGGCTGCCGAGATGCAAATGGGCTGCGGCTGTCGTGTCTGCCTGGCGGGCCAGGGGAAGGGGGCTCTTCAGATTGGGGGAAACCAGGTCAGTTTTGGCACTGCCAGATCCAGCCCAGGGGAGTGATATGGGACACTGATCCTCTGCCGGCATGGGAAGGGGTGGAGGGAGGGTACCCCAGTCCTAGCCATGCAGACTTGGGGGCGCCTGCCCCTGACCGGATGGATCCCCATTATTCCTGGCACGCTGGTGGAGGGGGGGTACTCAGAGATCATTTGCAGTGACGGGAACCAGAAGTAACAGTCGATCTGTCTCCATCATTCCGTGGTGGAATTTCAAAGGCACGTGTTGCCATGGTAACTGTGCACCCGCTCTGTCTCCCTGGCAGCAGGCGCCTTTCCCAACCAGCTCATAGCAAAGTGCATAGTGAGTCCCCCTGTCCTGGGGTCCCGAGGAGAACGTAAAGAGCAGCTCAGTCCTTCTCCCCGTGCGGGTCGGCTCCCCACTCCTGACTGCTCAGCCCACACCCTAGGTCCTCTCCCTCTCCCGGTGCACTAAGAAGCCAGCTGCCTAAGTGAGTCCACCTGCCCCTCCCCAGCCGGGCAGCCCCTGCTCTCAGACTAGGTGGGGCTCCAGGCACCCCCCCCCCTTACTGTACAGCTGTGATTGTTTTCGGAACGGGGTCAGCACTCGGGACATAGGAATGGGCAGGTTGAACAGGCCAGGGATCGTCTCAGTCTGTCCTGTCGGTGACTGGGACCAGCCCCAGCCGTTCCAGAGGAAGGCGCAAGGCACCTGGTACTGGATGATTATGTAGTAACCTGTCCGGGGGGGGGGAGTGTCTCTTCCTAATCCCCCATCATTCAGTTAGGGGCTGCTGATGCCCTGGACCAGGAGAGATTATAGCCTTTGCAATGGGTAACCATGGCTGGGGTAATCATCCTTAGAAGGGTCTGGCCCTGTTTTGACTCCTGCTCAGCTCAATAATGTCTGGTAGCAGTGAGTTCCACAGGTTAGCGACGCGTGTGGGGAAAGTGGCTCTCGGATCAGGTGTAAATGTGCTGTATTTCCATCTCACGGCCGGTCCCCGGCTCCCTGTATCCTGAAAGTACTGCTTAGTTTGCCGTCTCTGCTCTTGGAGGTAGCAAGAGATTCTTCCCCTGGAAAAGAAGAAGGCAGGAGTCCCAGAGCCAAAAATGGGCAACAGCCCAAAGGGGACCCATGGTCCAAATCCCATCGGTGCTGGCAGAGCAGCCCCGGGCACAGCTTGGTTCTGGAAATTAACTCGGCCAGCAGCCTGGGCACTTGGCAGTACCAGTGAAGTGGCTGAAATTGGCAGTGGGGAGGTGGAGCCAGGGGTCGAGGGGGCAGCTCAGCCCTGCTGGAGGGGGAATTGAACCTGCTGACCCAGCTGGGCACTTGTCCAGGCTGACAGGCAAGGCCCGTGTGACATCTCTAGGATCCTGCACCCAGCGTGGTGGGGTGAGAGCTCTCGGGGGCACGTGGGGGACAGGTGCCCTGCCCCAAACGTTCTCTGTCCTGTTGACGTCCCTTCCAAGGCCACTGCAGGACTCTGGTGTTTTCACTCCTGGGCCACTAGCGATTTCCTGGTGTTTTCTCCATCGATTCTGAGAGCCCGGGGCCCGGATGGGTCGTGGTGAGATCTCTGTATCTATCTCATAGGCCCTAGGAGTGCCCTGCATTAACTCCTGCTCGGATGCTTTTCTGAAAGATCTGCTCGAGGTCAATCTTGATTTTAAAATGTCCAGGGATGGAGAATCCACCGCAGCCCTCGGCGGCTGCTGGAGATGCTGGTGCTGAGGCTGTCCCCTGGCTGATGGATGGGCCTGGATTTCCCACGTCCCATGCTGGGGCCAGGTGGTATCCCTATGCCAATGCTAACCCTGCCCCTGTTTTAGCACAGGCTTGCTATTGAGGGTTGGCTAATCCCCCAGCTGGCTGTGCATGGAGCGTGGCAAGGGATGGCAGCACAGGCGTTCGGGTCCCTGTTCGGGATCCGGTTCGGTGACGTCCTTCGCCGTGGATTCAGCACCAGAGCGTAGGTCCCCATCACTTGAGCTAAAGGAATCCCTCCGGCAGCCAACAGCAGCAGTAGGCTCTTATCCTCTATGAGGACCAGCCCCTAGCGACATGACCCCTGCTTCACTAGCGTGTTACGACAGCGCCAGGGAAAGGAGGCGGGAGAGACTGGCGGCACGAGGGGCGTGAGTAGGGGCGGGAGAGGGTGTGGCTTCAGGGGTGGGGGCCCGGCCTGCTAGGGCCCGCTCGGAGCAGGCACTGGACGGCGCCGGGATTGAAGGGGTCGGTCTGTCTGCACTGAGGGGAGGGGAAGGAGCCTCCTGGTCCCAGTCGGACCCAGCGCAGAGGACAGCAGATTGGGGTTCATTCACCCCTCCCCTCGCCGGGGTGCCCCAGCTGGGGGCATGTTTAGCCCCTACCCTGACTCCCAGCGCCCGAGCTCACCCCCACGGGCATCCCTGTGCCCGGCTCAGCCACCCCAGCAGATGTGCAGATGGCAGCTCATGCTGACTCACAGGTGCCAGGCCCTGAGGGGAGGGATCCACCCCCCAGGGGAAGGGGGGGGGCAGCCCTGCTGGAACCCATGGGGCATTTCCCTCCCCCCAGCTTCTGCCACCTCCCCTGGGGCCCAGTCCTGCTCCTGGTGCACAGTCTGAGCACATGGGGTGCATGATTGGGGGTCCAGTATGGCTGGGTCCGGATCCTCTCCCCAGCTCTCTGGGTGGCAGTACTGCCCCTGGATGCTACCCCCCCCACCCCCCCCAGGTTTAGCTGACGGATCAGGATAGTTATGGATTTGCTGGCCCCCTTCCCCCACTGTGCTGCAGTGGGTGCCCCCCTCCGTGCCCCCCCCCCAGCTGCCCCCTGCACAGGGGAACCGCATGAGTCCTGAACGCACAGAGGGGGGTGAGGCATGTTTGGGTGCAGGCGTCTCTGTTGGTACCTACTGGGGCGATTCGCCCTCCTGACCCCTGCCCAGCATGGCAGTTAGTTGGGGGGCACCCGGGGCACGAGTGGGGCTGGGGCTGAGTCTCCCTCCGCCTGTCAGCAGGGTGCAGGGCCCCGGCTTTCTCTGCCCGCTTTGCCCTGGGCCCCTGTTCCGCACTGGGGGCGGCTGGGGGCAGGGGTGTTGTCTGTTATTTGAATAGACGTCGATTGTTCCAATCTCTGACCCCTCCTCAGCCGCAGCCGCGGGTCGGCGCCCAGCCCCGCTGGGCCTTGCCAGACACGTCTCCAGGGCCAGGAGCGTTGGCCGAGCCTCGTGCTCCCCTGGCAGAGAGCTCTGTGCGCCGTTCCCAGGCTGGGCCCCTCTGCCGGGGCGGGATGTGCGCGCCAGGTGTGCCCGGGCTGGCTCTGTTGGCACTTTGGCAGCTGGGGGGGGGTCGGTTCTCTCCAAAGGGGCCCGGCTGCGTGGGGGCCTGACCCCTCACGGCCGCGTGATCCCCCCTGCCAGAGGGCTGATTGGATCCATAGGGCGGTGCTGAGAGCCTGCCCCATTTCCGCCCCTTGGCATCTCGGCTCTGGTGCTCGGCCGTTTCCCCGCTCGGCGCCGAGGTTGGCTCGGCTGCAGCTTGTTAGCAGGGAGCTGGCGCTGTTTCCAGCCGGGCTGCATTGATTGTCCAGGGAGGCCGGGCTCAGGCTTTGACTTGCCGCGCTGTGGGTCTGTCTCCCTGGCGGGGGGCACAGAGGCGGGCAGCCCCCCGGCACTGGTGCTGCTGTGTGGGGTTTAGGATGGGCAGGGCTCTCGTCTGACAGCTTGGACGGGGGGGGGGGGGGGGGGGGGGCCCGCGCGGGGGTGGGGGGGGGGGGGGGGGGGGGGGGGGGGGGGGGGGCCTCGTGGGGGGGGGGGGGGGGGGGGGGGGGGGGGTGTGGAGTCCATCTGGCCCCGGGGACCAAACACACGCAGGGACGGGAGATGCACAAGGCGCCACGTGCAGGCTGGTCGGGGGGGTGGGAGGCTGGAGGTGTGGGCAGTTGTGCTCAGGGGTCCAGGGTTAGTCTCTGTGTCTAAATCAAAGTATCCCCCGGCCCCCCAGTGTAACGCTGGCTCCGTGCTGCCCTGTGTGCGGTGGGCAGCCCCTGACCCGCTCGGGCACCCAGCTCTGCAGCAGCCCACCCTGGGGCATGGCTCTCCCAGCACCCCCTAGAGAGCAATACCCAGACGGCAGCACCCCCCGCCCCAGCCGGTGCTGGGTGCAATGCCGACTCCTCCAGCAGGGGGTGCCAGCTGCCCGCTATGAGGACAGGCCGCACCGGCAGGTGCTCTGGCCTTGCTGAGCTCTGCCCTGTCGCCGGCCCCCAGACCCACACGTATTGGACAGTTGCTGAGTGTGGGGCTGGGGCCTCTGTCACAGCTATTCCCGGTGTGTCTGGTGAGCTGAGCCGGCGTGGCCCCATCAGCGTAGCCGGGCGAGGGGCTGGGCCGAACCAGGGACCTCCAGAGCTCAAAGCACGAGCTGCTGCAGCGTGACTTAAAGAGCCGGGCTCGCCATTGGGGGCCAAGCGGCTGCTCGTCCTCTGTGTGCCGGGCACCGAGGGGGAACGGGTGTGTGCCCTCGTCCGTGGGGTACGTTAGCAGGGGCAGCACCCGGGCAGGGCCGGCTCCTCCCCATTAGGAGGGTTCCCGTCTTGCTAGCTCAGCCCCTTGCTGTTCCCCAGCCAGCCAGGCCTCGTAGGAGAGGGTCGGGTCTTGGGGTGTAGTCAGGGCCCTGGGCACGGGGTGCTGAAGGGAGCGATCCGGGAGCGTTCCCAGTGTCTAGACAGCTTCAGCGCCGAGATGGCTCCGGCTCAGGGCATCAGTTGCACCCAGCAGGGTCAGCTCTGTGCCGGGCTTGTGGGGAGAGGGGTGGGGGGAAGGGAGCTCTGTGAGGCTGTCTGTGGCGGGGGGTACTTGAGGGGTTCTGTGGGGCTGTCTGGCGGGGGTACTTGAGGGGTTCTGTGGGGCTGTCTGGTGGGGGTACTTGAGGGGGTCCTGTGGGGCTGTCTGGCGGGGGGTACTTCAGGGGTTCTGTGGGGCTGTCTGGCGGGGGTACTTGAGGGGTTCTGTGGGGCTGTCTGGCGGGGGG
>QXTE01000445.1:311425-326155 GCA_003942145.1 Platysternon megacephalum
CTCTCTCACACACACACACACAAACACACACACACACACACACACACACGCCTGATTCGCCCAGCAGGGGGCAGTGACTCTCTCTCTCTCACACACACACACACACACACACACACACAGCAGTCTCACACACACTCTCTCTCTCTCACACACACACACAGCAGTCTCTCTCTCTCTCTCACACACACACGCCTGATTTGCCCAGCAGGGGGCAGTGACACACACACACACAGCAGTCTCTCTCTCTCACTCACACACACACACACACAATTCCCCCAGCAGGGGGCAGTGACACACACAGGGCAGTGACACACACACACGATTCCCCCAGCAGCAGGCAGTGACACACACAGGGCAGTGACACACACACG
This sequence comes from Platysternon megacephalum, assembly GCA_003942145.1. Lineage (NCBI taxonomy): Eukaryota > Metazoa > Chordata > Testudines > Platysternidae > Platysternon > Platysternon megacephalum. Next base: position 311,797 of record QXTE01000445.1, read on the forward strand.
CAGGTCTGATTCCCCCAGCAGGGGGCAGTGACACACACACACAGTAGTCTCTCTCTCACACACACACACACACACGATTCCCCCAGCAGGAGGCAGTGACACACACAGGGCAGTGACACACACACACAGGTCTGATTCCCCCAGCAGGGGGCAGTGACACACACAGCAGTCTCTCTCTCTCACACACACACACACACAATTCCCCCAGCAGGAGGCAGTGACACACACAGGGCAGTGACACACACACACACGATTCCCTAAGGAGGCGGCAGCGACAGAGACCGACCCGCGACCCACACACGCAGGTCTGCTGACCCCAGCAGGGGGCAGTGACACACACACACAGGTCTGATTCCCCCAGCAGGGGGCAGTGACACACACACACACACACAGCAGTCTCTCTCACACACACACACGATTCCCCCAGCAGGGGGCAGTGACACACACAGGGCAGTGACACACACACACAGGTCTGATTCCCCCAGCAGGGGGCAGTCACACACACACACACACGATTCACCAAGCAGGAGGCAGTGACACACACAGGGCAGTGACACACACACACACACGATTCCCCCAGCAGGAGGCAGTGACACACACAGGGCAGTGACACACACACACACACACGATTCCCCCAGCAGGAGGCAGTGACACACACAGGGCAGTGACACACACAGGGCAGTGACACACACACACGATTCCCCCAGCAGGGGGCAGTGACACACACACACAGGTCTGATTCCCCCAGCAGGGGGCAGTCACACACACACACACACGATTCACCAAGCAGGAGGCAGTGACACACACAGGGCAGTGACACACACACACACACGATTCCCCCAGCAGGGGGCAGTGACACACACAGGGCAGTGACACACACACACAGGTCTGATTCCCCCAGCAGGGGGCAGTGAGGCCCCCACTCCCCAGCCCCTCACAGCGTCCGTTCACATCTCTAGTACGTGACCCAGACGGTGGAGGTGGAGTCCCCCACGACCCTGAGGTCTCTGGTGGAGGCGGAGGAGCGGAACCGGGGGCTGCTGGAGCAGCTGCAAGGCTCGGAGGAGGTGACTGCCGGGCTGCGGCACAAGGTGAGCGGGAGCGGCACCGTTGACAGGGTGGGCGGGATTCGAACTCGCGCCCCCGCAGGCAGAATACCGTGGCCCACGGCTCCTTGCTCCTTTGCTGAGAGCCGCGTCCCCTGACGTAGAGACCTCTCCCTGGAGGTGGCCATCGGGCATGGGTGGGTAGCCCAGCCCTGCATTCCAGTAGCCCAGACCCCAGGAAAGAGGGAACAGGTCCCCGGGGCCCAGGCATGGCAGGTGGAGGTGGGGGAATGGAGCTGCTCCGTCCAGCCCCCAGAGCAGACGCTCACCTGTGGAGGGACCGACCTCCCCCGTCCCTCTCCCCAGGCCATAGCCAGGAGCCCCGCCCCTCACTCCTGGGACCCCCGCAGCCCTTGGGGAGGGGCAGACGAGCCCGCCCTGGTGACCCGAGGGTCTCCCCGCCTGCAGATCTCTGCCTACGAGTCCGAGATCTCCAAGCTGCGGGAGGAGCTGCTGCGGGAGATCAGCCACCTGGAAGCCCAGAAGGAGGAGGCTGTCAAGGAGGCCTCGGAGAGCTCGGAGCAGCACCTGGAGCAGCTTCGCGAGCAGCTGACAGGTACTGCAGGCCTGGGGAGGGGCTGGGGAAGCGTCTCCGAAGGCCCCTGCTCAGGAGGGGATCTCGAGCCGTGAGCGCACAGCACAGACCCCTGCTTGGAGCAGATCCCTGGGGAGCGGATCCCTGGGGAGCGGATCCCTGGGGAGCGGATCCCTGGGGAGCGGGATCCCTGGGGAGTGGATCCCTGGGGAGCGGGATCCCTGGGGAGCGGATCCCCTGCGCTTGATGGGAGCAGGTTCCAGCCCTGCGGGGTGGATCCCTGTGTAGGGCAGGGGTGGGGGGGATGGACTAGCGAGGGCCTGTTTCTGAGGGCAGCTGCCCCCGGTCTCTGCTCCTTGGCAGGTGTCCAGAGGCGCCTGGCCACGCTGCAGCCCATCCTTAAGGGCATGAAAACCAACTACTCCAGCCTGCGCAGCCAGGTGCGTGACTTCTCCGGGTTCTACGAGGCGGCCATCCGGGAGGCCAGGAGACAGGTGAGGCTGGGGGAGGGGGGCCGGGGGGCAGGCCCGCGGGGAACGGAGGGGGCAGGGGAGGCCCGTCCAGGGAAAGGAGGCAGTTGCTCCTTGTCCCCCAGTCCCTGCCCCCCACGCCGGCGGCGCCGGGCGCTCAGGCTGGGGGCTGAGTGTCCCTGTCCCCCTAGATGTGCTCGGCCGTCAGCGAGGCGTCGGAGGCCAGCCGGGACCTGCTGCAGAAATACCAGCATGAGGTGGTGCTCCGCAAAAAGTACCACGCCCAGCTGGTGGAGCTGAAAGGTGCGAAGGGCCGGGGGAGGGCGGCAGGGGGGATGGATTCCGGGTGGGGGCCACGGGCAGGGCGGGATGGGCCCCGCGCCCCACCCAGCAGAGGCCCCAGGGAGCCTGGGGCAGCAGGTCGCTCTCCAGAGCCAAGCATGGGGGGTGTGGCAGGCGTGAAAGGGTTAACTGGCTCTCAGGTGTCACCACCTGCCTGCTGGGTCACTGAGCAGCCAATGACAGCTTGGCGCAACTACGTCTTCTGTTTCATTGGCTGAGCAGCTGTGTGGGAGGAGCCAAGGCGTTCCCGCTCCGCCTCCTGCTCCTGTAGTTCACGTTGAGCAGGGCCAGCTGGGTTCAGCCCCAATGAAAACCAGGTGTGGGCCTGGCTCCAGGCCGCCAGGATCCTGTGACCCACCTAGGGCTCGGCCACCCGCACCGACCCCCAGAGCCCCCGGCCCACGCCCAGGGCTCGGGCTGCTGTGCCAGTCCCTGGAGCCCTCCCTGCCCAGGCCCACACCCGAGGGCTGAGCTGGGACCTCCAGCCACAGAAGCCTCTTTAGACGTCCCTTCCAATGGGTCTGGGCCGGGACATGCTTTGAGGAGCCAGGGCCGCACCCCGGTGGTGACGGGAGCATACTCCGGGCGTGGGGGCAGGGCCCACTGGGCTGGGACCCGAGGGTCCCCCAAAGAGCCAGGGCTCTTGCCATTAAGGGACTTAGCTGCCAATGGACAGCCCGCCCCAAATACCGGGGAACCTAGAAGTGCCCTCCCCTGGCTCCTGCGCCCCCTCCCAGCCAGGCTGCTGCCCTGCGTGTGGCTGCAGCCTTGGGGAGTGGGCCAACGAGGCGGTGGGCGGGGGGATGTTTGCAGGCTGGTCGCTGCCTGGTCTCTAGGGCAGCTCAGGCCTTGGCGCTGCTGGTGGGTCCCACCTTGCTGTGCTGCCGCTCGGGCTCAGGGCAGTGGGGCAGGGATAGGGTCGACTGTGTTCCCCTCCCCAGGCCGCTCTGGCTCACTACTGGCTTGTGCCCTGCGCAGGGAGCAGCTGGCTCGGGGACGCACAGGGCTGGCTTCGGCCCTGGCTGCAAGCGGCCCTGGGGGCTGGGGGTCTCAGCCTGGCTTCTCATGGGCTAGGCATCCATTGGCACGGATTGGCCAGGGGCTGGCTGGGCCATGGAGACTGAGGGCAGCGTGGCAGGCCCCTGGCTGTCCCGCGCAGAGGACTCCGGACTCCAGGGCCCCGCAGAGCCCCCGTGACCCTGCGTCTCCGCCCCCAGGGAACATCCGGGTGCTGTGCCGCCTGAAGCCGGTGATGGAGGTGGACCAGCGGGAGGGGGAGGTGAGCCCGGCCGTCAGCACGGAGCCCGGCAGCGACAGCAGTATCACCGCTCGCTACAAGGGCAAGGAGAGGACCTTCGAGCTGGACAAGGTCTTCCTGCCGGAGGCCACGCAGGAGGAGGTGACCCGCTGCCCGACTCCCGCCCGCCCTGCCGTGCCCCATCCCCTCTGTGCCAGCCTGGGCACCCCGGCTTGGCCACCCTACTGCCCCTGAACCCAGGGCAGTGCCAGCCATGAGCCGGGGGCCCAGCTGCCACCCAAGCCCCTGGCAGTCAGGGCCCCGGGGGCATTCTGGCAGTGCAGACTGGTGGCAGGACTGGGTCTGAGCCACCCCCTGCCTGTTTCTCAGACCCGTGCCATGCCTGGTGACTCGGTGCCCTGGCTGGGCCGCCCCTCAGAACTGGCCAGGCCCACGGGCATCTTCACCTCAGAGCTGTGGCCCCCGACAAGCAGCAGCCAGACACTTAGCTCTCCCTTCCCCTCATTGTGCCCGTGCCGGGGTGCTGGGCCCCTTAGCCATGTCCGTGTCAGTCTCCACGCTGGGCTGGGAGGTGCAGGCACTGTGCCCGTGGGGCTCGGCCGAAGGGCCGTCCCCTGGCAGCCGTGGGGGCAGCAGCAGCCCAGCGATTGGGGCAGTTGTGTGGGTATGGGGAAGGCCCCCTGGATGGGCTGCATTACCAGCAGCCCCTCCACAGAGCTGCCGTGTGGCCGGCAGGCCCCCACTGGGGAGCTGCACTGCTCGGCAGCACTTGGGAATGAGGGAGGGCAGGCCGGGGCGTGTGCCCCCCTCCAGCCCCACATCTGCACTGTGATGGGACGGGGGCGGTGGCTTGCCAGGGGAGCAGAGCCTGGAGCAGCGCAGAACGCTGCGGGGAGGGGAATGGAGCTGGGATGCTGGAGGGGCTTGGGGGAGTCCAGAAGGCTGCGGGGAGGGGAATGGAGCTGGGATGCTGGAGGAGCTTGGGGGAGTCCAGAAGGCTGCGGGGAAGGGCAGAGAGTTCCAGGGTGCGGGGAGGTGCAGCGTTCTAGAGGAACCGGGGAAGTGAGACAGGCAGAAGGGAGAAAAGCATTCTAGAAAATGGAGCATGTCAGAGCAGTGCTGGCACTGGGGAGCAGCGGAGGAGGAGAGGGATTCTAGACCACTGGGCAGGATGTGTTCCAGAACAGCAAGAGTTGCTGGCATTCTAGATCAGCATGCAGGCCAGGTTGTTCTAGATCAGGGTGTGGGGTGGAGCGTTCTAGCACTCTAGGACAGCATGCCTTTGTGAGTGTTCTACAGCGAGACACATGCTGGAGTGTTCTAGATCAGTGCGTGGCCTATAGAGCTCTAGAATAAGAGGTTATAGTGAGCTTGGTGAGCATTTATGGCCCAAATGTGCTAGAGAATTGTCTTGGGAGGGTGGGATGTTCTAGAATAGTTAACAGAGGGTTGCAAAATGCCATGTGGGTTATAGCGTTGTAAGTAAATGGAAATATGGCACATTCTAGATCGATCTGTGGAACATTCTAGATTCAAAGTGCAAGGGGGGAGGTGTCCTAAGACAGCATGTGGGGGTGATGTGGAGTGTTCTACAATGACATGTAGGCTGTGGTGTTCTGGGTCTGTCTATGGGAACAGCTTAGATTGATGGATGACAACGTGTTCCAGAACAATGTGTGGGGCATGGTACTCCCACTGCATGGGTGGTGCAAGGTGTTCTAGAGCAATGTGAAAGGACTGATATTTCTAGAGCGGTGTGTGTGTGTGTGCGCGTGCAGGTGGACTGTTCTAGAGCAGAGTGGGGGGCTGACTGCTCTAGATCGGCAAATGACTTGTCTGTTCTAGACCGGTGTCGGGGGGGGTGCGGACTGTTCTAGAACAGTGTGTGCTTGGGCTGTTCTAGAGCTCTGTGTGTATTTGCGGGGTGGACTGTTCTAGAGCGGAGTGCAGCCAGACTGTCCTGGAGCCGTGTTGCCATCCATTCTAGAGCAGCGTGCAGCCAGTCTGGTCTAGAGCCGTTTGTAGTCTGTTCTAGAGCGGTGTGCAGTCGGACTGTTCTAGAGCCGTTTGCAGTCTGTTCTAGAGCGGTGTGCAGTCGGACTGTTCTAGAGCGGTGTGCAGGGGGTGTTGTGTTCGAAGACGGCGTGTGGCGGTGCTCCGTGGTCTGGCAGAGCGTGCTAGGGCCCATCGCAGCGGGGGAGCTCTGGGATCTGCCTCCCGACTGCGGAGGGCTCATTAATTCTGCGCTGACCTTTCCACCTGGTGCTTTGTGACCCCTTGATCCCCAGGTGCCTAGCCAGGGACAGGACCCTGGAGCTCCTCCCGGACCGCCAGAGCCATGACTGCCAGGGCCGCAGGTAACTGGCTTTCCCCCCGCACGACCGGCAGCCTCAGCCCCCAGCACTCACCCTGCCTGCTCAGGGCACCCCCTCCCCCCACAGCTCTGCTGGCTGTCACCCACACTGCAGAACCTGCACCCCGCACTGGGACACGGGTCCCTCGGGCCCCTGCTGACGCCCGTCTGTTCGTCTGCCTCCCGCTCAGGTGTTCCTGGAGATCGAGCCCCTGGTCCTGTCCTGTCTGGACGGCTACAATGTGTGTATCTTTGCCTACGGGCAGACCGGCTCGGGGAAGACGTACACCATGGAGGTAGGCGGGAGGGCCACGGGGCTGAGGAGGGGGCCAGTCTGGGTTCGGCCCCACTTAGCCCCACAGGTTCCTGGAAGGGCTGGCGCTGGGGTGGGGGAATGGAGAGACCCCGCTCTGCATCCCGGGCCTAGAGCCCTCCTGGGACGTGGGAATCCAGCTGCCCCCCCAGACAGTCTCCGGCTCTCGGGAACTGGGATCTGTCTCTCTCCCCTTGGGAAGGGGGGCGTCGTCTGTGGGCGTTTGGAGCCGCCTGGAAGCACGGGGCTCAGTGCAGGGGATCCCGACCTGCACACTCCTCCACACAGCTACACACGCGTGTGCCAACGGGCTGTGACGCGCATGGACACGCCCACACACGCCTCCATGTTGATGGGACTCTGAGGGGGCCTAGGCTGCCCCCGAAGCCCCCACCCCTGTCTCTGTCTGGCTCCAGGGCGTCCCCGAGGACCCTGGCATAAACCAGCGGGCACTGCAGGCCCTGTACCGGGAGATGGAGGCCAGGGCGGGGCTGTGGAAGTACTCGGTGACCCTCAGCGTGGTGGAGATCTACAACGAGGTGATCCGGTAAGAGGGGGGCCTGCCCCACACACCGCTAGGAACGCCCTGCCCCCCCCAGAACCTTCTCCTCACTCCGCTGCGCAGGCCGGGCACCATGCTGCCCTGCCGGGGAGGCCTGGGCAGAGCCTGGCTCATGGCCCTGAGCACGGCAGGCTCTGGCCAAGGGACCTACTCAGCACTCCACAGTGACCCCAATACCCAGCATGGGACTAGGGGGCGCTGTGCTGGGATGGGGGAGGGGCTGCAGCAGGGGCCGCTCTCAGCACTGATTGACAGGACCCCAGAGGGCACTGGGGGCGCTGTGCTGCAGGGGGCGCTCTCGGCACTGATTGCCGGGACCCCAGAGAGCACTGGGGGGCGCTGTGCTGCGGGGGGTGCTCTCGGCACTGATGGCCGGGACGCCAGAGCGCACTAGGGGGCGCTGTGATATAGGGGATGCTCTCGGCACTGATTGACGGGACCCCAGAGGGCACTAGGGGGCGCCGTGCTGCAGGGGGCGCTCCCGGCACCGGTTGCCGGGGCCCCAGGGCGCCGTCGGGGGCGCTGTGCTGCAGGGGGTGGTCTCGGCACTGATTGCCGGGACGCCAGAGAGCACTGGGGGGCGCTGTGCTGCGGGGGGTGCTCTCGGCACTGATTGACGGGACCCCAGAGGGCACTAGGGGGCGCCGTGCTGCGGGGGGTGCTGTCGGCACTGATTGCCGGGACGCCAGAGAGCACTGGGGGGCGCTGGGCTGCAGGGGGCGCGCTCGGCACTGATTGCCGGGACCCTAGAGCGCACTAGGGGGCGCTGGGCTGCAGGGGTTGCTCTCGGCACTGATTGCCGGGGCCCCAGAGGGCACTGGGGGGCGCGGCGCTGCAAGGGGCGCTCTCGGGACTGATTGCCGGGACCCCGGAGCGCACTAGGGGGCGCTGTGCGATAGGGGGTGCTGTCGGCACTGATTGCCAGGACCCCAGAGCGCACTAGGGCTCGCTCTGCTGCAGGGCGCGCTCTCGGCACTGATTGCCTGGACCCCAGAGCGCCCTAGGGGGCGCTGTGCTGTAGGGGGCGCTCTCGGCACTGCTTGCCGGGACCCCAGAGCGCACTGGGGGGCGCTGTGCTGCGGGGGGTGCTCTCGGCACTGATTGACGGGACCCCAGAGCGCACTAGGGGGCGCTGTGCTGCAGGGGGTGCTCTCAGCACTGATTGCCAGGACCCCACTAGGGGGCGCTGTGCTGCTGGAGATGCAGGTTTAAGCTGAAACATAAAACTAGGTCCTGGGTAAATCCCAGCTCAGATGAATCCATGCTGCCTCCTTAAATCCTCCTGTTGGTTTCAGTTGGATCCAGGATTCCTCTTCACTTGTTCTAAGCTGCTGTTCAGAGTGGCTGTGCAGCCCCACTCCAGAGGTGGCTGCATTTCCATGGAGAGGGCAGTCATTGCTCTGTGTGGTTTGTGAAGCCCTAGGTCCTAGACTCCCCATGGCCCGTCCCCTTCCCTAGCATCCCTGTCTGCAGACTCGATACCGTCTCAACCCGCCCTGAGGGACCCAGAGCATCCAGGGACCGTCCTGGGCACGGGGCCCCAGCCTGAGCCGATGTTCTCACCTCCCTGCAGGGATCTGCTTGGGAAGGAGCCGCAGGAGAAGCTGGACATCAAGCTGAACCCTGACGGGAGTGGGCAGCTCCATGTGCCAGGCCTGACCAGTGTGGAGGTGCAGGGGCTCCGGGAGATCCGAAAGGTACCAGGGGCCGGGGCAAAGCCACATGGCCTTCGGGTGCAGAGGAGGAGTGAGGGGGCGGAGTGGAGCTAAAAGGGGCGGAGTCCGTGCTCATGAATTGGTGAAACCTGGTCCAGCCGCCCCTCTGCTTCCTCCCTTTGCTGGCGCTACTGACGCAGTCGTTGCTGCCCAGACCGGGGCTCTCCGGGCGTCACCGCGTCTGGGGGCTGTGAGGTTCTCTCCAGCTCCCCCCGTTCCTGGTGGCTTCATTCCCTCGGCCTTTGTCTCAGATGCTGTCGCTGGGGAAGAGGAATCGGGCGACCTACTGCACCAACATGAACGAGCGCAGCTCCCGGTCCCACGCCCTGCTCACCGTCACCATCACCGGCACCAACTGCAGCACCGGCACCAAGACCTCAGGTACCCACTGCCGCGGGCCTGCGCCACAATCCTCTCCTGGATCCCCGGCCTGCTGCGTGTCGCCCCCTGCTGGCTGCGCTGCCCTGGGACAGCCTGGGGGCGGCAGAGCCACTGGAGTCAGTCTGTCCATAGCAGCTGATGGACAGGAGGCGAGGAAGAGGGCTGGGGGGCTTTGGACGTCATGGTCAGCGCTGGGGACACACTGAGTCAGGATTTCCGGGGCGGGGGGAGGAGGAACTTGAGGCTTGTTGTTTTTGGGAGGCCCCTGAGCCTTCCTCTGGCCACCCCCACGCAGGGGCAGAGGTCCCCCGGAGGCTGCACTGAGGTCAGACCAGGCTTCTCAGGACAATGTGGGGTTCTTAGGCAGGAATGGCCGGCTGAGGAGGTGTCAAGTCGCCTGGGGCTCGCTCAGGGGAGGGTTGGCTGATTCCAGGGCAGGGACCGGCCGTCGTTCCTGGCTGCCAGCCGGCCTGGACAGGTATGTCTGTGCTGCAGTTCGGCCCGTGTCAGCTGGCGCTGGCCAAGTGGTCTGAATTGCAGGCTCAGATTTATCACTGTCGATGCAAAATTGTGCTCCCATCTGTGTGCAGGAATGGAGAGGTCCCAGCTCCTCTCTTGTGGGGCAGTGTTAGGTGTGGTTCGGTTCCGGGAGCCCAGTGCCAGCTGGAGGGGGAGCGAGGGGATCTGGAGGGCGGGCAGGGAAGGGCTGCGGCTCCCCCAAGAGCACCCCACACCTGGCCCCTTCCTGGCACACCCAGCCCTGCCTGGCTCCCCGGAGCCCGCCATGCAGGTCCCGCTAAAGCCCAGACTCTCCTCTCGTGTCTCCGGTGCCCCAGGGAAGCTGAATCTGGTGGACCTGGCGGGCTCTGAGCGGGTCTGGAAGTCGGGGGCGCAGGGCGAGCGGCTGAAGGAAGCTCAGAACATTAACAAGTCCCTGCTGGCCCTGGGGGAGGTGATCCAGGCCCTCAGAGCCAAGCAGGGCCACGTGCCTTTCCGCAACTCCAAACTCACCTACCTGCTGCAGGACTCCCTGGGCAAGGGCAACAAGACTGTAATGATGGTGCAGGTAGGTACCGCCAGGCCTGGGGCATGCTGGGGAATGGCCGCACTGCATGCTGGGGTTTGTAGTCTCCGCAGGCCGCATCCCCCGCGCGTGAGCTGCTGCACCCGAAATGCCTCGTGGAAATTCGCCGTTCTGTGGCAGAAAAAAGGGGGAATAACTGTTGTTGTTTGTGTAGGACCTACATTATTTCACCCCGTGCTGCTGCCTCTGGCCAGCAGGGAGAACGCTGCTGACTAACAGGCTTCCCAGTCCAGGGCAATACGGGGGTCGCCGAGGGCTCGGTTGGTTTCTGCTCAGCTGAGCAGCGGGCCCATGTCGCCCCACCCCGCACACCCCACCCATGTCCGTTATTACCGTGATGAGGGACCCCAGTGTGGGGGGGTGGGACTCTGGGGGATGGGGCCCGCTGCCCCTTGGTGGTGAAGGCAGGTTATTCTAACCAGGCCCCCTTACTCCGGCCGTCTCCTCCCCCAGATCTCGCTGCTGGAGAAGAACGCGGGGGAGACCATGTGTTCCCTGAAGTTCGCCCAGCGCGTCTGTAAGGTGGAGCTGGGCCCGGCTTCCCGCAAGATCGACTCCTGGGGCCAGAGCGAGCTCTGAGCCTGCCCGGCCCCGTCCCTGTGCCCAAGGTGCAGGCGTAACCCCACCTGTCTCCAGCCGTGGCAGAGCACGGGGGCACCAGGGCAGGGTAGGCAGGGGCTTGTCAGCTGGGAGGGAGCACTCACAGCCAGCGCACCCACGGGACGACGGGGGCGTCTGGTCCCAGACACCAGGCTGCCGGTGGAGCCCTGGGCCCCCCCGAGCCCAGCAACAGGGCAGAGAAGCAGGGGAAGGGAAAGGCCTGGCCTGGGCTGACCATGCTAGGCTGGTTCCCTCTGCCCACCAGCGGGGACCCCGGCACTGTGTCCCTAGCTCAGCAGCGCAGGGCTGCTACACCCCTCACCCTGGGTGGGGGGCTGGGCTGTGATTTCCTCCAGCCATGGGGTCCCTCTCGGGCCAGGCACACACCCTGAGCAGGGCCACTCTGGGCCCATTGTGACTAGGAGACGTGCCCCCCCCCCCCATTACCCCTGTAGTACAGGTCACCCAGCCCCCCATGCTGGGTATTGGCAGCCCTTGCCCTGGGCGAATGAAGGCTTGGCCCAGGGGAGAGGGTCCTGGGTCTCCCCTCTGACTCCGTGCTCGCCTCTGCTGGCCCCCTGACGATGGAGGAAGGCTGTGTGGGACAAAGGGCTCCCACCCTGCAACTGTTATTGTAGGGCCTATCGTAATGGTCGGGCATGCTCCCTGCGTGTGCGTAAAGCACACGGAGCAGTCGCCCTGCCCTCCGAATGGGCGAATAGGGGGCCTTGCCCCCGCCCCACAGCAACGTCCCCCCACACTGCCTGACAATTGCTGAGCAGCTGCTGCCTTGAACAATCACGCATGCTCCTCCGCACACACATGTCTGAATGAACATTCAAAGCCAAGCACATGTGCACCTACATCCCCCTGGCCACCCACTTGGGGGGAGATCACGAAGGAATCCTCTTCCCCGCCCCTTTCCTCGAACCCTGTGCCAGAAGTTAATTAGCGCAATAGCCTGGAGGGAGGCATCGTCATGCCCATACTGCTGGCCACCTCCACAGCACCCCCTGCTGGAATAACTAGGACCCCCCCCCATAGCCAGTGCTGCCCCATTCCCTGCAGTTGCCCCCTGCTGGAGTAGCTGGGCACTCCACTCCCAGCCAGTGCTCCTGCCCCACTGCCTGCTGGGAGAGGCCCTTCATGCCCTGTCCCCAGGTCTGCGTCCATGGCAGTCACTGGGGGGGCATCAATGGGGCAGAGGGGCTGCTGGGGGAGGGATGGGGCCCCCCAGGCTGTATCTGTGCTACTTGAGCCCTATTCCCGCTGGACGCTTGCAGGGGCAATAAAGAGGAACCTTTGCACCCCAACCTGTTCTCGATGCTGCCTTATTAGGGCGAGGGGCCCAGGTGTGAGACATCCCTCCCCATCTCCATCCCTGCATCCACCCACCGGACCCTGTGTCTCCTGCACCCTCAGCCAGGGTGGCGTCAAGGGCCACCCATCTGCCGTCCCCCTCCACTCGCCAGAGCAAAGAACCTGCTGGCCCCAGCCTCTGCAATCCCCCCAGGTCGTCCCTGGGCCAGCCCCAAACACCCTCTCGCAGCCGATGCCCATGGCCCTGTGCCCTGGCAGAGGGGTGAGGCGTTGTATTTCCTGCCATGGGTTTCCCCCGCCCCGGAGAAGAGCATGGGGGAAGGGGAGGGGCTGCCAAGCACAGCAGGGGGCAGATTGGGAAGCCCCCCCGACCCCTACTGCTGCCTGCAGTTGCCCTCACTTTGCTCCTATCGCCCCCGTGTAGTGAGGAGTCGCAGCTGGACTCAGGGGTGGAACAGGACAGGCTCAGGGAGCCGGGATAACAGGACTGGAGCCGGGGGGAGCAGGTTGTGGGTCAGCATAGGGCAGGGGCAGGGGATGGGGTCAGCGCAGAGAGCGGCACGGCCAAGTCTCCAGTCACCTTTATTCATAGCTGTGCGTGCGCACACTTTACACACGTAACCCCCCAAAACCTCCACCCCCACCCGCTCATCTTCCCACTGGGGCAGGCCGGAGGAGGGGCAGGCCCGGGGCCAGGCTGCCCCAGCCCCTGGGAGACACCCCGCCTTTCCTCCAGCCCAGGCTCTGGGCCCTGGCTCCCAGGCCATGCCCCAGCATGCACCGCTCCCACCTGAGCCCTGTGGCCAGGCCATGCTGCGCGCTGGGCCTGCCGGCTCCGTGGTGCAGGCCAGGGGCTCGGGAGAGGCTGGGCTCTGGGGCAGGCCCTGTGGGGAGCTGCCCTTCCCCAGATTTTGGCCTGTATTGCACGTTTAGCATCAGCCATCGCCCGGCAGCCGTGCTGCTGCCCCGCCGGAAAGGGGCTGCCCCCGCGCTGCTCAGAAACCCCCGTACTGTGGCAGCACCAGCTGCTGGGCGTGCCAGGGCGGAGGCGCCGGGTGAGGGGCGTGACTGGCCTTGCTGGGGGCGAGGGCCGGGAAGGGGCCTTCCAGGTCCATGGGGACGCCCAGCAACGGGGGAAGGGCCGCCGGTGAGGGCTGGGGCACGAGGTCCCAGTACGCCGGGCTGACGTAGGCAGCGGGGCAGTAGCTGAGGTAGGGCAGCCCGGGGATGGGGGGAAAGGCAAAGCAAGTGGGGATGAGCGGGGGCAGGCCCACGGTGTAGGAGGGGGGCAGCTGGTGCCCGGGGGACACCGGCGGGGTGCGGCATGCGGAGCCCTCTGAGTCGGAGCTGCTGCTCGGGAAGGCGTGGCGCAGCCGGGGCCGCTTGGCCAGAGCCGGGGCCTGCGGGCTGCCTGGGCTCTTTTCATCCAAGGGCAGGGTAGAGGCAGAGGAGGAGCGAGTCCTTGGGATGCCAGGGCCCCTGGAGGGGTAGCTGGGGCTGCCAGGGGCCCTCAGCACAGGGGGGGAAGGAAGCGGGAAGGGAGAGGGCTCCTGGCTCTCCGGGTGCGGAGACCTCCCCGGCCTGGGCAGCCCCTGACCCCCAGGCTGCTCGTTCAAGTCCACCTTGTGCAGGTTCTGCAGCAGGGACTGGATGGAAAAGGAAGTGTCCAGCCGGGGCCTGGCCTGTGGGGCCTGAGTCTCTGGATCGGCCCTGGGGGCGGGAGCTCTAGTGCCGACGCTGGCTGCAGGCTGCAGCTGCTGGGCCCCCCCCCTGTAGTGCTGCCCGTGCAGGATGAAGGGGGCCAGGTCACTGGCGAAGGAGGCCGCCTCCTGCCGGGAGATAGCCGTGTCCTGCAGCTTCAGGGCGTCCGGGGGGATCCGGCTCACGTCCTCCGTCCAGAAATTCCCTTTGGCCTTGGGCTTCGCGGGATCCTTCAGCAGCTGCCGGGGAGAGAGCGGGACAGGCTCAGCCTGTGGGAGGGGGGAGTTCTCCAGGGGCAGCGCTCCCCGGAGTCAGAGACCCCCCGTCAGCCTGCCCCCCACTGCCAGCTGTGGGAGGGGGGAGTTCTCCAGGGACAGAGCTCCCCAGAGTCAGAGACCCCCGTCAGCCTGCCCCCCACTGCCAGCTGTGGGAAGGGGGGAGTTCTCCAGGGACAGAGCTCCCCGGAGTCAGAGACCCCCATCAGCCTGCCCCCCACTGCCAGCTGTGGGAGGGGGGAGTTCTCCAGGGACAGAGCTCCCCAGAGTCAGAGACCCCCCTGTCAGCCTGCCCCCCACTGCCAGCTGTGGGAGGGGGGAGTTCTCCAGGGACAGAGCTCCCC
>QXTE01000445.1:335493-351275 GCA_003942145.1 Platysternon megacephalum
CCCCCCCCCCCCCCCTCCCCCCCCCCACCTCGGCCGCAGAGCCTGGCCTCGCCGGCCACACAGGTCTCCACAAGTGAGGTGAGTATGGGGGTCTCAGCACAAAAACACCCTCCTGCTGGGCACAGGCGTCAACCTCTGCTCACGAGAGGGCCAGGACTAGAACAGCTGCAGGCTGGGATGGGGATGGGGTTGGGGGGCTGAGATGGGGAGTGGGAGAGCAGAGGGCTGGAGTAGTGGGGGGGGCTGGGATGGGGGGGGGGGGGGGGGGGATGGGGAGGGGTGGGGGGAGAGCTAGAGTCGGGGGGGACAGGGAGGTCTGCAGATGGGGGGGGGCTGGAGGCTGGGGGTGGGGGTTGGGGTGGGGGGCTGAGATGGGGAATGGGAGAGCAGACGGCTGGAGGAGGGGGGGGGCTGGGGGCGGGGGCGGGGGGTGGGGGGGTGTAGCGGTGAGGCGAGGTTGTGAGAGGGGGGGGAGGGGGGGGGGGAGGGGGGGGCGTGGGGTGGGGGGGGGGGGAGAGGGGGAGTGGGAGAGCAGACGGCTGGAGTAGGGGGGGGGGTGGGGGCTGGGGGCGGGGAGGGGGGGGGGAGGGGGGGGCGTGGGGTGGGGGGGGGGGGCCGGGGGGGGGCGGGGGGAGGGGGGGGGGGAGGGGGAGGGGGGGGGGGGGGGGGTGTGTTTGTGGGGGGGGGGGGGGGCGGGGGTGGGGGGGGGGGGGGGGTGGAGAGGGGGAGTGGGAGAGCAGACGGCTGGAGGAGTGGGGGGGCTGGAGGCTGGGGGTGGGGGGGGGGGGGGCTGAGATGGGGAGGGGGAGAGCAGAGGGCTGGAGTAGTGGGGGAGGGCTGCAGGCTGGGATGGGGTTGGGGGGGCTGAGATGGGGAATGGGAGAGCAGACAGCTGGAGTAGTGGGGGGGGGGGCGGGGGGGCGGGGGGGTGGGGGGGGGGGGGCGGTGATGGGGAGTGGGAGGGCAGACGGCGGGAGTAGTGGGGGGGCTGGAGGCGGGGATGGGGTTGGGGGGGCTGAGATGGGGAATGGGAGAGCTGACGGCTGGAGTAGTGGGGGGGCTGCTGGCCGGGAAGGGGGTGGGGGGGGGGGGGGTGGGGGTGGGGGTGGGGGGCTGAGATGGGGAGTGGGAGAGCAGATGGCTGGAGTAGTGGGGGGGGCTGGAGGCTGGGAGTGGGGTTGGGGGGGCTGTGATGGGTAGTGGGAGAGCAGACGGCTGGAGTAGTGGGGGGGCTGGAGGCTGGGAGTGGGACATTAGGCTGAGGGCAGTACAAGGGGGGGCATATCAGGCAGCGCCCCCTGTGGGTGACTGGGGCAGGGCTCCCTGCCCCGCCTGGAGCCAGGCTGGGATTTGGTACCATGCAGCAAATGTTGGCTCGTTTTCCTAGCGCTGGGACTGGGAGGGCAATGAGGGGCTGAGAGGGAAGATGGGGCGGAGGGAGCGAGAAGGGTCTGGTGGGGTCCCGAGGCAGGCAGGGAGAGGGGGGAAGGGCAGGAGGGCGCCCGCCAGAGCTGGAATGAAGTTTGCAGATTTCTTCGGCCTGATTCCAGCGGCGGCGAGCTGAGGCCACGCACGGGTAGGTCCATAATGACCACCAGGGGGCAGTGTTGCAGGTCCACACATGCCCCCCCAGTTACATGCAGCAAGTGGCGTGAGGATTGCTGGCACAAGGGCCCAGTTTTCTGGGTTCCTGCCCCGCTCTTGCCAGACCTCTGGCCTGGTGGGGTTCAGCGGCAGGGGCCTAGGTTGGGATAGGCCCTGGCTGGCTCCTCCCCTGGGGCGGGGCCTCCTGGAAGAGGGGAGGAGGTGGACGCAGAGGAGCTGGAGGTGCAGGTGCCAATTGTGCACCTGGTCGGGCAGAGGGGGAGCAGAGGCGAGCCCAGCAAGGGGCGGGGGCAGATGGCGCGGGTTGCCTGGTGTCCTGGGGAGATGGGGCTGGGGCGGGTCTGTTTCGGGGCGGTGGGTTTGGTTGGCCAGGGGAGGGGGCAAACGTGAAATATGGCTGACCCTGTGGGCGTGGCTTCTTTTGGGTGGGGGTCCAGGGCGCTCCTGTGTGCCCGGTGAGCAGCTGAGGCTCCCCCCTGTCGCTGGATCTCACCAGCCCCCCATCTCTGCTCCCCCTCCCTAGTTCAGTGAACGAGCACATGGGAGGGGAGCTCACAGAACAAGGCCTGGGGAAGCCTTGGATGTGCCAAGAGCCCTGCTGCCGGGGGGGGGGCTGAGTGGTGTGTTGGGGTTTAATCCCCAGACGGACGCTCCTGCTGGGTGCAGGACCGCCCAGAGCGGGGGCAAGTGGGGCAATTTGCCCCGGGCCCCACAGGGGCCCCGCGAGCCCTGCCCAGCGGCGGTCCGGGTCTTCAGTGGCATTTCGGTGGTGGGGGGCCCTTCAGTGCTGCCGAAGACGCGGAGCAACTGAAGGGCCCCCCCGCCGCCGAAATGCCGCCGAAGACCCGGACGGCCGCCGGGTGAGTACAAGCGCAGGAGCTCCCCCGCTTTGCCCCAGGCCCCCTGAATCCTCTGGGCGGCCCTGGCTGGGTGGCAGAGCTCCAGGCTAGCTCAGACCTGGGCAGTGGGACATGTGCTCCCGCCTATCCCACAGCTATGGGACCTGCTGCCAAACCCATGCCCAGTGCGCAATGGGGCAGCAGAGTCTAAGCCCTAGTGTCTGAAAAGTCAGTTTCTAGCCCTCCTGGTTTGTATTTAACAAAGAAACCCCTCCAACTGTGAGCTGTAACTGGTGCAGTGATGGCTGCAGGCAGTTGGGAATTCTACTCTCCCGTTAACTCTGAAACATAGTGATGGCAGTTTAAAGTTAACTATAGCCTTGTATTACACAGGTTGCTGTTTGTTATGCCGAGTGACACTCTCTGCACTTACACAGGTACCTGCCAGACTCAGGTTCACACAGCCTTGTGTTTTAATTGAGGATGTTCCACATTGTTCTGACAATTCAGTGGATCCCCTGGGAGCAGGCTCCGACCTAGACCCATAGGGATGGGCTCTCGGGATTGTGCCAGGGGCGTGAGCTTCCTCGCGAGCGTGAGGAACATTCTCGGACTTGTTCAAAGGGAATTTCAGTTACCGTGATGCAGCCGAACTGCCTCCCCCAGCCCCGCAGCTCATCCTGGGCCAGCTGCCGATCCCTTCAGCTCATTGCTCGAGTGGTCCCATTGCTCTCACCCAGCTCCTAGCTCAGTGTCAGCCTGCAACTTCCGGCCTTATCTGTGACACCCCCCTTTGTCTCTGACACACACAGCCCCTCCCAATCTCTGACACCCACAACCACAACACCCCCCCCCCCCACACACACACACACGGGGCTACGCACAGACCTGCAGCCGATTAACCAGGGACAAATACATCGTAGGACTTTATTACTGACATGCAGGCAGGGTGCCGGGTGTGGGACTAGACGCAGAAGAAGATACAGTCATGGAGGAGCTTAGAGTCAGAACCGAGCCCAGACAGGTCAGACACAGATGGAGCCTGGAGACCTCAGGGAGGAGAAGGGTTTGAGTTTCTTTCAGAGACGTACAGGAGACCAGGGGTGGGCAGGGCTGGTGGGGCAGCTACTGACTCCAGCTGCAGATCTGGCCCAAGCCCCATGTTTTTGGTAGGCCTGGGAGAGGCCCTGGGCAGACGCTCTGGCCACGCTTCCTCTAGCAGAAACCCCCAACTTCCTCCGCCTGCTTTCGCCCTGCGCTGCTGTTCGCTGTCTGCAGCCGGGGCAGTGGCTGGCGGGAGCGGGCGGGGAAGCTGGGGGCTTGGGACAGTCCATGCCGGAGGTGAATTTCGAACTCGCACCCAGGGGCTCGCTCCTGGAACCCGACGCTCATTCCACGGAGGGAACAGCAACATGCCATGTGACCCAGGCGTCCAATCACCAGCCACCCCCACAGCTCAAATCTCCAATCAAATCCTTGCAACAAGTGGCTAAGGCATGTAGGGCTGTTCTCACGGGCTCTGCCAATGGTCCGTCTAATCCAGCATCCCGCCTGCCGGGGCCACCACCAGCTCGTCCGGGGACGGGGCAAGACCCTCCCAGTGGGTGGTTATGGAATACCCTCCCCACGGGGGCAGCCCCCGCTTGACCCCAGTGGGTGCCTGGCATCTGGAACCCCGCGGGATGTTCTCACCCACACCCGTGTTCGGCCCTCGGCAGACGCCTGCTAAACTCTTGGCCTCAGCGATCCCCAGAGCAGTGGGCTCCACAGGCCAACCGCGTGGGGGGTAAAGCAGCATTTCCGCTGATCGGTGATGCATTTTTTGCCTTTTAAATGAATTGCCCATCCCCCCAGGTCCTGTAGGAGGAGAAGGGGAGGGAAGAGCAGAGCCTGATCGACCTCCTCTCTTCCCTTCATTACGGTAGGTAGCTGGGCCGTGTCCTCATGCTTCATCACTTCCAAGGCCAGACGGGACCACGGTGATCATCTCATCTGACCAGCCAATTCCCCGGGGTTAATTCCTGACCGAAGCAGAGCAGGTCTTTAGAAAACCAGCCCGTCTTGATTTAAACATTGCGAGTGACGGTGAATCCCCCACGCGCCTTGGTAGCTTGTTCCAATGGCTGGTTACCCTGGCCCGGCCGCCCAGTCTGAATGGAGAGACGGTCATCATCCGATTTTCCCTCTGTCTCCGAACACTGTGGGTTTGCACTCTGCTGCACATTCAGCAGAGCTTTACAACGAGCTGGCCACAGCGGGATTGCCCCTCCAGTGGTTTCTATGAGAGGGTGGATGGCCCAGTGGTTAGAGCACCAGCCTAGGCTTTAGGAGACCTGGCTTCAAGTCACTGTTCTACCACAGGACACCCCCCCCCCCCACGTGACTTATTCTCTGTGCCTCAGTTTCCCACCCATAGAATGGGGATAACAACTCTGCCCTGCCTCCCAGGGGAGTTGTGAGGCTAAACACATTACAGATCGGGAGGTGCTCAGACACCGTGATGGGGACCATAGAAGCACCCGAGACAGATAAACGAGGGGCTCAGATTATTCCTGCCGACGTGCATCACTTTGCAGTCGGCCTCGTGCTGCCCGGTCGGCCAGTTTGTAAACGGAAAGAAAGAGAGAAGAGGTAGGAATCATTTGGCCAGTGCTGCTTTTCAAGGGGGGATTTGAACAAAGAGGAGGAAAGGAGGCAAATTCCTGCAGAAAAACATTAAAGAGTAAAAAGCATGGGCCAGATTCGCTTGAAGACACACGTGCTGCGTTCCCTGGGGCACCTGGGACCAGAATGTGGCCTCCTACTTAGATAAAAGGGTTCTTAAAAATGCTGGACACTGACTCAAGAGGAGACTCCCCCCTAAGGTACGTAACGTCGTTGGCTGTGAGGGCTGACGTCCTCTAGTGACTGGACTCACAGCGGGGATAAGAGACTTGCTACTGCTGCTGGCAGAGGGAGCTCTCCATTAGCTTCGGTAACAGGGACGCAGTTAATAATGAATGAAAGGAGGGTGATATAATGAATGCCAGTCCACACGGGCTTATGGAAAATAGATCCTGTCAAACTCACTCAATGTCTTTTAGATGAGATGACAAGTTTGGTTGATAAGGGTAACAGTGTTGATGTAACAGAGTTCTGTGAGGTGTTTGACTTGCTACCTCATGGTATTTTGTATTTTTCTAGTTTTTAATCAAAATCAGTATGGCACGTCTTAACGAGATTAAAAGCTGACTGACTGGTCTCAAAATGTAATTCTAGAGGGGAATCACCATTGAGTGGATGTGTTTCTAGTGAGGTCCCACAGGGATCAGTTCTTGGCCTTACGCTATTGACCATTTTTATCAATGACCTGGCAGAGAACATGTAATCATCACCAATACATTTTGCAGGTGACACAGAATTGGGAGAGTGGGAACTAACAAAGAGGACCGGTCACTGATACAAAGTGATCTGGATCGCTTGGTAAGCTGGGCACAAGCAAACAATCTGTGTTTCAATACGGCCAAATGTAAAGTCAGAAATCTAGGAGCAGAGACTGTCGGCCATAGGTACAGGGTGGGGGACTCTCTCCTGGGAAGCAGCGACGCTGAATAAGATTTGGGGGTGGGGGTGGATAAGCAGCTGAACATGAGCTCCCAGTGCGATGCTGTGGCCAAACGGGCTAATGGGACCCTGGGAGGTATAAACTGGAAGCTTGAGTAAGAGCAGAGAGGTTATTTTCCCTCTGCATGTGGCACTGGTGCGAACGCTGCTGGAGTCCTGGGTCCAGTTCCGGTGCCCACAATACAAGAAGGATGTTGATAAATTGGAGAGGGGGCAGAGAAGAGGCAAGAGAATGACGGAAGGATTAGAAAACCTGCCCATAGGGAATAGACTCCAGGAGGGCCATCTATTTACCTTAACGAAGAGCAGGTGGAGGGGTGACTTGATCAGTCTAGTACCTGCGTGGGGAACAAATCTTTAATAACAGGCTCTTCGATCGAGCAGAGAAAGGTCTAACACGATCCAGTGGCCGGAGCTTGAAGCTGGACAGATTCAGGCTGGAAGTAAAATGAGGTGTGACATTTTTAATGGTGAGTGTAATTAACCACTGGAACAATTTCCCCAGGGTCATGGGGGATTCTCCATCACTGGCAATTTTAAAATCCAGATTGTTTTTTTCCCCAACAGCTCTGCTCTAGGAATGATCTGGGGGCAGGACTCTGGCCTGTGTTACACAGGCGGTCACACGGGATGGTCACACTGGTCTCATCTTGCCTTGGTGGTAATTATGCCTTGCGAGCAGCCCGTGGCTGTGTTGCCCGCATCCTGGTGAAGCTGATGCCTGGTGGGCTTGCATGGGGGAGGGTACCCCAGCATTGTAGAAAGTCACGAAGCTGCCCCCGTCTGCGAGCTGCGTCCCTGTCTGCGGATTCCGGGGCGAACAGAAACTCCCCAGAGGCAGGCCCAGCCTTCGTGCTGTCACATGGTCGGATGGTTTGTCCTGCTAGGAATCCAGATCTGCGTTCAGATTTCCATGTCCCCCAGCTCTGCACAGCTGGAGCCGGCTGAAGCTGGGTGCCTGGATTAGCTGCTGTCCCCTGGAGCATCTGGGGGGAGGGCACGTATGTGCAGACGGGATGTGGAAGGGAGCAGAGGGTCCTGCCTGAGCTCTACTCGGTCCTCTCTGGGCATTGGGGTCTCTCCGCCCAGACCGGCCTGGGGAGCAGCATGGCCTTGTGCGATTACCCCAGGACCAGCACCGCAGCAATGCCCGCGATGGATCCTGTCCTGCCAGGAGGCAGCTCAGCAGAAGGGGGAGCAGAGAGACTCCTGCAGGAACTCCCCCCATCGCAGCCGGAGAGGCCCAATGGCAGCAGTCCAGGTAGGTAAGTAAAGGCAGCGGAGATGGTTCCCTGCTGGGTAAGGACCAGAGTCAATGGCATCCGTGTCTTCCTCCTGCAGAGCAGAACAGCCCGTCAGGATGCCCTGCTTGCTGCCAGCTGGCTCCGTGGGAGGAGAGGCAGCCCCGCCCCACGGGACACTCGGCTCTGCATGGAGCATTGCATGCTGGGATTTGTAGTCTCCAGGGTCCGCACCGTGGCAGATCCAGACGCAGCTCCGCCTGCTGGTCCTGGTTTCGAGGAGCGCCGTTGGGCCTGCAGGGGCCTGTCTATCCATGCAGCTGGCACAGGCTCCCGAAGAGACAGGGGCTGTCGAGAGACCACGGGGCTGCCCGGCCCTCCCCTGCTGGGGCCGGTCACAGGGAGTCGTAGCGGGTCAGGGCCATGCTGCCGGGCACGGGGCCCTGGCTGTACAGCGCTGGGTGCACAATGTCCCCGGGATGGCTCACCCACACGTCATACACGCTCTTGTTGGGGGGCATGCCCTGCACCGTGTGGTCCAGGTCCACGGAGAGGCCAGGAAGTTGTGGGCCCTGCTGCCTGGGGGCCACCGAGGGGCCCGGCCTCAGGTCCCAGTACACCGGGCTGACGTAGCCGGGGGGTCTGTAGCTGTAATAGGGCAGGCCTGGCACGGTGGGGAAGGCGAAGAACGGGGGGCCGCTTGGGGGAGCCACAACGTTGGGGGCCACGCACTTGGTGTAGGAGGTGGGGAGCTGCTCCCAGCACGGCCCGGGGACCAGCGTGGGCGACGGAGCCGGGGTGCAGCCTCCAGAGCCGTCGGAGTCCGAGCTGGAACCGCTGCTCTCGCGGGCAGCCAGGAGCCGGGGGCGCTTGGCCGGGGCGTGGGGGCCTCGTGCCTGCTTCGACCGCCGGCTGCCGGGGTCCCTCTCGTCGGACGACAAGGAGCTGAGGGTGGAGATGCTGCTGGAGGAGGAGGAGAAAGACCGCGGCGCAGCCAGAGTGCACGGGGGGCGCCAGGGCAGCGACGGGGGCCCAGAGGAGACGCGGAAGATGGGGACTGGGCCCCACAGGTCCATGCTGATGGGAAGGGAGTCTCCCGCTGGCTGGCTGGGCGGGGGCTGTATGGGCTGGGGGTGGCCCCCGGCCTCCCGGGGCTTCCCGGACAGACCCACCTCCTGGAAGTCACTGAGGAGGGAGTCGATGGTGAAGGAGCTGCTTGGCCTCGCCGCCTCGCCGAGCTGGTAGCCGCTCTCCTCGTTGTCGGAGCTGGCGTGGGTGGAGGAGGCCCTGGTGCCCTGCGGCTGGCGCTGTGGCCCCTGGCAGCCGTAGGGCCAGCCGTGCAGGATGAAGGGGGCCAGGTCGCTGGCGAAGGAGGCCGCCTCCTGCCGGGAGATGGCCGTGTTCTGCAGCTTCAGGGCGTCCGGGGGGATCCGGCTCACGTCCACCGTCCAGAAATTCCCTTTGGCCTTGGGCTTCGCGGGATCCTTCAGCAGCTGCCGGGGAGAGAGCGAGACGGGCTCAGTGCAGGGATCGGCCTGAGGGGGAGCCACGGAGCAATCTGGAGTGTGGGGAGGCCCCGAACCCAACCCCAGGAGCTCAGGGAATCGGGACAGACCTTCCCTGTGTGTCAGGCCTGACCGATTCGCCCCTCAGAGCCTAGCGCCCCCTCCAGGCTGACCCCACCCCCCCACTGCCTCATCCTTAACCCTGCGCTCTCCCCAGCCCTTCCCCAGCTCCATCAGCCCTGTCCTGGCCCTACCCCCAAATCTGGCTCCTTACTCCCCCAGACCTCTATCCCATCCCCCTACACTGGGACCCAGCCCCCCCAACACATCGTATCTCCAGAGCCCCCCTGGAGGCCGTTCTCTCCCCCATCCCCCTCACTTCACCCCAGCGCTCACCTTGGAGAAGCAGCGGTTGGAGGACAGGTTGTGGCGGATGGAGTCTTTCCAGCCCTGGTAGCCCTCCGTGAAGAAGGGGAAGAGGGCGCCGATCTCCTGGATGATCTGAAAGCGAGAGACAGGCGGTGAGAGCCCCTGGCCATGGGCGGAGCAGAGCCCAGCGCCGGGCCCTGTGAGACTGCTCCGTTCAACGTGCCTCAGGCTGTCCCGGCCTGGACTGCAGGGCTGCTGGCTTTGGTGCCACCTCACTGGGACCCGCGTGGGACACAGCACTTGTGCCACACAGCGAACAGGGAGCCAGGTGGGCACCTCAGATTGCGGTGGCACAAATTGGGGAGGCTCCTGTCTCCTCCCTCCTGGGGCCTTGTGCGCAACTCACGGAGTGCGGGGGGCTGCGTCCGGCACGCCGCTGGCTCAGAGTCCGAGATTCGAAGGCCAGAAGGGACCAGTGTGACCATCCAGGCTGACCCCCTGTGCAGCACGGGCCAGAGCCCTGCCCCCAAGTCGTTCCCGGAGCAGAGCTGTTAGAAACACAGCCTGTTATTCAATGTGTGCTCCCCGTGTAGGTACTGGGATCAAGTCACCCCTTAACCTTCTCTTTGTTCAGCTAAATAGACTGAGCTCCTAGACTGTATCCTTATAAGGCAGGTTTTCTAATCCTTTAATTACTCTCACAGCTCTTCTCTGACCCCCTCCAATTTATCATCATCCTTCTTGAATTGTGGCACCAGAACTGGACTCAGGATCCCAGCAGCGCTCACCCCAGGGCCACATGCAGAGGTGAAATAACCTCTCTGCTTCTCTTCGAGATTTCCCTGTTTCTGCGTCCAAGGATTGCATTCGCTCTTTTGACCACAGCACTGGGAGCTCACGTTCAGCTGATTATCCACCATCACCCCCACATCTTTTTCAGCATCCCTGCTTCCCAGAGTCCTCCATCCTGTAAGCCTGGCCGACATTCTTTGTCCCTAGATGTACACGTTAACATTTAGCTGTATAAAAACGCATATTGTTTGCTTGTGCCCAGCTCAGCAAGCGATTTAGATCGCTCTGTATCAGTGACCTGGCCTCTTCGTTACTTACTACTACCCAATTTTTGTGTCATCTGAAAACTTCGTCAATGATGATTTTATGTTTTCTTCCAGGTCACTGATAAAAATGTTAAATAGCCTGTGGCCAAGAAATCAATCCCTGCGGGACCCCACTAGAAACACATCTGCTCAATGACGATTCCCCATTTACAGTAACATTCTCAGATCTATCAGTTTACCAGCTTTTAATCCATGTAATGTGTGCCATGCTCATTTTATATCTTCCCAGTGTCCTGTGGTACCAAGTCAAATGCCCAGAAGTCTAAGTAATAGTGTATCAACACTGTTAACTTTTTCAACCAAACTTGTAATCTCATTAGAAAAAGATACCAAATTAGTTTGACAGGATCTCTTTCCCTAAACCCATGTTCATTGGCATTAATTATACCACCCTCCTTTAATTCTTTATTAATCAAGTCCCATATCAGCTGCTTCATTATTTTGCCTGGGATTGATGTCAGATGAAAGGCCTATAATTACCCGGGTCATGCTGTTTACCCTTTCTAAATAGTGGCACAACATTAGGTTTCTTCCAGTCTTCTGGAACCTCCCCATTGTACCAAGACTTATTGAAACTTAACATTAACGGTCAAGCCAGTTCTTTTAAAACTCTTGGATGTAAGTTATCCAGACCAGCTGATTTAAAAATATCTAACGTTAGTAGCTGCTGTTTATCATCCTCCTGAGAGACTAGTGGAATGGACAGAGTGTTATCATCATCATATGATGAGATGCCGTCATCTAGGTGTTTTTCCCAAACACAGAACAAATATTTATTGAACTCTTCTGCCTTTTCTGCATTATGATTAATAATTCTACATTTCCATCTAGTACTGGATCAATACTATTGTGAGGATTCTTTCTGTTCCTAATATACTTAGAAAACTACTCCTTATTGTTCTTAACTCTGCCGGCCTTAGATGTCTCCGTGTGTTCCTTTGCTTCCCTTATCAATTTTCTACAATTCCTAACCTCTGATTTATACTCATTACTATCAACTTCCCCTTTCTTCCATTTGTTATATATTATTTTTTAATTTTGTATAGCTGCCTTCACTTCCCCTCTGAACCAGGTCAGTGTTTTAACCAATACGATCTTCCTTGATTATGGCTTTTTGGGCATCTAACAAAGTGTTCTTAAACAATTCCCAGTTATAATTCAGAGTTTTCTTGTGTCGTCCTTCAGACCTGTGCAAAGCAGGCTGGTGACACATCATTTCCCGCCCCCTCTCTCCCCCCAGCACAGGTGAGACGGATGGTACAAGGTGCCAGGCAGGGAACTGTCAAGCCCCTGTTGGTCATGGACTGAAGCAGATTGCAGCTGCCTGCATCTTTAAGGAGGCACTGTAGCCTGTCAGGAAGCAAGGCTGGGGCAGGGTGCAGAGCGGAGGGTTTAATCGAGGATAGCCACTGTGTTGGTCCTGTCTGGCTCCTGCTGGATCGTGACTGTGGCCATTGGGTGGCGTGTGTATGAGACCCGAATGTGGAGGGGCACATCCCCGTTCCTAGCAGGCCACCCCCACAGCCAGCACTAACTAGCCCTCAGCAGGGGCCAAGGACCGAACAGGCCTCGGAGAGGGAGCTCCCCTTTCCCACAAGGTGGTAAAGGCTGGTGCTGGGTTAGGTCTGCTCTGCCCCTGGGTGCACACCTGTCCCCGCGGCCTCCTCCCCAACCCGCCCTTCCTCTGTGTGAGCTCAGCTCGCCCACCTGCTCCCAGGGAACCCACGGCAGTGGGAGCAGGGCCGGTAATGCCCATCTCCCCTCCCCGCCCTGGCAGAGCCCCTGCAGCTCCCGTGAACCTGGGCGGGGGGCTGGGGACTCCCTGATGCCTCCTGCTGGCTTCCAGAGCAGAGACTGGCCCGAACAGCACCCCAGGGCCAGGCCCCTCGCTGGCAGCAGCCCCCCCCCAAACAGCCCATAGAGCCCACGCCGGGCTCCAGGGAGAGTCTCCCCCGGCTCTGCCCTGCCATTCCAGGGAGCTGGGAGCCACCCCACCCCCCATACGCTGTCCCGATACCTCCTCCCCCGCAGCACCTGCCCCCTGGATCTCAAAGCCCCCAGCCCCCACTATTAACCCTTGCAGCACCCACAGTGCTATGGGGCCCATGGGGCAGGGCAGCTGGGGCACCGAGCGGTGAAGGGGTCCCAGCAGAGCTGAGCATGTGGGTCCAATCTGGTCCCTGCCCCCCCTGCCCCATGCAGAGCTGATCTGGGTGGAGCTGATTGGCTGACTCGTCCAGGCCCCGCCCCCTCCCAGGTTGCCCGGGGCTGCTTGGGCCAGCACTGCTAGCTGGGGGCAAATGCCCAAGGGGGGGAAGAGGGTCCCTTAGGGTGAGTGGAGTGGGGTCTAGTGGCTAGAGCAGAGCACTTGGAACCAGGCACCTGGGTTCTGTTCCCACTGGCTGGGGGGCCTCGGACCGGCCCCGTGCCTCAGTTTCCCCAGTGCTGTGATACTGACTGGCCTTGTAAAGTGCTCTGGGCTTTAAGCAGCCGCCGGCTCCCGGCAGCT
This sequence comes from Platysternon megacephalum, assembly GCA_003942145.1. NCBI lineage: Eukaryota > Metazoa > Chordata > Testudines > Platysternidae > Platysternon > Platysternon megacephalum. The sequence goes on from QXTE01000445.1 coordinate 348,283, forward strand.
CGGCCCGGCGCTGGCCCAGGCAGCGCTAAAGCCCTTTGTGACCCCTTAGACCCTGGCCTGGGGGTCGGGCGAGCTCTGCATCCCAACGTGCTAATTCCCGCCCCCCACCCCCGTGTCACCTGACCCCCGAGGAATCCCCCTCCCCGCTGTTCCTAATCTCCTGCCCCGGCCGACCCCTGACCCGCGGCTTATCGATACCTTAGACAGTAGGCGCGGGGCTGAATGGAGCCAAACCCTCCCCCCACGGGGGTCCGTCGCCTGCCCCCCTCCCCGAGCCCCCGGCCGCTGCACGTGCACAGCTCGGCCCCAGAGCAGGGCTGCGGGTCGGGGGGGGGGGGCAGTGCCCCTGTCTCCGGGCATCCCCCTCGCCCACCATTGATCCTGGGGCTGCCCCAGAGCCGTGCAGGGCTAGCGGGGGGGGGCTGTACCAACGGGAGCCCAGCGCCCCCCTCCCCGGCTCTGCGAGGGGCGCCTGGGGGGACGGGGGACCAGAGCAGGGGACCTGGGAGATATGGGTCAGACTAGTCCCTCTGCCCCCCCGGCCCCCCAGCCTGTGGGACCGGACTCCACAGGGGAAATCAAGGCCCCCCGACTCCTGGGCCCCTGCCCTGCCCTTACCTGGGACAGCTTCAGCTTCCTGCCGGGCGAGGCCTGGATGACCAGGGCGATCATGGCCAGGTAGGTGTAGGGCGGCTTGGGGTGGCGGTTGTATTTCTTCTTCTTCTTCTTCTTCCCCTTCCTGCCCGAGTCCTGGGGCTCCTCGCCCGGCCCCGCTCCATCCCCAGCGCCCGGACCTCCCCGCTCCTGGGCACAGCCCTGGGGCGCGTCCCCCGGGGGGCTCGGGCAGCCCCCCGCCTCTGCGCCGCTCTGCCCAGGGGCTGCCTCCCCCGTCGGATGGGACATGGCCCGGGCGCGGCTGGTCCGGGTGCCGGCCCGGCTGAAGGTGAAGGGCAGCCCCGGGCCAGGAGGGGCTGGGGGCGGGCTCAGGTGGGAGGCAGCGGCTCTCCTGCTCCTGCTCCAGCCTTTATCATGCTGATCCGCATCTCTGCCCGACTGGGGAGCCAGACGGGTGGCACCAGGGGGGAGGGCCGGCCGGCCGGCGGCAATTAGCAGCTCTCTGTTCCGCTGGGTGCCTGGGAGGACTTTACAGGCTGGTGGAGGTGAGACCCCGGGCTGAACCCCAGCTGGGGGAGCCCTGCGGCCTCGCAGCCCCTCCACTAGCCCGCAGGGGACAGGCCCTCAGGGAGCTCTGGCAGCCCATGGTCGAGCTGAGTCCGAAACATCTGCCGGGCCCCCCTGGCCTGGCCCAAAGCCTGAGGCCCATGGGGATCTGGCCCTGAGCAAGGGGCCCCTTCTCCCCTCGCCCCGGGCCCAGGGCAGGGTCACGCCCCACACTGGCCCTGGAGGGCTTGGGCCAGTCTAGCCACAGGGCCTGAGAGCCGGGGCCTTGCCCACTTCCCAGGGAAGCCGAGTCCCCAGCCCCAGGCAGCCCCACAGGGGCTTTGCCCCCCAACGCCCCCAGCAAGGGGCCCCGTTGGCAGTGGATTGTGCTGCCAGGCGGGTGGACTGACATGGAGATGCGAGGCCCCGGGCCATGCAGCGGCTGGGGATGTTTGTCGGGCCTGGACCCTGCCACTCTCTGGGACTCGCCTGGGGGACAGCGAGCGACTGTGGGCCATGAGGGTGGGGCGCCCGCCAACAGCCCCAGGCCTGGCACAGGAAGGGCCCAACCAGCGTCTCCGGCCTGGCTGGGAGACCACCGCGGAGCCTCCAGCCTGCGGCAGGGAGTGGCACTGGGGACTCAGGAGGGGACGCTCCCCACTCCTGGGCCTTGTTTTCCCGGGTTGGCTGTGACAGGGCGGGTTACCCCTGTCTGGAGTTTACAAAGTCTGGGCACAGTCCCGGAGTCCTGCCCTGGGGCTGGGCCATATAACCAGGGAAAGGCGAGGCTACACTCGATGTGAGGCGGGGATTGTGCCTGCTGCCGAGGGTGACCAGATGTCCCCATTTTATAGGGACCTTCCCGATATTCGGGGCTTTGTCTTATATAGGTGCCAGTTCCCCGCCCCCATCCTGAATTTTCACACATGCCGTCCGGTCACCCTGCTGCTGCTACGGGCTGCAGGTCTCTAGCCTGGCCGGGCTCTCGGTTTACGTCTACACTGCAAGCCCGTGTCAGTGGCCCCAGCCTCTGAGACTCGGTGCCGCGGGCTTTTCACTGCGGTACCCGCAGAGCCCTGGCTGCCCTGACTGGAGGCTCGGTTGCTCTGAGGTCAGCTAAGCAACGCCTTCCCTGACCTGGTGTCTAAGGGAACATGCCTCCTAGGACATAAAGGAACCCAGGAGTTCTGGGGGCCAGGGTTGGTTTGGAGGCCTCTTAAAGGCCTGTTCGTTCGGGGCTGGCCTCTCCCTTCTCAGCTCCCGTACAGGGGATGAGGCAGTTTCTAGCATTCCTGCAGCTTAGCTGGTCAGGGCAAACCCTAGGCTGCCCCTGCTAACACCTTTGGCAGTCGCAAACGGCCTTGTCTAGGTTTCCTTGTGGAGAGACGGTGCCGTCCCGTGTCGTCACTCAGCACCTGGTACGGGAAGCACCCCACGCCACGATGGTGCCTGGGGGTACGACAACACGGATTTTCCTAGTGCGGCTGCACAGTCAGTGCTGGCCCTAGTGCCCCAGTGCGGTGCCAGGAGGGGGCGCTCTCCCCAGCGGTCAGTGCTGACCCCAGTGTGCCGCTAGGGGGCGCTGTGGTGCGGGGAGTGGGCTTAGTAGAACGTGTTGTCCCCAAGTCAGTGCTGGCCCCAATGCTCCAGTGTGGCGCTAGGGGGCGCTGCTCTTCAGGGAGCAGGGATGGGGCTCAGGAGAGGGTACTGTGCTGCAGGGGTGGGGCGGGGGGCTCGGCGGGGGGTGCTGTGGTGCGGGAGTGGGGTGGGGGGCTCGGCAGGGGGTGCTGTGGTGCGGGGAGCGGGGCGCTGTGGAGCGGGGCGGGGGGCGC
>QXTE01000445.1:351599-363413 GCA_003942145.1 Platysternon megacephalum
GGGGGCGCTGTGGTGCAGGGAGCGGGGCGGGGGGCTCGGCAGGGGGCGCTGTGGTACGGGGAGTGGGGCGGGGGGCTTGGCAGGGGGTGCTGTGGTGCAGGGAGCCGGGCGGGAGGTGCTGTGGTGCGGGGAGCGGGGCGGGGGGCTCAGCAGGGGGCGCTGTGGTGCAGGGAGCGGGGTGGGGGGCTCAGCAGGGGGTGCTGTGGTGCGGGGAGCGGGGTGGGGGGTTCGGCAGGGGGCGCTGTGGTGCGGGGAGCGGGGCGGGGGGCTCAGTAGGGGGCGCTGTCCCTGGCAGTCTGTGCCGATCCCAGTATCCTAGTGCGTTAGTGGTGCGATGCTCTCAGCCCCCGCAGGCCATGGAGCAGGGCTCCTGGCGGGTTCATGCCCTGCTGCTGGCTCTTAGCAGCTGGGGGAGAGACACTCCTCACGCCCCGGCCGTCTCTGGGGTTTCATGCTGTCTGCAGCCCCCCCGGTCCTTGGCTGCTCGTGTTGCTGTTTGTTTCAGGGCCTCAGAATTCTTGACTGTTGCTGATCAGCAGCAGTGCAGAGCCCTCCACTGGCATGTGGCCATCGCTTGTAACCACCGAGCTCCTTCTGACTGTGCCGGTGACACCGATTGACACACGGCGGCCGGCAGCCTTGCGGGCACACGGTGCTCTCACGGTTAAACCGAGGCTGGGGAGTCAGGACACCTGGGTTCAGTTTGTGGCTCTGCCTGGGGGTCACTTCCCCCTCTGTAGCCTGTCTGGAATGATCTGTCCCCACCCAGAGGGCTAGCGGTGGGTTTGGGATGAATCCAACCTGGGGCGTAGGGTGCTTTGGGTGCCCCCACCCAGAGGAGATTGGCACTGGTAAATCAGAACTCCGGAGCAACTTTGGTCCCAGACGTGGAGCCTTATGGGCTGGCATGTGTCATGTTCCCAATATTTGTCTAGGGACATGCACAGATTCTCCTCCCCTCCCTCCCCCCCCCCCCAGCTTTCCCACTGCTAAGGAATTTGGCTGGGATGGGAGCTGACTCCCTGTGGCTGGCTGATGCTGTACAGGGGCTGGCCATGGGGCGGGATGCGCTGGGGGGCTGAGGAGGGAGGAGCTGAAGTTACGATCAGGTGGAAGGGGTGAGTGGAGCTGGGGGCTGGGCCTTAGAGCCCAGGAGCCGAGCAAGGTTGGGGGCTGGGAGATGGCAGGGTGAGCTGGCCAGGGCAGGGCCGGGCGAGGAAACACACACGCTTTTCACATTGTGACCCGGAGCCCCCCAAACCTGTGCTGCTGGGGGTGAATCTCAGCTGGTGGGACGGGCACAGCTCCGAGGGGGCTGGTTTGCCCCCGCTGGGCTGTGGCCAGGACGTGCACCGGTTCCCCTGGGACTGGTGGGTCGTAGGGACTCGCTGGCTGGCCGGCCGGCGGCTCTGACCCAGCACAGGCTCTCCGTCCCCCTCTGCTCCGTGTGCCCTGCTTGCCACCTCTGTCGTGCCCCCCGTGCCGCTACGAGCCACGTCCTCTCTGGTGCGCTCTCCACTCTATCCGCCAGGCTCCTGGCCCAGCCCTCGGGCAGCGAGTGCCCGTCCCAGTGCCCGGGAGATCTCACCTCCAGCCTAAATCCACTGTCATCAAATTCCTCCCCTCCCCAGCTCTCCCCAGCCAAGCCCGCGGGTTCCCATCCCCCCATGGCACACAGGGTGCAGGCCCGTGCTCCCCATTTCTGGCTGCTCCCCTCCTTGCCCTTTTGACCCCAGAGCTGGCATTGGTGCATTTGTCACCTCCCCTCCAGGGCTGCTCCCCCCCAGAGGTGTCTGCGTCCATCTCCCTGCCGCCAGGCCAGGCCGGAGCTCCCTTTGTTGGGCTGGTGATTGAGCTCAGCAGGGCCTCCCCAGCCCCATTGTTGTGTGAGATCAGGGGGGATGGGGCAGGAGCTGGGAAAGGCTTGTTGATGTGGCCGCTTGACTTGGCCAGCGCCAGGCCTGACAGTCCGGCCCATGCCCTGGGGAGGAGGGATGTGGATTTCCCCCTGTGGTGTCCCCAGGCCCTGGCTCCATGCCCTGGGCGGGGGGTAGGGGGTGGAACAGCACCAGCCGCAGTCAGGCCCAGAGCAGAGAGGGTCTGTGCAGGCTTCCCAACCAGCTCTGCGGGTGCCCCTCAGTCCCGACCTGCAGCCCCCCAGGTAGCCCAGCCCTGGGCTCCCCACCCCCAGCTCTGACGATGCCCCTCAATCCCGACCTGCAGCTCCTGCTGCTGTCCCAGCCCTGGGCTCCCCCCACCCTCCACGCTCTGCTGGTTCCCCGCAGTCCCCACTGCTGCTCCCAGCCTGGGCCCCCCCCAAGCAGGGTGGGGAGAAGTGAGGAAGGCTTTAAAAAGGGGGGAAATAAAAACAACAGCAATGGGGGAGGGGAAGGTGGGGGCAGTATCTGGGTCTTCAGAGAAGCAGGCAGAGTGCAAACCTGGGGCTGGGGGCGGGGCTTGTGTGTGTGTGGGGGGGTGTTTGTGTGTGTGATGGGGTGTGGCTGTGTCGGGGGGCAGGGGGGGTCAGTGGGAGAGTTTGTTGCCAATTCTTACATCTGGCGTTTTCTTAAAGCCCCAGCTCCTGGAGTCAGGGGAGCGGGTGAGACGCGCAGCTTCACTTGACAAATCAAAGGAAGGGCCCAGCTCTCCCCGGTTTGGGGGAAAAGCTGGAGACCGCGACCCCGAAGGCCCAGTGACCGGGAGGCAAGTGAAGCCCCAGCCCAGATTAGTATGAAAATCACAGGGTCTCTAAGCCAAGCGTGGGGGGGTGGGGGGGAGGCGCAGGTGATGTGATTTTTGTCCACAGGTGTGAGCAATACTCTGTGTGTGTGTGGCTGAGCTGTGCGTGTTGGTCCGTCTGTGCACAGGCGTGGCCAGGTGTTGGGGGACGGTGCCTGTTTCCGTGGCTGCAGGGCCCTTGCTCTGGGGATGGGGGTGCATGACAGAGCCCAGGGTGCCCCCCTCTCCCGTCCCATGCGTCAGCCTCCCTAAGGAGACACACAGCGACCTCTAGTGGTGCAATGATGTATTGGTCCCTGTTTTCCTCTGGCCTTGGGGTTGCATGAGCCAGCGCCTTCAGGCCAGTCCCAGGCTCTCCTCGCCCCATGGAACTGGCCCTTTCCCCCCAGTGGGGAGAGCTGGGCTGAGCCAAGGGGTGCTGCCACCCACGGGGGGGCTCCTGCACCATCTCGGAAAGCATCCCGTGGCACGACCCCCCGAGCAGGCCAGCCGACTGCTGTCACCCACGCTGCCCCGGCTGGCGCAGCCTGGCATTCCTCAGGCAGCCTGTGGCCCCGCTGCCCCCTGCCCGGCTCGTCCCCCGCTGATAGACACATCACTCGGACACTGGTGTTCTCCGTAGCCCCCGCCCTCCCTGGGGGACCCGTCCCAGGCTACCGGCCCCGGCCAGGGGTCTCTCCCAGCCCCAGTAGCTCTGAGCTCCTCCCTGGCCCCCCAGGCTGGTGCCCCCCTCGTTCCACGGCTCCCCACTTCTCCTTCCCCGGTTGCTCAGGCAGAGGGTACCTGGGCTGTCATGGGCCCTGCTTTTTATCTGGTGCCCTGCAGCCCAGCTCGGATGGGCAAAGGTGGGCTGTGCTGTGGCACCCCAGGCTCCCAGCAGGTAGGTGCTGCCCGTCCCCTCTCCTGAGCGGGCCCTGGGGCTGCCAGCTCCCCCCCCCCCGCCAAGCTGCAGGCAGATCACGAGGGGCTAGTGATGGTCGTTGAGTTTCTCCACAAAGCTTGGCCTCTTCTTCGTGGCGTCTCCCTTCCGCCGGGAGCCCTGGGGCCTCCCCTCAGTCACGGCCTCGGGCCGGGGCGCCTCTCGCCAGCGCTCCCTGGAATGGGATCGGGGTGGCCTGGAACCGCTCTGAGGCCGCCGAGCCAACCTGGCCCCTCTGTGCTCCTTTGCTGCCACTGCCCTGGCTCTTCTGTCCAGCTCCCTCTGCCGAGCAGCCTGGAACAGCTTCTCCTGAGCTGCTGCCTTGGCCTCTCTGCGGGATCGTCTCTCGAAGGCCTCCACTATCCTCTGGACACGGCTCTCGGCCTGCAGCATGGCAGCTGCAGCCTCTGTGCCAGAGCAGGCGCCAGGCCGAGACTCGCTGGCGCGGCCTCCCCTCCGCCGGCCTGGTTCGGAGCCCGGGCCGCGTCTCTGGCGCTCACAGAAGAGGCAGGAGCACGTGCCCTGCGGGACGGTCGCTGCGTGCAGCTCCTCGTGGCCAAGGCTCCTTGCCACAGGCTACGGCAGAGAGCGGGGGTCACGCAGTGCAGTGAGGGGCATTGCTGGGCTCCCACCCCCAGGGCCTCAGGTGCTGGGGGAGGGAATCACTCCAGTTGCCAGCAACAGGCTCATGGCCATTCAGGAACCAACCAGTGGTCCAGCTAATCTGGGGTCGCAGCCCTGCCCCTCTCCGGACCGGGACACACTCGCATGGAGGCAAACGCCGTGGCCCGCTCCCTCTCCCAGCACGAGCTCCCCATCCCCAGCAGTGGGGCTCCCACCCCCTAAGCCGTCTGTTCTTACCAAGCCCAATCCTGCACAGCTTGCTCCGTTTTCACCCCTTGCAGTCAAGGGTGGGTTCCCGGTGACGGGGGAGCAGGGCCCTCTGCTGCGTAATAAAAGGGGTGCCGGGGGCTGCCTTCTCCGCGGGCCCTTGTGACATTTCCCTGGTTGACCGTGCACCCTCGTTCCTTGCCAGTGAGCCCAGCTCGCTAGCCTGGCTCCCGTCCCACCTCTCCCCTGCCTGAGTGTCTGTCTATTGCCAGACGGGCAGCGGGGTCTGGTGCCAGTTCCCACCCCCTCATCCCTGAAAATCCCCTGCTCTCCGGTGGGGGGCGCTGTGCCGGGCTTGCCAAACCCCTGTGCCACGGCCGGGGGGATTCGCTTCGCGGGGGAAGCCCAGCACGGCTGATGGAAGCAGCTAGTCCCTGCCTCAGGGGCTAGGCTGGTCCCTCCAGAGTCTCCAGGCCTTTGTCTCCAGGCTGGTTTTCAATGGCCCAGGCAATGGGGCTCGAGGCTGTTCCCCAGGGGAGAGGCTCTGGCTGCTCCCTATACGTAGCCCCTCCGTTCTGCCATGCTGGCTGCTGCAGATCCGAACTATTGCACTGCGCAGGGGCCTCTATCTCCCCCTTCCCTCGCAGTTCAGACGCCAAACCATCCCTTTGCCCCCAGCCCCTCCTCACCTGCCGGTGCGGGGGGGTTCCTGCTTCCGATTTCCCTCTCCTGCTGCCCCGGGGCGCTCTGGGCTCCGCAGGCTGTTTGAGGCTCCCTGGGTCCCTGTCCCGCTCCAGCCTCCTCCAGGTCCCACCCTCTTTCTGATCCAAGTTCCTGTAGCTATCACAGGCATAGAACCCGCTTGGGGCAACCGGGCTTGGGGCCCTGTGGGTCTCTGGCCCCGGACAAAGCGAAGGCTCCTCGGCCGTGGATTGCTCCAGCCATTTCTGGACCTCGGAGAGCCTCTGCTGGAGCTGCCTCTGCGAGGGTGCTGCTGACCGCGCCCTCCTGCTGGGGGCGCTCTCCTCTTCCCGTGGGGCCCAGCTGTTCTCGTAGGTGGTGGCCTGCCCAGGCCAGGCCTGCAGGCTCTGGTTAAACCGCCGGCAGGCCGTACAGCTCTGGAGATGAGCAATCACGCAGTGCGGCAGTATTCGGAGCGGCCCGCCTGCCTCCAGGCAAGGTCTGCTGCACCCCGTCCCGTGGGGAGGCTCTTCCCACCCCGGCCCTGCTGCCGTCCCGTCCCCTGGCTGGAACGGCCCAAGGCTCCGATCGCAGGCTGTGGGGTCGGGGGCGTCTCCAGAACTGGGCAGCCGCTGGAGGCCTCCGCTGTCCCTCCTCCTGTTCCGCTGTTTGGTGTGACTCCGTCTGTGCCTCCCACCCTGGTCCTGGGGGGCCAAACTGCCCTGCGGGGCTCCTCTCTGATGCACCATCTGCCCCTCTCTGCCTGTGCCGCTGTGGGCCCGGCTCCTGCTGGCAGCCTCCGGCCCTGGCTCATCACCCAGGAGCTCCTCGTTCTCGTAGGTACTGGAGTCACCCCGGGCAGGGCAGGGCGGCACGGGGGCCTCGTCGCAAGCTTTGAGCTTCTCGTAGAAGAATGTGTCGAGCTTCTCGGCAGCGTTGCACTCAAACACGGAGGTCCTCTCGATGCCCGTGCCCGCGGAGGAGTGCAGGTAGACGCTGGGGCACGGCCGCAGCAGGGGAGCCCCGGTGCCTGGCCCTGTGCTCCGTTGGATGGTCTCTCGAGAGCTCCAGAGGTGGCTGTCCTCAGCAGTGGGTGGGCGCCGGTGCCCCCTGTTCTCGTAGGATAGGGCAGGGGGTGCGCCTGGCTTCCCCGTGCCGGGCTGGTTCAGCTCACAGCCACGGATGGAGTTCGACAGATCTGAAACAATCCCCGAAAGGAGAGTAAAATCCATAACAAGCAAGGCAGGGTGATTGCCCTCCGCCCTCCTCTAGCGCCTTCCCTGGGAGGGGAAACTGAGGCCCACCCGGGGCTGTGACACGCTCAGCTTGAGCTGGGCAGGGCTCCTAAGTCCCAGCCTCCTGCTCCTACCATTGGCCTGAACTCCCGCAACCCCAAGTACATTGAGCGGGAGGGCGTGCAACGGACAGGCTGTCCCCGCAGGGATCTGCCAGCAGGGCTCACATTCGCTGCTGGTGCAATCGGGTTCTGTTTCCTGGTCCTGCCATCACCGAGTGCGTGTGTGTGTGTGTGTACACAACATGAGCTTTCTCCCCCTTCCCCACACGACATTTCTGGGTGTGACAACGTGATCTGTCTCTCTCCCCCGCCCCCAGGACATTACACTCTGTGTGTGTGTACGCGCATGAGTGTACAACATGATCTCTCTCCTCCCCACTGGACATTAGTTAGTGTGTGTGTGTGTGTGTGTTTGTGTCTTACCCCTCCCGCAGGACATCACTTGGTTGAATTTGTAGTGGAAATGGAACCAAAGGTTCCCATTGGGTTGGGTCACAGACTCACGCTGTGGTAGGGACCGTTCCCAGATTGTTACTGTATCCCACACCGGTGACCCCTGGAGCTGAAAGCGAGTAGAGGGGGGTAATGGGTCTCCTTGGGGCACACGGCAGCACCCACGTCTGTTTGGCTGGTGGTCAGTTTCCCTTCCTCACACCTACACGGACATCACTCCCCCTCGGCCCCACATCCTGCCCCAGGCTGTTTCCCAGGTGCAGCAGCAAGGCTGAGGCTGAAAGGGCAGCAGGCAGGAGCGTGCCCAGGGGAAGGGTTCAGTGCTCACGGCCCATCCACACGTCCTCACGGGCAGGCAGAACCCCTGTGGTTATTGTCAAGGGTCTTTTCCCAGCGTTCTCCCGAGTCCTTACCAGAGATGATGGAAGCAATGGAGAACTCAGAGCCGGCTCCATGGCCTTCCTCCGACCAAAAGCCTCTCTTGGTGGCATCATTTATACAGTCCGGGTCGGTCTCCCAATCATCGGCTTCATCTTCACAGGAAGGAAGGAGCCCAGACCTGTCTATTCTTCCCTGGTGCCCTCCTCTCCTGCAGGCGTGAGGGGATGCGCCCCACGCTGGCCCAGCCTGGGCCATGTCTGGGGGCTGGGCCAGATCTCTCTGAGGGTGCTTGTTGAAAGGCGGAGGTCTGCTGGCCCAGAGACCTTGCGCTACGGGATGTCTCCGGGGGCCGCCAGTTCCGCGGGCTGTGGAGTCTCCCCATTGTGATGTCAGCAGAATGCCCCCACGCTCTCGTGGTTCCCCCTTCCTTCCGAGAAGCCGCCTGCAAAGCATGCTGGCTCCTGCGGGACTGGCAAACGGGGCGCCGCTGAGCGCCAGCTGCTCGGCCTGAAGGTGATGGGAGCTGTGAGCCTTCAGCACCTCGGGGAATGTGGCTCAGGAAGGCTTAGCAGAGTCAGACCGGCTCAGCGGCTGGGTGGGAGACCACCAGAAAAACCCAGGGGGCTGAAGGAATTAACAGCTGCTCTCCTGAGTCAATGCTGAGCCCGGTGTCCTAGCATGGTGGAGTGAGCCGGTGCTGGGCTGCAGGGGAGGGTGTGGATGATTTTAGGGGGGGAGGCCCCTCGCCTTGCAGTCAGTGCTGACCCCAATGCCCCAGCACAGTGCTTAGGGGTGCTGTGCGGCAGGGAGCGGCCCAGGTGGCTCAGTAGGAGGCGCTCTCCCCAGTGAATTTGCACTGATCTTAGTGCCCCAGCGTGCGACTGGCGGTGGTGGTTCACTATGGAATTCCTGTTGGTACAACACTTAGAACATGTGAATTGCTGTCAGTGTTAATAAATAAGGAGAGGTGAGGCCACGTTCCAACTCAGGTGATCCCATTCTAGCTCTCCCTGGGTTTGCAGCCAGGATGTGGGATTCCTCACTCTGTGTCCCGAGCTGCTGGGGAGCGTTACTGGGTGCTGGCAAACAGTCTGCGCATAAAGAGCAGGGAGAAGCAACGTGGAAACACCCCTACCTGGCCAGGTGTAACACAGAGGTGTGTGTGTGGAGGTGTTTCCAGGGGGGTGTAATTCTCCACCTAGAACAAGTCTGAAACTGAAGCAGGAAAAAATGTATCGGTGAGGATCTTTCGGGCAGGGGAGAGAGCAGGCAGGGAGGATGTGGAGAGCCCATCCTTGGGCGTGGGGTCATTCAAGGCTGGAGTGGATGGGGGACACTGCAGCAAGTTGCTGAGAGACCCGCTGTGCAGGAGAGAGCAGCACCAGGAACCTGCTCCCAGGCTCCATTTGCAGACAATGCAAAGACCCCCCTGGATTGCACTGGGTGTTGGAGCCAGCCCTCGCTACCCCCAGAGGTGCTCTCCAAGCTGAGCATAAGACTAGCCAGGGTGAAAATAAGCAGACGTAAGCCTCGGTTGGAAGGCAGGATCTGTGATGCAGAGACTCCAGGAGAAGCTGGGCTTTCGCTCCATCTGCGCTGCCTTTTCGGAGCTAGAATTGGAAACTGCCTCAGGGGGGACACATCTGGGAGACTCGGCTATTCCCCGAGTCACAACTAGGTTTGTGGGACCGGAAAGAGAACGAACAGTTGCTACACCTCCTGGCTATTCACTTGCGTGTTTCCGATCTGAAGACCCTCCATGGCTGGAGTCATACAGTGCAGAGAACTATTGATGTTATTCTGCCGTCCACCTAATATGCAAAACCCAGAACTGCTGCTCTCTGGCACGTTTATTGCACAGGAAGTTGTGCTGAAGGACAGTGGTGGGTCCTAGGGGCTCTATGGAGTTTGTTTGCTAATGGGTTTTACAAAGCCCTGTTCATAGAAACGCTCGCAGGAAATTAAGGGGTGAAATCAATGGCAGCAGCTCTTTTGGTTTGGACTGAACCTTCCCCTGGAGCTATCACAACAGCCATGGTCCCACTCATCCAATGCTTCAGCACCAGCTATCCTCGCCCTTCCTGCCTTGGTCAAGCTGCTGCCCCTTCCCAGCCTGGCCCATCCTCTGACTCTCCCGGCTTTTCCTTTCTGCCCTTTCCCTTCTTGTCTCCTTTCCTCTGTCTATTTCTGGGTTTGCTTCCCCTCCTGCCTCTTCTCCTTTCTCTGTCCAGCTCTCTCGCTCTCACCAGCTCCAGTGCTGCTCCTGGTTGTTGTTCTCTGCTGTGTTTCTACCAGTGCTCACAACATGTCTGTGGCTGGCCGTCCCACCCCACTACCTCCACTTTGGGCCACCCTTTCCCATTGCCTGCTAGCCCGAGCCTTCCCCAGCTGTCTGGGCTTTCTTCTTCCTTCCATCCCTCACCCAGAGACTGGTTTCCCTACCCCACTCTCCTACTCCCTGTGTGCAGGGCCGGCGCAACCCATTAGGCGACCTAGGCGGTCGCCTAGGGCGCGAACATTTGAGGGGCGCCGGCGCCCCGGCCGGCCGTAGAAATTTGGGGGCGGGACCTTCCGCCGCCGCTGTTGGGGGCGGGATTTCGAGGGCGGGACCTTCCGCTGCCTAGGGCATCGGAAATGCTGGCGCCGCTACTGCCTGTGTGAGGTCATGAACACTGCAGGGAGCAGCATTGTGTAGCCCCAACTGTGGGGGGAAAGTAGGAGAATATAGGTCAGGATCCAGCATGAGCAACAGTCATACCCTGCCATCGGGTACCTCCCACCGGGGGGAATCTCTTTGGTAGGGCATGCAAGCCAGGGGGAAACCGGCTAGGCTAGGGCCATTGGCTGAAGCACCCACCCCTAGGGCTCTGCAGAGGAGCATTTCTGTGAATGGGAAGAGTAAGAAAGTCAATGACATTTTAAAAGAATTTATCCAGGTATCAGAGGGGTGGAAATGTACCATGGTTTGTGAATAGGATTTTTCTTGTTTTTATTTTACTGACGTAGCAACAATTAACCTACAGCCGTCAATGCAACCCAAAGTAAAAGCTAGTGATGCTCTTGTAAGGTAGGAAAATCAACCCTCCAGGCAGACTGAAGACACAAATGAAGGCTGTGGAAATGTGGGAAGAAAACATTGCACTGAAAGGAGCAAAGCTCTTGGTCTAACTCCATGATGGACTGGGGTCAGGGAAAGGAGAGAATGTGTTGGGAACAGGGACATCTCATGCCTCGTGCTAGGATCCAGTGGATCCCGTTAAAAAGCAGATGCCGGCTAGAGTAATTTTACTGAGACCGGGTCCAGTCTCCCTTACACGAGGGGAATGTCCATGGTGGTGAGATCAGTCAGGCCTCCTGCTGTGGTGTGAGCCCTGTTCTCCCCTCGAAGGGCTCCCATTGGAGTCACTTGGAGCAGGATTGGGCCCTGGGTAGAAGTGTAAATATGGGGGTAGTGACATCCATCAATGGCACCAACTCTACATAGGCAGGCGGCATTCAAATGGCAGCCAGAGCCTGAGCTGGGGGCTACAGAGACCCTGGCCCAGATGGCCTGGAAAACTCAGCTGGACCTTGATGCAGGTGGGTCGGGACTCTGAGCTGGGTGGATCAGGAAACACAGCTGGAGACAAGATGTGAAGGAGATGGGGCCCCTGGCCAGGCCCCAATGTGGAGGGGATGGGGCCCCCGGCTAGGCTTCGAGAGTGGGGAAGGGGGGCCCCTGGCCAGGCCCCAAACGGGGGGAGATGGGGCCCCCAGCCAGGCCCCGAGGCGGGCGGGGGGAGATGGGGCTTGCGGCCAGGCCCCGAGGTGGTGGTGGTGGGGGGAGATGGGGCCCACGGCCGGGCCCCGAGGTGTGGGGGGGATGGGGACCCCGGCCAGGCCCTGAGGCAGGCGGGGGGGGATGGGGACCCCGGCCAGGCCCTGAGGGAGGGGGATGGGGACCCCGGCCAGGCCCCGAGGCGGGGGGGGGGGAAGAGATGGGGCCTGCGGCCGTGCCCCGAGGTGGGGGGAGTTGGGGCGCATGGCCCCGGGGGTGGGGGGCCATTGTCACTAAGTGGCCCCCGCCCTTTGCCCCTCCTGGCCCCACCCCTACGGGCGGGGGCGTGGCCCAGGCCGGCCCCTCCCTGCCCGCACTGGGGCCTGCACCGCGCTCCCTCGGCCCCTCCCCCCGCCATCTCGCCCACACTCGACATGGCGCCGCTGGCGCCTGCCCCGAGCCGCCCACTTCCGGCGGGAGCTCCGCCCAGAGCGGAAGTGTGGATGGTTGCTATGGCGAGGCGCTGTGGGGACCCGCCCCTACCGGGGGAGAGAGCCGGAGAGCGCCGGAGAGCGGCCCGGCTCTTGCCGACGGCGGCGGGTGAGTGCAGCCGGGAGCGGTCCCGTGACAGGGGGCGGGGGCTGTGGAGGGGGCGGGGCTGTGATTGGGGGGCTGTGGAGGGGATCCTGTGATTGGGGGCGGGGCTGTGGAGGGGGCAGGGGGTCCTGTGATTGGGGGCGGGGCTGTGGAGGGGGC
>QXTE01000445.1:369242-392103 GCA_003942145.1 Platysternon megacephalum
GTTAGTGGTCCCCTGGAGTTCATACCTCTTTCTGGGTGAGGCCTGTTTCCAAAAGTATATGCCCAGGTCACTTTCAGCTGAGGTTTCCATCACTTCCCTTTGGAGACTATTTTACAGTCTCTAGACTTCATTGTCAGGCAGGGTGGATTGATTGAAATCAAGGCAATTTAAATCACCAAGTGGAAAGTCTCGATTTAAATAATCAATTGTAATCATTTTTTTCCATTTGTACTTCAGTTATTTTCTAAAGGAAGGTGCATTCTCATTGGTTGATATAGCCATTAAACAAATTGATTTGCAACTCATTAGAGCCTTTACACTAGTTTGGTATATTGTTTTGCTACCTAGAAGGGTACAGTATACATACATTTATTAAGCAATTATATAGCTTAATATTTTCAGATTCTTATTAATTGTATATACCCTTAGTATGTTAGAAAATGCTAAATGACATATTGCTTATTTACTAGATAATTAACTTTTTGCTTATGATTTGTGTCAAGCTGCATTAGAATGGTAACTGGAATTTAATTAAACACACAACAGCATGTAAAATTTATTTTTATTAAACAAAATAACGTTAAATGTTTTGTTTACATAAACTTCTCTTATCAAAGCATGTTCCACATTTACAACTAAATTATAATAAGTTTAGGTCTTAACATATTTTTTATTAAACTCAGATTTCATTATAAACAAGTTTTTAAAAAAACCTTATAATTTAAATAATCAAAAAATAAATTTAAACAAAATAATTCTGATGTATCCATTTATTTTAAATAATTGATTTTTATCCACGTTGCTGTCAGGAAACACTTCTTGGTGTCCATCCTAAATTGAGGAATTCGAAGCTTAACTTTCTCCCATTGCTCTAAATCAGGGGTAGGCAACCTATGGCACGGGTGCCGAAGGCGGCACGTGAGCTGATTTTCAGTGGCACTCACACTGCCCGGGTCCTGGCCACTGGTCCGGGGGGCTCTGCATTTTAATTTAATTTTAAATGAAGCTTCTTAATCATTTTAAAAACCTTATTTTCTTTACATACAACAATAGTTTAGTTATATATTATAGACTTATAGAAAGACACCTTCTAAAAATGTTAAAATGTATTACTGGCATGCGAAACCTTAAATTAGAGTGAATAAATGAAGACTCGGCACCCCACTTCTGAAAGGTTGCCGACCCCTGCTCTAAATTATCCTTTCTTGGGCTACACTTTTTAGACTTTTGTCCTCACTTAGCCAATGTAGACAGATTCAGCTCTTATAAATCTCTCCTTATAAATCTCTCCCTTCAGGACCAATCACTCAGCTCTTCTCTATATCTTAGAATCACAGAACCATAGTGTTAGAAGGGACCGCAAGGGACATCTAGTCTAACCCCTGCCAAGATGCAGGATTTGTTGTGTCTAAACCATCTAAGACAGACGGCTCTCCAGCCTCCTTTTGAAAACCTCCAGTGAAGGCGCTTCCATGAGCTCCCTAGACAGTTTGTTCCATTCTCCTAGTGTTCTTACAGTTAGGAAGTTTTTCCTGAGATTTCATCTAAATCTGCTGTGCTGTAGTTTAAACCCATCACCTCTTGTCCCGCCCTCTGTGGCAAGAGAGAACATCTTTTCTCCATTTTTTATGGCAGCCTTTCAAGTATTTGAAGACCGCTATCATGTGCCCCCTTAACCTCCTCTCTTCCAAACTAAACATACCGAGTTCCTTCAGCCTTTGCTCATCTTTGTCGCTTGCCTCTGGATCCTTTCCAGTTTCTCTACATCCTTTCTATACGGCGGTGACCAAAACTGGACATAGAACTCCAGCTGAGGCCTAACCAGCGCCGAGTAGAGCGGTACTGTCACCTCCCGTGACTTGCATGCTGTGCCTCTGTTAATGCAACCCAGAATTGCATTTGCTTTTTTTGCAACAGCATCTCATTGCTGACTCATGTTGAGGCTGTGATCCACCACAACTCCCAGATCCTTCTCAGCTGTGCTGCTGCCAAGCCAGTTATCCCCCAGTCTGTATTTGTGCATTCTTCCCTGAGTGTAGCACCTTACATTTGTCTTTGTTGAATTTCATTTTGTTGTCTAGCCCAGTTCTTCAATTTATCAAGATCTCTTTGAATTTGAACTCTATCCTCCAAAGTGTTTTTAACCTGCCCCCCAGCTNCCTAACCAGCGCCGAGTAGAGCGGTACTGTCACTCCCGTGACTTGCATGCTGTGCCTCTGTTAATACAACCCAGAATTGCATTTGCTTTTTTTGCAACAGCATCACATTGCTGACTCATGTTGAGGCTGTGATCCACCACAACTCCCAGATCCTTCTCAGCGGTGCTGCTGCCAAGCCAGTTATCCCCCAGTCTGTATTTGTGCATTTGGTTTTTCTTCCCTAAGTGTAGCACCTTGCATTTGTCTTTGTTGAATTTCATTTTCTTGTCTATATCCCAGTTCTCCAATTTATCAAGATCTCTTTGAATTTTAGCTCCATCCTCCAAAGTATTGGCAACCCCCCCAGCTTTGTGTCATCTATAAATGTGATCAGTCTGCTCTCTATTCCTATATCCAGGTCATTAATAAAGATGTTAAATAACACTGGATCCAGAACAGATCCCTGTGGAACCCCACTTGAGATCTCCCTCCAGTCTGACACCATCCCATTAATAGTTACTCTTTGTTTGTGGTTGTTTAACCAATTATGTATCCACTTAAAGGTAGTTCCACCAAGCCTGCATTTCTCCAGTTTACCTATGAGAATGTCATGTGGGACTGTGTCAAAAGCCTTGCTGAAGTCCAGGTATATTGTATCCACCGCATTCCCGCATCCACCAAACCAGTTACCTTGTCAAAGAAGGAAATCAGGCTGGTTTGGCATGATTTGTTTTTAGTAAATCCATGATGGCTGCTAGTGATTACCCCTTCAGCCTCCAGGTATTTGCAAATTGAATGTTTTATACAATTGTTCAAGTAGCTACCCAGGTATTGAGGTCAGGCTGACTGGTCTATAGTTCCCCAGCTCCTCCTTTTCCTCCTTTTTAAAGATGGGCACTACGCTAGCCCTCCTCCAGTCTTCCAGAACCTCTCCTGTCATCCATGAGTTTGCAAATATTATTGCCAGTGGCTTCAAGATTCCTTCAGAACTTAGGGTGAATAGCAATATGACCCCTGTGTCTGATCTGGGAGGAGTTATCTCACTCCAGTGAATGGGGAAGCAACTCACANACAGACATCCCGAGTGTGGGTTATTGTTTGTAACCTTCGTGGGAATAATGTATTTTTGTGTTGTCCATTTGGGTAAAGAAAGTATGTTTAAGAAGCCTGTGGGTTACTTTTTGGGGTTTGACAAATTCACTTGTTTGGCACCTGAGACAGCTGATTAATCTGCCGTGAGAGGGAGATTTTTTCCTAATGTCATTCTTGGGCTAGGTCAAGCTCTCACAAGAGCAGTGGGCTCTCTCACAAAGGGTGATGACTGCTTGGTACTTGTGATCCCCTAGTGTCACTAAAGCCTTGGGTTGGAACAGTCATAACATAAGAAATGACTGGATTTATTTGGACATCAGTAGTTTAGTAGTTGGTGTTTGTAAATCAATGGTGAAGGCTGGAGCCTGTATGGTAGCCAAAGACTCATAAAGATGATTCAGTTGTCCAGAGGGCAGGTTTGTGTTAGGCCATGTCTACACTAGCACTTATGGTGACAAAACTTTTGTTGCTTGGGGGTGTGAAAAAAACACCCCCCCCCCGAGCGACATAAGTTTTGCCGGCATAAGCTCTTGTGTGCACAGCACTATGTCGCTGGGAGACGCTCTCCTGCTGACATTGCTGCTGCTGCTCACTGAGCTGGTTTTATTATGCCGACAGGAGAGCTCTCTCCCGTCGGCATAACGCGGCTACACGGGCGCTCCCACAGATGTATCAGCACAGCTACGTCGCTGTAAGCTTGTAAGTGTAGACATGGCCTTAGTCTGTGGCTTGCACATAATGCAGGCCCTTTAGTAATGTTTTATGAGATCTTATAAACATGTTTTCTGCCGGAGTATTTAGCACTGTGGCCTTGTTCCACCATGGGAAGGAAAAGCACCCAACCAGAAAGGTCCTCGGAATTTCTGTTCCCCTCTTCCGAGGCCTTGCATTGTGCTGAGTTTCTTTGACCTGGTAGGACTGAATGTGAGTCACACTGGAACTCACCACCACCGCTCGTGCGTAAGACCTGTGGGGCATCTCATTCCCCCTCACTTAGCTTAGCGCACTGTTTCTGCTGCGCGTCTGGTTCCTGCCAGCCTCAGGTGTGAGCCACGTAGCCTGCAAAGTCGAAGCTGGCTATCTCCTGCTTCTCCCAAATCTCTTGTTTTCCACGGGCATCAGTTAAACCCTCATCCCACCCTGAGTGGTTTTGAATCTGGTTTTACTCTCTTGGTGCACCAGACACTCCTTTCTTGCTGCTGAAACCTCATTTGTTGCTGGAAGTGTGGTGTTCCCTCCCCTCCTACAGACCAGAACTTTGGCTTCTGCTTGAAATTGAACACTGATATTGGCAATTGCTGCTGCTTTTCTTCTGCTGCAGATTTAGCAGGTTTTAGGCCCTGGGGTTGGTTCCCTGGTCTGGGTACGGGCAGAGCCATGTTGCTGTCTGGAGTGTCAAGAGGAAAAGCTGACCTCAAGAGCAAAAGTTTGGGGAAATTTCTGATGTCTGTGGAACCCCTCAAGTTCACAAACTCCTCCCCCCCCCCAGTCCCTCAGCCTGGCGCTGAATGCTTGAGGCTCTTGCTGTCATTATGAAGCCTTTAGCTGAAAGCATTCCTGGGTCTGCACATGTCAGCAGCCGTCTGTATGGCTCAGTTATTCTGCACGTCTCATCTGTAGATCTCAAGCCACTCTACAGAGGTAGGTGAGCGGCATTATTCCCAGCTTACAGCTGGGGAGGTTAGGTGGCCAGCGTTACGCAGAATTGCACTTTAAGAAGGCAGGCACTACAGCAGTGCATGCAATATTGCCCTTGCTGCATTTGCTTTGTATGCACAGTCTTAAAGATAAAGACACTTTGGCCACAAGTGAAATGAATTTGGTCTCAATCTAATCCCTGGCGAATGTTTACCCACAGCATGAAACCACCCCACAGAAATTGGCCGTCTGACCTGGATACAAGTAACTGGCGCTGCTGCCTGCTCAGTGCGGTACCTGCCGCTGTGGGGACCCCTGGGTCCAGGCGCTGACCCCTCAGTAAGCACAGGTAGAAATGCAAGTGCCCAGACTCCAGTGCCACGTGGTGTGGCAATGAGCTGCTGTGTGCTGACTGAGCGGTCAGTGGTAATAACTTGAGCGCTCTAGGGAATTAAAATATCTCCTACCAAAGCTGGTTAGAAATGTTCTGATGGAACCCTTTCTGAGCAGGCAACCCCAGGAGGCAGCTGCCCAGGGAGCTGGGGCCAGGCTGAAAAATTCTGCATTTGTCCCAGTGTAGAATGAAAGATTCCCCCACCCCTCAACTGAAAGTTTCTACAGGAGGGAGGCTGAGCTAGCCAGAAAACAGGCTCTCCTACTTTGTCAAAGCCCTGCTCCTGGCAGGGGCGTGTAGTAGACTCCCCAGTGCCTACTCCTTGTTTTTCAGCCATCCACCATTCCCATAACGCCTTCCACAGAACACATCACCTGCTTCTCTTTCCCTGACTGAACGCTGTCTCCTCCGCAGCCCCCAGGCAGCAGGTATGGCCAGCAGTTTGGGTCAGGTGTGGGGAAAGAAAGTGATGCATTGAATCTTGGCCTTTGGGGTCGGAGGCCATTGAAAGGTTTGGCAGGATTGAGGTACTCTGGCACGTCTGTGTGGTTGTGCAGGACTGCAGTAGCATTGCGGTGTTGCAGGAAATGACTGAGTTACATGAACAGACGTCAAGAATTATAACATTCAAAAACCAGTCGGAGAACACGTCAACCTCCCTGGTCACTCAACTACCGACCTAAAAGTCGCAATACTCCAACAAAAAAACTTCAAAAACAGACTCCAATGAGAAACTGCTGAATTGGAATTAATTTGCAAACTGGACACCATTAAATTAGGCTTGAATAAAGACTGGGAGTGGATGGGTCATTACACAAAGTAACTATTTCCCCATGCTAATTTTTTCCCCCTACTGTTAGTCACACCTTCTTGTCAACTGTTGGAAATGGGCCATCCTGATTATCACTACAAAAGTTTTTTTTCTCCTGCTGATAATAGCCCATTTTAATTGATTAGTCTCATTATAGTTGGTATGGCGACACCCAAATTTTCATGTTCTCTGTGTATATATATCTTCCTACTGTATTTTCCACTGCATGCATCCGATGAAGTGGGTTTCAGCCCACGAAAGCTTATGCCCAAATACATTGGTTAGTCTCTAAGGTGCCACAAGGACTCCTCATTCTTTTTGCTGATACAGACTAATACGGCTGCCCCTCTGAAACCTTTAGCCTTACTATTATTTATGACTGACACCATCGATGTGAGTGATGCTTTACAAAACAAGGAAATCACAAGGTGGAATCCCTGCCCAGAGGAGTTTACAATCTACATTAATAGAACAACAGGAGACAGCAAAACAGGGTGTGTGAGGGTGAAAACAGTACACACATGCAGGAATGCTGTGAGCTGAGGGTGCCACTGTTTTAAATATATGCAAAATCATAGTTTGCCATGACCAATCCACACTCTGAGTCCCCAGTTTAAAAAATTGTCCCGTGGCAGTTAATCTTATTAAACAACTGAACCAATGGGGATCAGATCTCTTAAATATACAAAATAATCCAGTAATCCTGTGTATTTGCCCTTTTACTGGAGAGCAGGTTTTCATGGAACTCTACATAGTCTTCAGGATTATGCTGTTTGCTCCATCAGGCTGTGATCTCATCCATCTCCTAAACAGGAGTGGCGGAAGTGCCCTAAAGGTGGGGGGGCCACAGGCACGTGCCCCCACACCACCCCTTCTCACCACGCCCCTGCCCTCGCACCGTCTCTTCCCCCGAGGCCCCGCTCCTGTTCCACCTCTTCCCCCCCCCCAAGACCTCACCCCCTGTTTGCTCCTCTCTGCCCCCTCCCCCCTGCCATCGCTTGCCCGTATGGCCCAGAAAAAGTGGGAGCCATGCTCCCCTCCCCCCCCATTCCGGCATCCCTGCTCCTAAACTAAGCCTGTTTAGGTCACTGGTTAGAGAAGACATCCAGGTGCTGCAGGAAATGGTGTTGGTGATTCAACATTTTTCTGAGTCAGGATTGAACTAACACCCCAGCACAGTGTAGGTCAGGGGTAGGCAACCTATGGCACGGGTGCCGAAGGCAGCACGCGACCTGACTTTCAGTGGCACTCACACTGCCCGGGTCCTGGCCACCGGTCCGGGGGGCTCTGCATTTTAATTTAATTTTAAATGAAGCTTCTTAAACATTTTAAAAACCTTATTTACTTTACATACAACAATAGTTTAGTTATATATTATAGACTTTTAGAAAGAGACCTTCTAAAAACGTTAAAATGTATTACTGGCACGCAAAACCTTAAATTAAAGTGAATAAATGAAGACTCGGCACACCACTTCTGAAAGGTTGCCGACCCCTGGTGTAGGGAGTCCTGTGCCACCTTTCAGACAAGGACCCAACTCCTTCTTGCTTGCAATCCTGGGCACCTTCCAATTTGGAAGTTACATTCTGCCCCGGCTTCCTCCACTGTGGTTTTAATGGACACTCCCGACCACTCCTAAACTGTTGTGTATCAATCGGCTGCTGTTAAACATAAGAANAAAATAACTTCTGTATATATGGTAAAAATCTTTGAGCTGCTTCTGAAGGAAAGGTGCTGTATGAAACGTGAGATCACTGTATCTGATTCTGAGTTCAGGATTTTGGATTTACATCAGTGGAATTGAGATTAGATTCTGGCACATTTTGTCATTACACAATGCTACACTTAGAGCGACCATTCTAGCCACAACAGTCATATTCTAGAAAGGTCTTTCGAAAAAAGTAGCGTATTATCTTCTGTTAGGACCATACATGCTGTATCACTGCCTCTTCTGTTGTCTGGCAGCCTGGATCAGTGTTGTGGGTGCCACAGAAAATAGGGCAGAGCCCTGGTTTTGTTCTTATGGTGGTAAAATATAATATGTCTTAATGCAAAATTAAGGTTTTGTCTCTTTAATTTGCATCTGCCTAGTGCATTTTCCTTGTCAACATATGTTTGCTCTCGGTGCCAAAGGTTTAAGATAAACCTAAAAATGTTTAATGAAGTGCAGAATTGTGGTGAAATTCTTCATCCTTCTCCCCCACTCCCCAGTGAATGTGAGCCTTAAGGACGAACTAAGCACATTCCTGTTTGTTTTTCCTTAGTGATTTTGGCTTTTGGAGGGAGATTATGGGTGTCACAGGCATTCTTGTTTGTCGTGCTATATATGGCATTTCTCCTGAGCTGTTCTGATTTAGTTCCTCCTGTTTGTGATGGGAGCCCCATTTTTCCACTAGTCATACTGTGCAGACACACATTTCGACCGGGTACACGGATCAGGCTGATCACTTCAAGAAGCAAGCTGAAACTGCTCTGAAACAAATCCCAGTGGCTACAGTATTCTGGTTGTCTGCTGCTGTGAAGTTCTTGGGAGTTAGTGTTGTAACAGAGGTGCTGCTTTATGTAGCTACCAGTATATGCTTTTGGGTCTCTTGCCCAATGGTGTAAATCAGTGGTGTGGCCTCATCTGGAATACTGTCTGCACTGCTAGCAGTGGCAGATTAGCCAGTGGGCCAACGAGGCCCCGGGGCCCTGGCCAACTGGGGGGGGGGGGGGGGGGGGGGAAAGGGGNGGCTGCGCCCTGAAACGCTCAGCCTCCTGCTTCTGCACTTAAGCCAATCTTTAACTAAGAGAGACCATGGTGAGATTTAATAGGGGGTAGATTATCCCACGTCTACTACTGTGGGGTTTTTACACCTTCCTCTGAAGCATCTGGTGCTGGCCACTGCCCAAGATGGGTTACTGGGCTAGATGGACCATGGTCTGTCCAGTTTGGCAGTTTCTATGTTTCTGTGACTCTTGTTGACTGGCTGAGTCAGGTTTTGCTCTCCCTGCTGAGCTGTCCTGAATGGCTGGTACCAAGAATACACTGGAAAAAGGCTGGTGAATATTAGGGACCATCCCACTATGTGATTTCAGTTGTGCACAGTATTCTCCCATGGGAAGTGGTGGACGGAAGAAAAGGTGACCTTGTGGTTGTAGTAGAAGACTAGAAGTTGGGACACCTGGGTTCCTTTCCCAGGTCTGTTACAGACTGGCTGTGACCTTGGACACCTCTGTGCCTCAGTTTACTCATTGGTAAAATGGGGATAATAATTCTGACCCACCTTGCATTATTATGTGTATTACCATGGCATCAAGGAGCCCCAGTCATGGATCAGTCCCCCATTGTGCTAGGGGCTGTACAAATAGAGAACAAAGAGGCAGTCCCTCCCCCAAGGTGCTAGCAGTGTTTTGGGCTCTCCGAAGGGCAAAGTGTGTGTTGCTGTTCACAGCTAGACTGGGAGTGCTAAGAGAGCTGGGGAGCAGTCCTGCACTGGCCCCAGAGGTACACTTTATTAGACCTAGTAAGTTTCTTCCCTTCTCTGATTCAATAATAAGAGGCCGTGGCCAATTCTGGAAACTTCATGTCCTCAGGTAAGTAAACAATCTGTCCCTGGTTGGCAGGGCCTAGTGACCCTTCAAGGAGAAGGAAAGGGTTTGTTTCCATGCTAGGCTGTTACACAGGAGCTTTCCTGGTGGGGTGGCTACAGTTACTGCCTTGAACTGCAGAACATTCTCCAAATAAAGTCTGAGACAATGAAATCATGTGCTTGGGAGATGGAGCGGCCGTGTCTCTGTGGCTCACCCTTTGGGGGTCAGACGCCTCTGTAATCGGCTAACTCAGGGCAACTCTGTTCCTAGAGGAAGCTTTTATTTTCTTCCTCTTGGTGCTCTGAATGCCAGCCTACCCGAGCAGCACCCTGGATTGCAGGGGAGGCTGCGAGCTGCCAAGCCTTGGCAGGTCTGTCGGAATGCTGCTGGCAGGAAGGTGTGCTCTGGAGGGTGGGCCGGTGCGGGCAGCTTCAGGGAGGGAGAAAGAAGCTTTCAATTGCTACTGGCAAAGCTCTGGGTAATTTGCTTAAACTTTGATTGTAGGTTAATCCTGGATTAACGGAGGGCAAAAACAGCATCGGGTGGGGTGCAGAGAGGGGTCAGGGTCTTGTAGGGAGGGGCAGGCTCTCTCCCCTCAGCAGTGCCCTAACCCGCCTCTGGTTTTTTTTTCCTTGTTCTTTTCTTTGCAGGACTCCTGAAGCTCCACTCTCCGAGGCTAGCAGGAAGCTCAGCCCAGCTTTCAAGTGTCACTGTGGCTGACTGCAGGGAGGGAGGAGTTGCCAGCTAGTCCAGCGAGGCCGCCTGAGCACTCACACGGGCTGCCAGGATGCAATCCGAGGTTTAGAGATCCAGCCCCTGTGCCGCTCTCCTTTGTGTCCACCCCGGGGAGGGGAAGTGCAAACAGACCGCTTCCTCTCCGAGGGCTTTCAAGCGGCTCCAAGGGAAGCACGTTCACTTGCAGAGCACCAGGGGATGTGGAGTGAGGGATTCTCCCTCTGACAATGAGGATCCATGTTCTCAAAGTTCACCGAGCACCTGGAAGAACGTAAGTGGCGAAGCCTGGAGACCACATGGAAGAAACGAATGCAGAAGGGATTTCTCCCTGCAACGGCTGGATGGGATTGTACAGTGCTGTGGATACGGTGACACAGAGGAGCGTGTGGATCTGCCTTTTCCTCCCATTTCTTCTGCTTGATATTTGATCTCGGTCCTTCGGGGGCTGCTGGTTTATGGTGGGAACGGGCACTAAATATTCACTGGTGTTTATCTCTTCCGTTGGGCAGCTTTGAATGATCTCTGTGGGGAGGACACGGCAGCCATAGACAGCTTTCTGGAACAACCTGTTGGTTCCCGGTACTGGGAGGAGCCCAGTTTAGAGATTGCTGCTTGGAATGAGGACAGCTGCAGCTAAGTCATCAGTACATTTTCCCCTTGTTTGGCCCCCCCCGGCCCTTGCTTCATGAACACAGGAGGCAAAAGGGAGGACGTTATCCAGGTAATTAGCCTCTGAGCATGGACTTGGTGACAGACAAAATAACTTTGTAATAATTCCCACCGTGAGTGTGCCTGAGAATCCGTCCTATGTACTATGAATTGCTGGGGTGTAAAGGCTCAGGTGGGGTGGCACCCCACTGACCCAATACAGGACTGAACAGTAGTGCTGCTCTGGGGGAGAGACACAGATTTCCCGACTTAACCTCCCAAGCCTTCTGTCTGCTCCCAAAGAGCAGTGTGGACACAGAACTGATTGGGCTAGCTCAGACCTTTGAGGTGGCTGTCTGGATGGCTATATCTTCGGGGCTCTTAATTTAATTGTCTACCTTTACCTTTGAAACCACGCAGGCAGAGCCGAGAGAGCATTGTACGGGTATCTTTGGGCCTCCGATGAAACCGGGTGTAGGTGGAAAGAGGCTGCAAAGATTCTAAGCCCAATGAACGAAGTTTCTGTTGCTGCTGCTCTTCGTCCCTGCGTGGCCGTTTGCTGGGCTGAGGGGGTAGGAGCGGGAGCCCCTCTCACCAGTGGTACAGTGCACGTTACTTGTTAGCTGGTTTGCATGGTGAGTGTTTTTCTGGAAAGATTGCTGACTCCCAACTCATGGGAAAGACCCTGGGTGTTTGAGGCCTGGGAAGACCATCAAACCACTCAGGGAGAAACCCCGAGAGAGGGGTGGTTATGGAGCAGAACCCTGTATCTCCAGAGGGGGTGGCAGAGCCCCAGAAAGCAGCCAGGATCCAGGTATAAGACAAGTTTGCCCCATTCATGTTCTCTGAGGCTGTGGCCTGGCGACAGACCGATTGAAGTGGAGCAGGTGATGCCCTCTGGAGGCAGGGATCCTCACGCCTCTCTTCTATACGTGCCTGGGCTTTCTTCCCAGCAACTTGGGGCTCCTGTGTCTGGAATCGAGACCTCGACGAGGAGCCGTCTGTATTCCCTTCCCTGCAGCAGCCATGGCGGAGCACCTGGAGCTGCTGGCGGAGATGCCAGCAGTGGCCAGGATGAGCACCCAGGAGCGGCTGAAGCATGCACAGAAGCGCCGGACGCAGCAGCTGAAGAAATGGGCACAGTTTGAAAAGGAGGCTCACGGCAAGAAGGCCAGAGCAGAAAAGAGGAAGAAAAACAGCAGCAAGGAGAAGCGAGTGCTGTTTCCGGAGAGCATCAAGCTGCTGGAGGCAGCGTCTCGCAATGATGTGGAGGAAGGTAGGAAGGGCCAGGTACTCCCAGACTGAGTGTAAGAGATGGGGGTGGGGGCATAGGCACTATGTGTGAGGGGTGCGGGATGGTGGTGGGGGATTGCGGGTGCCCCCATAAGACTTGGGAGGCTTAATTTTTAAAAATATCTTCCAGCAGAAATTGTTGTTCAGAAATGACGGGACCAGCCGCAATGGAATCTGAAGGCCTCTAGGGTTGGACTCCATAGGTCGTGTGTGGTAGCAGCTGCATCACTGCCTCTGCTTAGATCTAGGGGCTGTAAAGATCAACTCGCTCCTAAGCAAGAAAGGTCCCATTGTGGGGTGATCTTTTGATGTGGGCTTCTTTCCACTGGAGGAAGAGCTGAGTGATTTGATCGAAGGGTGAAGACTATTTACACAGCGAGTTTGGGCTCTGGTAGTGGGTCACCTTCTCTTGTTGCAGGGAAATCCCATTTCCCCATTCCATAGAGCATGTAGATAATGCTGCCCATCCCTGTATGCTTATTGTCTTTGATAACACGGCCGGCTCTGGGCAGGGCTCCCACGATCGGCTGTGGGGCCACATTCACCCTTCCCCACTTTGTGGGATAGGGTAATTCTTTGTGGGGGGAAGGGGAGGCAAACAACCCAGGATGTGCAAACCTCTTGCCCCTCTGGGAAGGTGGCATTTGGACACCATCAGACTTTATTTATATAACACAAATGATAAAGAAATGACGGGGCGCGTGCTGAAAGGCGATGGTTCTGTGACAGCAGTCTGCTTTCAGTGTACCTACAGAACACATTGTTCTGTTTACACTAATCCCTTGTTTGAAATCACTGCCGCCTGGGCACTGTCCTATGACTCACTGCGTGACCTCGGCTGCCATTGAGCGCAGTGAGAGCAGAGGGGCCTGTGAGGAATGGGTCTGGGTGCCTTTGGCCCGTCTGAATGGCATCAGGGGAAAAGTGGCTACACCAGAAAGCACGCGATGTCACAGGTCCCTCTCACCCCTCCAGCATTTCTAGCTCTTCTGGGTTCACCTCAGGCTCCCTTAACATTTTGTTTTAAAATGGTGGCAAATCCAGAACAATGAAAGACCTGCACAGCTACTCCAGTCCAGCTCTGGCTAGCAGGAGGCGCTAGAAAGGAATGGCAGAGGAGTACCGTCTCCATTCTTAACAGGAGTCACTCTACCAAATGCGTAGCTGCCTGACATTACTTCTGAGGGGGCTGTACTTTGTTGCCCCAAATCCTTGCCCCAAGTTGTTGGTCCCCTGAGGCTCCCTTTTCTCGTACGGTGTACTGCAGCCTGCAAAACACAGCTAAAATCCTTGGTGAGTGTCAGTCGGTGGTGCACAGCCTCCAAGGGAAAAGTCAGGTCCAGAGGAGAGCTGGGGAGAGCTGGCTTTGTTTCCTGGTACTGTGAAGAACGCGGGTCACAGGCCACAAGGTGAAATTTGCCTGTGATTTTTTCAAGTATCAGAGGGGTTTTTCGACATTCAATTTATAGCCTTGATGCACCAAAGGAGAGACGTGACTGGGAGACGTTGGCAAAGGGCGGGGGGGACGGGGAAGAGGCCATAGGTCTCTTCAGTCTCTAACTTCTCTGATTTATTAAGTCATATCTGCTCCACCCCCTTCTGCAGAAGCAGGATTTTCCCTCTAGTGTCTCTTCCATATACAGAATGGTGCAAAGGGCACAAGTAGCTACAGAGTTTGACCTAGCAAGGAGGTTTGGTGCCAGGAAGCAGCTGGATTTAATGAGGCAAAGCTCATCTCTGTCTCTTGCAGTTGGGTGATCATGGTTAAAGGGCAGGTAGTGTTGCAAGTCTTACCAATATTTAACACGGGCCTGGTGAGAGAGAAGCCCAGCAGGTTGAGGGTTTAGAAAGAGAAAATGGGTCAAGGAGGTGTTTTCAGCTGCTGCCACAGACACATCAGAATTATATTCTGTAAATCACATACTTTGATTTGGTTTTTTTTTAAACTAATTTCTGTAGAATCCCACAGTTCTTGTTAATTGTAGTTTCCTGAGAACTTTTTGACTAGAGTTCTAACAAAATCTTGATGGCTCCCGTGGTTAACGGAGCCACGAAATAATGGGCAGCTGCTTGAGCTCTGTACAGTATTGAGGGTCTATTCAGCATTAGCGAAATGACGCGAGAAAATGAATAGCAAACCTTTGCAAACTACAATGATTACATTGCTTTTTTGTTCTTTGCTGGACATTAAGTTGTCAGCTGAAGATGAGCGAACGGTGTTAAAAGGAGTATTGACTGAACAGTGACCTATAATTAACTACAGTGTGTATCTTTATCATCACTAGTGAATACAAAAATGCACAAACTGCTTGCCTAATGGAGGGATTACTAGACACCTGTAGCCTGAGGATTAATCCGGGGTGCAATTTGCACTAGTCACAGGTGACAGGTCCTTTCCCTTAGCGGCTGTGTAAATTATTCAGCTGTACAGCTGAGATTAGTGAATCACGTGACTAGAAACATACAGCCTTCATTTAGCAACAGCTGTGAAAGGAGTGTCCCAACCCATCATGTCCTGAGGCAATGCCCTGCTAAGAAGCCTGTCACCTCAGCTGCTGAGAATGATGAAGGGAGCAGTTCCTGGGACGCTCCTCTGTGTTTTGTATCACCTCTGGCTAGCAGGCTTCTGTTCATTAGAAGCATTCCCCTTGCCCATTTCTGGCTTTTGAAAGGGTGAAGGAGCTTACCCTTCCCCTCTTGGCTGGAGGTGGTTTGCTGGGTGTTGCCTCTTCGCTACCTACGATATTCCTCTCCCAGCCTCCTTTATTTCTGGGGTTGCAGAGG
Organism: Platysternon megacephalum; assembly: GCA_003942145.1. Lineage (NCBI taxonomy): Eukaryota > Metazoa > Chordata > Testudines > Platysternidae > Platysternon > Platysternon megacephalum. The sequence goes on from QXTE01000445.1 coordinate 384,349, forward strand.
GGTCCTCCTCAGTTCTTGCTTTTACTGCTGTTCATTGGTTACTCAAGCAACAGCAGAGTGAATGTGCTGTGAGTCTTGTCACTTTCACTGCTGCCCACAGGGTTCTGCCTCATGTTAATTTCTTAATTCTCTCTGTGCTTGGGAAAGATCTGAGCAGCACCGGAGGCCCTGGAGCTGTTTGCAGACTAAGACAACAGTGCATCAGGTCAAATTTGGGAGGTTCCCTTCACAACTACAAGGGCTAGAAACATGGAATGGATGGCTTAGCCACCTCACCGTGCTTGTCAGGAACTCTTTTCTACTTGCTATTGACAAGTGGTCAAATGGATTCCCTCTTAACGCCCTTACTCTCCATTTGGATTAAGCAATTTACAGCAACATATTTTTTTCCCTCCTCTCCCAGCACAGTTTCCAAGTGAAAGAGGGGATGCACTGTCTGGCTCTACCCCTCCCTTTGGCCTGACTAGATAATGACACAGTATGGTCCTCAAATGAAAAGGCAGACTGGCTAAAAATAGAAATGATGTTAACCAGCTGAATCTCTTCAGGACTCGGTTACAGGCTCTAGTGAAGGAACAGAAAAGGGGCTTTGTGGCTTTTTGCATTAAACTTCACACGGAGGAAAACTGCTGCGCTGACGCTCTCTGTCCATATAATAGGGGTAGCTTCCCTACATCGCCCGGCCAGCTGGAGGGCTGACCTCTACTGGCTTGGTCTCTGTGTAGGGTTGCCAACCATCCAGGATTGTCCTGGAGTCCCCAGGAATTAAAGATTAATCTTAAATTAAAGATTATGTCATGTGATGAAAGCTCCAGGAATACATCCAACCAAAATTGGCAACCCTGTCTCTGTGGCCTGCTCAGACCTTCGCCTCTCTGCCCCCAGGACTGGACTCAGATCCACCAAGTCATTTTACACAGGCCACTAAATTGCCATCCGACGGGGCAACAGCTCCTTCCCATTATTGACCTGAGCCCTGTTTGAGAGGAAAGGCTTCGTATGCCCTCCTCAGTCTGGGGTTGCCACAGGATAGTATTTGGTAATTGTTCCTCTGCCCCTAAGAGCCCTCTCTGGAGGTTATCTTAAGGGCCTATTTTATCCCCTCCTGTTCAACAGATGTATCAGGCCATTGGGAAGGTAGGGAGGGGTGTAGTCAATATGCTGGCATCTAGCCCTGTTTCATCACCACTGATCTGGCCCAGTATCTCTATGAGTTGGAGCTTGGCTGAGGCTCAGTCCAAATTATGTTGGTGCCCCTGTTTGACGGAGTGTGAGACCATCGCTTTGTTGGTCTGATGTTGTTCAGAATTTTGCAATCTGGGAGTGAAATCCTGGCCTCGCTGAAGTCAGTGACAAAATTCCCATGATCAGTGAGGCCAGGGTGTCAGCCGAGGTGGTGTGAGGTCCTATGTTACTCTTAGGCCTTGTCTACACTACAGGGGAAATTCGATCTAAGCTACGCAATTTGAGTTACGTGACTAGCATAACTCAAATCGACGTAGCTTAGATCTACTTACCGCGGGGTCCACACTACGCGATGTCAATGGGAGACGCTCTCCCGTCGACTCCCCTCGATCTAGTGGAGTACAGGAGTCGACAGGAGAGCGATCTGCGGTCGATTTAGCGGGTCTTCACTAGACCCGCTAAATTGACCGCTGATGCATCGATCGCCGTGCAAACTTTCCATCTCTGCTTCGCTACAAGCATGCACCTTGTCCTTTCCAATATGGGCTTTGGTTCAGTTATCCAAGCATTTGCCACCTCGATTAGATTGCTGTAATGGCATTGCATGATGTTGTTGAGAAATGGAAACGATTGTAGAATGTGGTGCTTTGCTTATTATACTGTTCCCTGGGCTCAGTCCCAGGTGCCGGTAAGCCTCCGAGTGGAGATCAAAGTGCTGTGTTAAGATGTGAACGCCCTAAGTGGTTTGGGAGGCAGTGACCTGAACGGCAACCTCTCTCCCTGCGTGATATAACCAGTTTAGATGGGAGGGGACTGCTGGCACGATGTTCCCCAGAAGGGACTTGACTCTGGAACTGGCTCCTGCTTGGGACCCGTATAGCCTGGGTTTGTGATCACTCTATAAAGCTCATTTGCTCTCACGGGCATTTGAGGAGGCTGTTGGAGTGATGGGCAAGATGTGTAGGGTTTAATCTGGTGATTATTTGTTTAGCATTCACAATATGCTCAGTGCTGTGCAAGATCCAGAAATAGCCAGTCCTTGCCTCTGGGAGCCCAGTGTGAGAGAGACAAAGGATGGGGCCTACTGGGAAATCCAGAGAGAGGGATGATTTAGTAATCACAGTTTATTTAAAAAAAAATTATCATCTCACTTTTTGTGGACCATGAGGAAGCATGTTTGTAGGAAGGATTGGAATGAAGGTATCTCTCAGAGCAGCCTAGCCTGGTGAATGTGTGTGTTGATACAGCCTTGGGGGCTGTTAATACTCCCAGTAATTTCTTATGTTGTCCTGGATATAAAATCCTTTAAAGGAAAATTCCTTTGTGGGGTTTATACTTGGGACAGAGAGGAGATGGGAAATAAGTGGTGACGAACAGAAGGGGGAGTGAAGAGCTGAGGGAGATTGGGCACAGGGCACCCAAGCAGAAGAGTCTAGTGGCAGATTTTGTGGACTGAGCGGGTCCTTCACTTCCTGTGCTGGCAAGGCCTGGTAAAGCACTCTGCCCCTACGGGAAGGATACGTACCTCTTATGACCTGTCTAGGACTTCCTCTGTCTCTGACAGAGCAGCAACAGTAGCTAAATCCATCCATCCCTCCTCTCTGAGGGAGGGGACTCGCTTGTGGGACCTGGATGGGGTAAAAGGAGAAAATAGGGACGACCTTGGAAGCGCATCAACCTTCTTTCTTTGTCACCCTAAAATATGGAGAGAGTGAGATCAAAAGGGGAGCTAGAAATGTGGGCCCAGGTATCAGGTGGAGAAGAGGCGGAAACCAAAGGGTCTGAAGGAAGAAATTTGAAACACAACCTGAAGCTGATTTGTGGAAGAGAGGGGGAGAATGCTAGAGACAGACGTGGGCTGCCTTACTGCGTATTTGTAAGGGTTTCTAATGGCTGAAGGCCCTCTGCACGCTTGCTTTAGAAATGAGCTTGTAAGCAGTTCTAGACAGCTGAGCTGCAACTACTGCTGCTACTCAAAACTACACACACAAAATACTTACAGCTTGTGCACAAGTTTGTATAATTGTAACTTCATCCTGCCTCCTTGCTGGCTTCTTTCACCCACCAGTTGCGTTTTGTCTCTAGATTGTCAGCTTGTGGGGCAGGGACCATTTTTGTCTATATGTCTGTACAGAGCCTGGCACAGTGGGACCCAGGCTACCTAATACAACTAATAAATAGGAAATAGGAGATGTGGTCATCGCTAACCATGGTATATATTCACACTTCACAAGGGTTCAGACTTATTTAGTAGTCACGGTAGCTCTGTGCAGGGCCCTGTGTAGTCTGCAATTCCATGGTCACTGACTTTGTTGTGGAATTCACCCTTGTGCAGTAGAACTGTGCTCCGGACTCTGACGAGTCATTTAAAAAAATTGTGCACTCCTGAGGGTTATGGAAAAAATAGGACCCAAGTGTTAACTTGACGTCGTGTCATCTGCCTGTGGCTGCAGAGTCTGGAACAATAACTCTGAGAGGTGTCACCTGCCCCGTCTATCTCATCCAGGGCCCTAGTGACTCCACAACTCCATGACTATGTAACTTGGCACTTTGAGAACATCTGGCTTAGATTTTAAGTTCTTGAAAGTCAGTGAGACCTGGTCATCTACACTTAAAAGTTTTGCTTGCTAGCATAGCTAGGTAGGTTAGCCCTAGTGTAGAAGTATTTATCCTGTTGAAAAAGCCCTTTTCCCAGTATATCTTATTTTGCTTGGGGAACTGGTATAAGCTATGCTGGCAAAAGAACTCTTTCTGGTATAAGCTGTGTCTCCACTGTAGGAGGATTTGCCAGTATAGCTATGCCAGCAAACCCTTTCTAATGTAGACATGGTCGGAAATAATAATAATATATATGGAGATATACCCCGAAGGGTCATCGAGTCCAGCCCCCTGCCTTCACTAGCAGGACCAATTTTTGCCCCAGATCCCTAAGTGGCCCCCTCAAGGATTGAACTCACAACCCTGGGTTTAGCAGGCCAATGCTCAAACCACTGAGCTATCCCTCCCCCAACTCCCTCTGGCCTCCTTGCGAACCCCAGTCTAAATCTTTCATGGCATCATAATGGTCCCTCTTCCATCTGTTGAGTGACGTCCGATCCTTTCTTTACAGGTAATGACCTCTTCAAAATAGCATAGAAACTAAAGCTATATATGTACAAAACTCAAACAATATTTAAAACAAAAGTGCAGTAATAGTATTGGAGCATACTGTACATATTCTTGCACTGTAAATATTTAAGAATATATACAGTATAAAATAAATGTGCCCTGTATCTGGCATTTTTGTGTCCATCCATATGGTCCGTTCAGTACCAATTTTGGAAATGAAAGAATGTAAAGTAGGCAGTGATTGGAATTGAAGAATCTAATGGGTGACAGTAATTCCATAATCCAGTTCAATATGATCCTCCCTGGTTTTCCATGCCATGCTGTCAGATCAGATTTGTCCCCCAAGTTTAGGTTTTGGTAAAAATGAGCTTTTACAAAAGCCGAGACTAGTAGCCACGCTACTACGATCCCGTTAATGAAAAAACTGCAAGGCAAAGGCTCTTGTCAAACGTATCCCTGCTGCATTTGCAACCCAAACATTACATCCATGTCCTAGGGCATGCAAACCCTGAAAGGGAAACTGGATAGTAAAATGTCATTGTCCAAAATGGGTGACATGCTGGAAGTAAACAAACAGCATAAAGAGGCCTCGTGGGCCAGTGTATAAGGCACTAGATTGGAACTCAGGAAACCTGCGTTCTGTTGTCGTGACTGACTTGCTCTGCATCTGGGGGAAGTCACTTTGACTTTTTCCTCCCCCTCCCATCCTTTTCTGTCTTGCCTATTTAGCCTGTAAGTTCTTTGGGGTGGGGACTGTCACTTATTACTAAGTTATTACACTTATTACGGAATCCGTGACTTCAGCCTGTGGTGGTTGGGAGCTGCAGAGTCCCCCGCCGCCCGCTGGGGCCAGGAGCTGTGGGGGCTGCCAGAGGCAGCGGGGGAACCCCTGAAGATCACAGCTGCCAAGGGTGGTTGGGGCCCTGGCGCTGTGGGTGCTGGGGGATCCCTGCAGCTCCCAGCTACCATGGGTGGTGGGGGTTACCCCCACAGGCGGCGGGGGCCCGTGGAGCTGCGGGCAGCGGGGGAACCCCAAGCTCCCGGCTGTGGCGAGCGGTGGGGGCCCCCGGAGCTGCGGGTGGCAGAAGAACCCCGCAGCTCCCAGCCACCGCGGGCAGTGGGGAACCCCTGAGCTCTCAGTCCCCGTGGGCGGCGGGGGATCCCCGGAACTGCAGGCGGCAGGGTTTCCCCGTAGCCTCCAGCTGCTGCAGGTGGTGGCGGCCCCGCAGCTCCCAGCCGCTGCTCAGCTGTCCTGCTGCCGATGGTGTGGGGATCCGCTGATCTCCATTTTGTCACAGATAGTTTTAGTAAAAGTCATGGACAGGTCACGGCTAGTGAATTTTTCTTTATTGCCCGTGACCTGTCCATGACCTTTACTAAAAATATTCATGACAGAATCATAGCCTTTATTATTATGTATCTGCACAGTGCATAGAACTGTGGGGCCCTGATTTTGATTGGGTCTGCTGGCGCTGCTCTAGTACCAATGATGGTCAAAATAAAATGAGAATTGATCATTATTTGTCTCAATGATCTCTGGTTGGTAACACAAGGGAGACTCATTTATTTTTAAATATGATTTTTAACCTGACAATACCATTCACTTTAATATACTTCCTAGACATGATTCAATTGATCTCACAGCCCTTCTGTCTGTGCCTTATGTCTCTACATCTTCTCTTCCCTCACTCCTTCTGCTCATCTAGCACCAACATCCTCAACACATTTGGGCCACTGGTGGTGCAAAGACCTTCTTCTCTGCAGCGCTTGCTTTCTGGAGAATCCCCCCCTCACCGCGTTTCTCTGCTTTGTTCACTCAGTTTTAAGATCTCCTGTTTTTAAAAATATTTTAACTTTGCACAATAGCTCCATCTAACTCTATCTAAAACACTCTAAGAAAAAAATATCAAATATGAAACTTGCATGAAATATGCATACTAACTGAAGTTATAATGTAAAATCCGTGTTTGGTGGTGATGAGATATGGGGTTCCAGCAAAACTCTTATAGTAAATCAGCCTGTTTTGCAGCATATTTAAAATGAAGGCTCGGGCCAGTTCTCAGTAATCCTTGTTGCTATTTCATGGAAGCAGCTATTGTATTGACACTTCCCAGCAGGAGCTCCAATCAGGTGATACAGATTAGGACAAGGAGAATGCAGAGGCCATTAGATTACACATGGTCCATGGCCCTTATTTTTTGTAGAAGTGAAGAAATGTTTAATCTCCTTTAAACTTTTTATTTTGCTAAACAGTTCTGTAAAATATACCCAGTGCAAATTCATGACTAGAGCGGGGTGATTTCCCACAGTGGTTTCTCCTGAAGATCACAAGTTATTCATGTTCAGATTTCCTGCCTTTGGGGGCCAGGAAACCCACAGCCATAGATCTGGGATGGAATGGGGGAGCAGCTGTGGCAGGCTGAGGGTGCTGCCATTGGTGATGTCACAAGCTCCCAGCCAGCCAGCTCTGCTGAGCAGCCCTGTGTGTGGATCCTCAGCCAGGATGGAGCCAGCAGGAAGCAGGAATTGGACGTAAGCCTCAGGAGCACAAAGTACCAACCAAAGCACTGGAAACAAAAGATAAGATCATATTACTTTATAATAGTAACTTAATTTATTACTGGGTATAAATTTATAATAGAAACAAAGTGTGCGCATTATTCTGCTGCCAGCCATACACCTGCTGCTAGGCCTCTTGTCTGAGCGGCTGTGCAGGAAATGAAGGCTGGGTTCTTGCGTGCATCGGCTCAGCAATGGTGGGGGGGGAGAGGGAAGTGCTGTGTGTGGGTGTGCCATGCCAGTTGACAGTGGACACACTGAACTGCATCAGGGCGAAGCAGTGCTAGTCACCCTGTAATATTTAACCTTGAAATGGTGCAGATCGCCAGGATAGGGAGTCTGAAGAATTCTCTTGCCTTCATTACAGAAATGGAGGTGAAGTGCCCCAAAATTCCCAAGGGCTGGAACCAATCCCTTAATATTGAAGACCAGCTTTAAAACAAGAAAAGTACTTTGCATTTCTATAGATCCTAAAGTACTACAAACGCTAATACAAGGATTACTTCGGCCAGCACTGAAATGCAGCCATATCTGTGTGGACCAAATGCCACTGCTTAACAGCACACAGGACCACTACACTACAGACTAGAACGTGGAAGAATAATTTATCCAACAGAAACAACAGGAGACCTGCCGAAGGCGGGTAATTAGCCTTGTGCTTCTTTAAAAAAAATCTTCAATTTTTAAACCCAGAAATATCAACTCTGCTCCCCTGGTTTTGCGGAGGACTCGTTGGCCTCCAGGGATGCACACTGTGAGCTTCCACACCTTGCTTGAAGACACGGGAATGTCGAACCCCTGGCAAAGGCTTCCTTCCTCCCAACTCATTGTGGTAAACAGTCTGACCAAAAGTCCTTCCCCCCCCCCCCCCCCCCCCCCCCCCCCCCCCCCCCCCCCCCCCCC
>QXTE01000445.1:392117-434529 GCA_003942145.1 Platysternon megacephalum
CCTGACCAAAAGTCCTTTCTCCCCCCCCCCCCCCATTCACATTTCCCTCTCCTGCTCCTTTGATCGCAGTAATTCTCCAACTACTGTACCAGGTTCTTCTCCACTCCCAGCTCCTTCTTGTGGCCGCTTCCGGGGAAGAAACCGACCAGTGCTGCTTTGTCCGTCATAAAAAGGGCACAAGCCCCATTTTTTTTTTCTCATTTAAATTGTGGAATTTGGCCAGGACACCAGGGACAGCACAACTTACATATTCTCTAAAAAGGGCCCTGGGCTCTTAACCACAAGCATTGGGCCCTGCGTATGTCTCCTCTAATATACGCTAGGCTGAGCGCGGGGAGGGGGGAGCGCGATCTACTGAATTTCCAGAATCCTTTCCTCTTGAAGATCTCCTGTACATGTGCTGACTTGGCCTGACCCTGCATATCTTGTGCGGTGTAATAAGATTACAGCCTTAGACAGTACTGTAGCTGCAGATATCAATACTGTATGTACTGGCTTATTTCAGACAGGACTTTTGCTGGGTTCTTCGTTTCCTTTCCCCCCGACTCACTTGGTCTCTTTTTTATAAATCCCCAATTTCCACCAGGTCTGACCTGCTGTCTCCCTGACACCGCAAAGCCCTTAACGTATTTCAGCCTGAAAGAATAGCTCTGCGGGAGGCCACTCTGAAATCAGTATTTACCGGTTCCCCTCAGCACGCAAACACTGGGAATGGATGTTTACTGTTTTCACAGGCAGGATTCTTTGCTTGTTTTCTCTTGGTTCTTTTTGTTGTGTTGTGTAAGTTTCTGGCAGGCGTTAGCTTCCTCCTTGATACAATGATCGCTGAATGTCGGCCCTTTCTGTTCCGAGGAGTGCTGCAATTTCCACCCTCAGTGGTTGGTACTGAAGTATGAGAGACTTGTACCTCATGGCATGGCCATTCCCTCAGGCCCTAAGCAGCAAGGAGACGTGTTCTCTTTTAGGGAACGGGAGATCTCATTCTCGTGGGGTTCCTCTCCCAACCCCCCTGGCAGCCAAGGCTCGGCTCTCACCAGACTGTGCCGCGAGATAGATTAGTGCTGTGACACTCCGACCTGTCCTTAAAGAAATTCTCCCCCACAGCCTCTGGAGGGACAGTGCAGTTAGCTCTGCATTGAGCCGACATTGATCCAGATCGGCAGCCATGGAGACCAAAGACTTCCCTATACCAGTGGTCGCAGCAGGGCAAACCTCTTCCACATTGGCAGTACAGTGCGCCTCCTCCCTGACGTGGAGGCGTCACCTTGAGGCTGAGAGGGCAGTTCACGCACTAGCATATTCATTCTTGTCGCTTGGAGGCTTCCACCTAGGGAGCCAATAATGCTAGTCCTGATGCCTACTGAAACCCCCCATTCCTCCCTTGTATGGAATGAAGTAGGTTCTGTAATAGAGGAAAGCCAGCCAGGGAAATAGGTTATCCAAGTCAGTGCAGTTCTGCCTGGGCTCTCCCTGCCAGCCCTTCCCATTCAGAAGGAGAGGGGAGGGATTGGAAATGGAGGTGTCCTCAGGAGACGTCTCCCTGTATCCTTGTTAAATGGAACTCACATGCCTGGTAAAGGAACCATTCTTTTTTCTTACAGTTGAGTATCAATCAGAGAGCTGTAAGTGGAAACAAACCTTATACAATAGGAATCAATAATGAGGCTAGCACTGAGGTCAGGTTAAAGAGAGAAATCTGTAGTGCCTGGCTATGTGGTGAGACACAACTGCCATATCAGGATTAGTTAATATTTATCTACCAGCACTGGGGTGTTTGGTATTTTGCAGACCAGTAAGAAGACGAGGGTCCTACCCTGGGATCTTTTGCTCTACAGACAGAGAACCAAGCAAACAAAACGCCCCACGTGATGAAGCAGTAATAAGGGGTGAGGGTAGATAGCAGAAAATAGCGAGGAAAGAGGAACCGGCTTTAGCATCCCGATTATTCAAACAGCTTGAGCAGCTCCCCAGCCATCTGGATAATGGGAGTACTTGGAAAAGGAGGTGCTGGCGGCTTAAGGGGGTTCAGATACTTGGGGCATGGCTAGCTGGCGTCCTCTTGTATTTACAAAGAGTGCTGGTCAGTCATGTCGCAGTTGTGTTTTCTTTGGGTTTGATTAATTAGGCCTGAAATGGGAGTAATGTAGAGATGAGTAATGGTACAGCATGGTAGCCTTAAGGAGGGAGGTTGCTGGGGGCACAAGATGAGGAAGGTTGTGCCCTGCAGAGGGGATTTTACAAACACTAAAGGAGAAGAGATGGGACTTTGTGTAGGGAAGTGCTACAAATCCCATGGAAGGGAGAGGAGCTGTTCTGGTTAATGGGGGAAGGGACATTGGACAATCAAATGTAGGCTGACAGTAAAAGCTTCCCACTGGGAAGAGACTCTTCCAAGGGAGGTGGTGAGAGCTCCTTCTCTGGGTGACTTGGAAATGGACTGGACAGAGTTCTGGAGGGATTCTGACTAGGTGGCAGGGAACAGGCATGATAACTGAATGTGTCTGTTCCATCTCTGACCTTTGCACTGCTAATGTCGTAAAGGAGTGTCAATGAATTGTCAACAAAATAGCTACTTAACAGCCTTGCTCAAAGCTCTGATAGGCGTATCAGGCCTCCTGCTCTGGAGTGTTAGACGAGCACTAATTGGGAGCTGGAGAGACCCCACCCCCCAGTATTGCACAATTGGGTAGATCATGAGGATTTTCACTTTCCTTTTCTATGAAATATCTGCTGTAGGTCACTGCTTGAGGCAAGAATACTGTACTATGTGGACAATACTATGGCCATTCAAAAAAGAACTAGATAAATTCATGGCAGATAGGTCCATCAATGACTCTTAGTGAGGATGGGCAGGGATGGTGTCCCTAGCCTCTGTTTGCCAGAAGCTGGGAATGGCCGACAAGGAACAAATCACTTGATGATTCCCTGTTCTGTTCATTCCTTGTCGCCCATTCTCAGCTTCTGGCAAACAGAGGCTAGGGATACCACCCTGCCCATCCTGGCTAATAGCCATTGATGGACCTATCCTCCATGAACTTATCTAGTTCTTTTTTGAACTCTGTTATAGTCTTGGCCTTCACAACATCCTCTGGCAAGGAGTTCCACAGGTTGACTGTGCATTGTGTGAAGAAATATTTCCTTTTGTTTGTTTTAAACCTGCTGCCTATGACCCCTAGTTCTTATGTTATGAGAAGGAGTAAATAACACTTCCTTATCTACTTTCTCCACACCAGTCATGATTTTATAGACCTCAATCATATCCCTCCTTCGTCGTCTCTTTTCCAAGCTGAAAAGTCCCAGTCTTATTAATCTCTCCTCATATGGCAGCCGTTCCATACACCTACTCATGTTTGTTGCCCTGTTCTGAACCTTTTCCAATTCCAATATATCTTTTTTGAGATGGGGCAACCACATCCACACGCAGTATTCAAGATGTGGGCATACCATGGATTTATATAGAGGCAATATGATATTTTCTGTTTTATTATCTATCCCTTTCTTAATGATTCCTAACATTCTGTTCGCTTTTTTGACTGCCGCTGCACATTGAGTGGGAGTTTTCAGAGAACTATCCACGATTCCAAGATCTCTTTCTTGAGTGGAAACAGCTAACTTAGACCCCATCATTTTATATGTATAGTTGGGATTATGCTTTCCAATGTGCATTACTTTGCATTTATCAACATCGAATTTCATCTGCCATTTTGTTGCCCAGTCACCCAGTTTTGAGAGATCCATTTGTAGCTCTTTGCAGTCTGCCTGGGACTTAACTATCTTGAGTAGTTTTGTATCATCTGCAAATTTTGCCACCTCACTTTTTACCCCTTTTTCCAGATCATTTATGAATATGTTGAATAGGACTGGGCCCAGTACAGACCCCTGGGGGACACCACTATTTACCTCTCTCCATTCTGAAAACTGACCATTTATTCCTACCCTTTGTTTCCTATCTTTTAACCAGTTACCAATCCATGAGCGGACCTTCCCTCTTATCCCATGACAGCTTACTTTGCTTAAGAGACTTTGGTGAGGGACCTTGTCAAAGGCTTTCTGAAAATCTAAGTACACTATATCCCCATTGTCCACATGCTTGTTGACCCCCTCAAAGAATTCTAGTAGATTGGTGAGGCATGATTTCCCTTTACAAAAACCATGTTGACTCTTCCCCAACAAATTATGTTCATCTATATGTCTGACAATTTTGTTCTTTACTATAGTTTCAACCAGTTTGCCTGGTACTGAAGTCAGGCTTACCGGCCGGTAATAGCCGGGGTCACCTCTGGAGCCCTTTTTAAAAATTGGTGTCACATTAGCTATTCTCCAGTCATTTGGTACAGAAGCTGATTTAAATGATAGGTTACAGACTACAGTTGGTAGTCCTGCAATTTCACATTTGAGTTCCTTCAGAACTCTTGGGTGAATACCATCTGGTCCTGGTGACTTATTACTGTTTAATTTATCAATTTTGTTCCAAAACCTCCTCTAGTGACACCTCAATCTGGGACAGTTCCTCAGATTTGTCACCTAAAATCAATGGCTCAGGTTTCGGAATCTCCCTCACATCCTCAACCATGACGACCGATGCAAAGAATTCATTTAGTTTCTCCGCAATGGCCTTATCGTCTTTGAGTGCTCTCGATCGTCCACTGGCCCCACTGGTTGTTAGCAGGCTTCCTACTTCTGATGTATTTAAATTTTTTTTTTTTGCTATAACTTTTTGAGTCTTTGGCTAGCTGTTCTTCAAATTCTTTTTTGGCCTTCCTAATTATATTTTTACACTTCATTTGCCAGAGTTTATGCTCCTTTCTATTTTCCTCACTAGGACTTAACTTCCACTTTTTAAAGGATGCCTTTTTGCCTCTCACTACTTCTCTTACTTTGTTGTTTAGCCATGATGGCACTTTTTTGGTTCTCCTTCTGTTTTTTTAATTTGGGGGATACATTTAAGTTGAGCCTCTCTTATGGTGTCTTTAAAAAGTTTCCATGCAGCTTGCAGGGTTTTTACTTTTGGTGCTGAACCTTTTAATTTCTGTTTCACTAACCTCCTCATTTTTGTGTAGTTTCCCTTTCTGAAATTAAATGCTACAGTGTTGGGCCGCTGTGGTGTTTTCCCCACCACAGGGATGTTAAATGTAATTCTATTATGGTCACTATTACCAAGGGGTCCAGCTATATTCACCTCTTGGACCTGATCCTGTGCTCCACTTAGGACTAAATCAAGAATTGCCTCTCCCCTTGTGGGTTCCAGGACTAGCTGCTCCAAGAAGCAGTTATTTAAGGTGTCAAGAAACTCTCTCTGCATCCCGTTGTGAGGTTATATGCACCCAGTCAATATGCAGATAGTTGAAATCTCCCATTATTATTAATAGATCTTCATTGTGGGCTATGAGGGCAGCATCATCAGCGAATAGAAGTTTCCCTGATTAGAACCTTTTGACTTTGGTCTTTGTCTTAAGTCGGGACAGGTTGAAGAGTTTCCCATCTGATCTTGTGTGGAGATACGCTCCATCTTTCATGTCCTTAAACACACAGTTCAAGAGTACCAAGAAGAAGGGTCCAAAGAGTGTAGGGGCAAGAACACATCCTTGCTTCACTCCGCTTTTTATCTCAAAGTTGTCCAAAGTGGACCCGTCAAATTGGACAGTTGCTCTCATGTTGTTGTGGAATGAACGTATAAGACTTAACAGGGTTGGTGGACATCCTATCTTTTCTAGTACACCGCTACCGCGATATAACGCTGTCCTCGGGAGCCAAAAAATCTTTCCGCGTTATAGGTGAAACTGCATTATATCGAACTTGCTTTGATCCGCCGGAGTGCGCAGTCCCGCCCCCCCGGAGCACTGCTTTACCGCGTTATATCCGAATTCGTGTTATATCGGGTCGCGTTATATCGGGGTAGAGGTGTATTGCAAACAGACCTGCTCTGCTGACTGTGTCAAATGCTTTGGTTAGGTCCACAAAGGCGATGTACAATGGTTGGTTTTGCTCTCTGCACTTTTCTTGGAGTTGATGCAGAGAGAATATTATGTCTATAGTTGATCTTCCAGCCCTGAATCCACACTGTGATTCAGCGTAGACGTGATTCGCCAGCTGTTGTAGGTGCACTGAGATGATTTTTGCAAAAGCTTTTCCCGCTGCACTGAGTAGTGAGATGCCCCTGTAGTTGTTGCAGTCGCCCTTTTCACCTTTATTTTTATACAAAGTGATGATGTTCGGGTCGTGCATCTCTTATGGTACCTCACCCTCTTTCCAGCATTTCAGTAGCAGCTGATGAAGATATGGTAACAGGCTGTCTTTCCCGCACTTGAGGATTTCCGCTGGGATGCCACCTTTTCCAGGAGTCTTGCCACATGATAGCAAATTAATGGCCTTGCTTAGCTCTTCTACAGCGGGCACCACATCTAGCTCTGGCATGACCTGTAGAGTTGGTATTTGGGCCAGTGATTCGCTGGTGATGTTTCTTTCTTGTGCGTATAGCTCTGAATAGTGTTCAACCCAACGAGACAACTGCTGGCTTTTATCTGCAATGATTTCATTGCTGTGCGATTTGAGAGGGGCCACCTTGCTGACAGTGGGACCTAGAGCTTTCTTCAGGCCGTCATATATGACTTTGAGGTTTCCTGTGTCTGAGGCTGTCTGTATCTCTTCACAGAGCTTGACTCTTGATGGAGGAAATGCCATCAAAAGGCAGATGAGCAAATTCACTCAGTGTTTTTGCCCATGACATCCACACAGGACAGATTGGGCCCTTCAGCTGTGGCTGATAACCAATCTAGGAGTGGAGGCCTGAAAGGCAGGCAGATGGAAGATCTCCTATCCTCTGGCAACTCCTGCAGCGTAGCTGGTTCCAAATGTATCGACTCCCATCCTTCCTTTAGTCCAAACCGTTGAAGTCAAGAGGGGGACGCTGACACAGCAGCACCTCCATATCAACTGCCCAGGCTATTACAGCCACATCACATGGAGACGACACAACACGGAAGGTAGCAGTTACAGGTTATAAGCTCTCACTTGATTGGCGTAGAGGAGGGTGCCATGGGTCACCTTCGATGGTGGGAGGAATCACTGCGTTCCATTGGTCAGCCACCACCCGCCACAAAGCTGGGCAGCCCCCAGACACTTAGTTGCTGACCCGCCACAGTCTGCCCGCCTCATGGGGTGCGTGGGACTAGACCAAAAGTTGAATGGCAGACGGAAACCTTGCACCTGGCAAAAATAAGAAACCAAGAACTTTCTGGCTTGGCAGCTGGAATGTCAGGACCATGTGTCTGGGATTGACATATGATGACAACCTACAATACACAAGCAGCATACAGAAGTCAGCTTTGATAGACCGTGAGCTGTATAAACTCAGTGTTGACATTGCAGCACTTCAAGAAACAAGACTTGCAGATGCTGGTTCTGTCCAAGAGACCAATTACACCTTCTTTTGGCAAGGTAAAAGCAGTGAAGAAAATCGTCTGCAAGGGGTCGGCTTTGCTGTGAGAAACAAGTGGGTAAAGCTCCTAGAAACACCCATTTGGAAGTCAGAGTGTATCATCTCACTTAAACTTCAGACGACCATTGGCTCTGTGAACATCATTAGTGCCTATGCACCAACCCTCAAATCTAGCCCCGAGGAAAAGGATACGTTTTACGACTCTTTGCATCAAATTGTCAAAAGAATACCATCAACTGAGCAACTTTTCCTTCTTGGTGACTTTGATGTAAGAGTCAGTGCAGACAACAACTCATGGCCAGATTGCCTAGGACCTTTTGGCATTGGCAAGATGAATGAGAACGGCCAACGACTTATTGAATTCTGTGCCCAAAACCAAATGTGCATTACCAATTTACAGGAAAAGAGCACCACAGTGTCATGGCCACATCCACAATCAGGCACTGGCTCCAATTAGTCCTTGTTATCGTCAGGAGGAAAGACCTACCCTTAGTGTAGAACACTTGCCTGCCTTTCCATGGTGCTGATTGTGACACTGACCACTCCTTGATTATTAGCAAAGTGAAGATTGCAGCCAAGAAACTACATAGAGCAAAACTTAGGAGCAAGCCCAAAGTCAATGCTATTAACATCGAAAACCAGAGGAAATGCCAGGAGTTTGTGAAGGCTTTTGTGCTTAGCATGCATGGGAAGTCATTGCCAGAGCAGGCAGAGAAATTTTGGGAAGATTTAAGAGCAACAATCCATGAAACAGCTTTAGCTACATTTGGGGGATTTTATCATCGGTGAATTTACACTGACTTCTAGATCGCTGATGAAAATGTTGACTAGGTTGGGCCTAGTACCGAACTCTGTGAAACCCCCATAGAAACACCTCCGTTTGATTCCCCATTGACAACTACTTCTTGAGATCTGTCAGCCAGTTATTAATCCATTTGATGTGTACTCCATTTGCACTGTATAGTGCTAAATTTTAATCAGAATGTTGGGTGGTACTACACCAACTTACGCCAATAACATAAGTCTAAGTATATTATACCTGTGCAGTTACCTTTAGCAAACAAACTTGTAATCTCATCAAAAAAGGAAATCAGGTTTGACAAGACCTATTTTCCATGAAACCATGTTGACTGGCACTTATTACATTCCTGTATTTTAATTCTTTATTAGTTGAATCACGTATCAGCTTTACCATTATTTTGCCAAAGATTGATGTCTGGCTCGCTGGCCTATAGTTACCTGATTCATCCCCCGTGGCCCTTTTGAATAGTGACATAAGTTCAACATTCTTCAAGACTTCTGGAATTTCTTTGGTATTCCAAATGACTTGATTGACTCTCAGCACCAGAAACGTGTCAGGTAATGCTAGGAGGCAACACCAGAGGTGCCTGCTTCTGGCCTCTGGGGTGAAAGAACAGATTAAAAGAGGAAAAGCGTTCATATACAGCAGAACATGAAAGCATATATCTGAATCATCGAGCTAGAAGTAGATCCTGCAACAGCCAACATGAGGCGTCCCTGAGCTTCAGGTTTACAGGACTGACTGGTTATGCTTCTGTTTCAGTATAGAGACCTTTTGCTGACTGCTACAGGGCACAAGATGGCAGGCGGTGCAATTGGCAGTCCACTTACGTCTATTGCAGGGTCCCTGTTTACAGCTGATGATGGTCCCTGGAACAGACCAGCTTATACAGAAGAGGAAGATCAAGGGAAGGAGTGTTGTTTAGTGGATAGAACATGAGATTTGGGGTGTTTCTATCATTGGATCTGCCAGTGGTCATTCTCTCTGGGCATGTGACTGACCTTTCTGTTCTTCAGTTCATCCATCCTTAAAGTGGATGTCCTTACCTACAGAGCCTCGTGGGCCCCTGAGCCTGAAATGGGTGTTTGTAAAACAATGAAATATCCTTGAATGAAAGGAGCTGTGCAAATGGAAACAATTATATCAAGAACTCCTCTTTATTCAGATGTGCCAGAAATCTGGGCAAATACAGAGCTTGGTCATTTCTAGCTCAGGTTGAGACACGATGCTGGCCTGCCTTTGATGGCCATGAATGCGCTCGGGGGCCAGGGCAGGNGGGGGGGGGGGGGCAGTGGGCAGCACGGTGCTGAGTGGGAAGTGCCCAACCCACCTTGAAGCCAGCTTGAATGCTCTGTGTGTACTTGGTAAACCCTGCCAGTGGATGAGAGATTTGCTTTCTTCATGCTTGCAGCTTGGCAGCAGGACCAGCCCTGTCAGTCACTAGCAGCGCCCTGCCCCCCCCAAGTTCCCACAATGTTACCTGCCTCCCCAGTGGCTCCCCCACCCTTCCCTGCTGCCAGGCTTTTCAGCAGGAAACTCCAAACTTGAGATTTTGACCAAGGTCTGGCTTAGTGTCTGTCTACTTCCCTGCCACGTGCCCGCTGCATTCGCCTTTTGGGGAGATTGTCCCCTCAGCTCTGTTTCCCCTCCTGAGGCACTGGCAGTAGCTGGTGCCTTTGCAGATTTCTGGGAGGGAGCTCTAGATAGACCAAGAAAAGCCAAAGGCCAAAGGATGGGTCTGTCTCCTGCTTCCCCCAACTTATTCCATGTCTCACTGGGGAGCTCAGCCGACTCTCTGGGCAGAGTGCAGTTTCCCTCACAGCCCAGTCTGGGCAGGATAATCTCAGCCGCCCCTCTTTGCGCGGGGAGCGAAGCCAGAAGGGCACTGCACCAGATGGAGACTTGTGCTGGAGGTCCTGCATCCCACTCCAGCAGCCATGCATCTGACTGCAGTGCTTAGCTGCCTCCTTCCTCTGTGCTTCCCCGCGGGTCGTGGGTGGAGGGCACTGAACACAGCACTAATTCTGCCAGCGCCAGAGAGTGCGATAAGGGGTCTTCCGGCCCAGCTCCCTCCCTTTCTGTAACAGCGCCGCCCCCCATATTCCAGGCTGAGATCTCCTGGGGAAACACAGGCCCATCTGGCCTTTATGGATCCTATGCTGTAGAGAGGGGTAGAGCTTAGTCCCAAGCCAGAACCTTCCTGGAGAAGCCAGAAGTGTTCCCCGTGCAGGAAGGGAGACACTAAGCCCCGCCTCTTTGAGGGCAGAGAGGCCACTAGTCACTTGAAATATTTTTGGAGAAATATCTTTTTTTCCAATCTTTCTCCCCACCTCTGAAGCAGGATCCTAGGGACAGACTCCCAAAGGGGAAATATATCCCCACCAGTTCCCCTGCTCACCTACAAAGAGTGCTGCATGGCAGATCCATGCGGAAAAAACCAGGCTACAGACCTGCTGGTTTCTTTGGTTATGTGCGTGTGTACACGCAAATGGGAATTCTTCCTCCTTATGGGAGGGAGGCCAGCTGTCTGGATCAGAATTAGGGGATCCAACAATAATATTGGATAATATATAAGGATCGACTCTTACAGGCAGAGTACTGTGAAACTACGGAGGTGTGCAGCTGCTGTAGACAAGGGGTAGCTGTATATCCCGCTCCTCATGCTCCTTTAGAACTGTGGTTCTCAACCGTGAACAGGTTTCAGGGGGGCCGCCAAGCAGGGCCAGCGTTAGACTTGCTGGGGCTCAGGGCAGAAAGCCGAAGCTCCACCGCAAGGGGCTGAAGCCCGGGGCCCTGAGCTGTGCCACCCGCGGCTGAAACCGAAGCCTGAGCAATGTAGCTTGGTGGGGCCCCTGTGGGGTGGGGCCCCGGGCGATTGCCCTGCTTGCTACCCCCTAACGCCAGCCCTGGCTTTTATCTACAGAAAACCAGTTACTGTGAGATAGGTGGGCCATGGAGTTTTTATAGCATGTGTGGGGGGGCTCAGAAAGAAAAAGGTTGAGAACCCCTGCTTTAGAAGACGTAATAGGGGCTGGGGGGTTCCTGCCACCTCTAAATAACGGGAAGTATTGGGCTGTCATCTCCAGCTGCTGCTGCAGGGTCACCACACCCTGTCAGGCTATTGTTCCTGGCTTCTGTTGCAGGTTCTCTTTTAGATGGGTTCTTATACCATGTTGATCATCGTAGCTTGAC
The DNA here is from genome assembly GCA_003942145.1 of Platysternon megacephalum. Taxonomy (NCBI): domain Eukaryota; kingdom Metazoa; phylum Chordata; order Testudines; family Platysternidae; genus Platysternon; species Platysternon megacephalum. Next base: position 403,550 of record QXTE01000445.1, read on the forward strand.
ATGCATCACTACTGCTACCTCCATCTCCTCCTCTCTGTAGCTGGCCATGGAATGAGAAGGGGGACAACAGCCCAGGCCTGGAAGAACAAGCAGGCACCCACCATTTTTCTTTCTAGCCTCCTGGCCTCCATGTTATAAGGCTGGAAGGTTCTTCAGTTTGCAGCCAGTCAAATTCAGCCCAGTGTCGCTAACAAAGGTAACGATGGCTCTTGTCCTTGCTGGTCAAGGACACTCAGCATTTCTCCCTGGGGGAGATTTTTACCTGAAAAAGTGACCGCTTCACCATACAGGCCCTTCACAGGCCCAGGCAAGCGTTACCTCAGCCCTAGTTCCCCGGGGGCCTGGAAGCTTGCAGGTGGTCTCAGACCAACTCCGCCCCCAAAAGTATGAAGTGTTATCTGAGAGCGTAAGTGCCTCTGCCTGGTCTCTCTTGATCTGCCAATCCCACAGCATACTAGGATAGAAATCAGTATGACAAGGGCACATGAGGCTTTGAGCAAATCACTTCCCAGCTCTTACTCATACAGTGGGAAAGCTGAGGCTGTTCAGAGTCATCGGAAAAGTTGACTGACTATCCTGGCTCCTGACAGATGCTATAGCAAGGAACCCGGGTCACGTGGCAAGTTGAAGCAGCCCCTGAAGTATGACAGGAGAAAATACCGTGCTGCAAACAGGAGCTAGAACAAGTGCAGGATGCTGGGGCGAGGTCCACAGCTGCCCTCAGTTACCTCCGAGCTGTCTGCATGACCCTGAACCAGCCCTTTCTGGAGCTAGACCCCGGATTCTGGGCGCAAACGGGACACTGCAGAGGCGGTACTCTGTGAAATTGCAAGAATCCCAGGAACAGATTTGTTCCATTCCCAATCTCAAGCAACCCACGGAAATGCAAGAATGTGAATGAAAACTATCCACCATCTACTTCAAATTGGGGCAATAAAACTAATTTCCCCTCCTGTTTCTAGCCTCAGAGAGTTTGGAACAAACAGAGCATAGTTCTGTCTGAAGCATGTGAGCGCGTTCCAGTGGGAGGTTTATCTTTGCATTCCCGTGTTACCATCCCTCAGGTAATTGTTCCACTCTGCCACTGGATAGCAAATTCCCCTCCTCCCCCAACATGGATAAACACTATTTGATCTGACAAGTGCTCCCCGGGTCTCTTTCAGAATCATGGTAGTATTAATACTGGTTTTGAGGAAGAAAGAAATGTACTTTATTTTCCAAGGCAATTTTTTCTGATCATGGCGCTGTACAAAGAGTGATACAGTTTCTGGAGTATCAAGGGTTACATTCTTGTTCTGATTGTGACAGTCAACCCATCTGATGGGGTTTTCATGAATACACTGAGAAGAATGTGATCCGCCCTACCCCAGAGAGAAATAACGATTCCTGATCTAGGTGGAGTCAGCTTCCTATCTCTGCATTGCCCCTCAAGAGGGAGGCGAAAACCAAGCCTGAAATGGCAGAAGTTAGAATAAGCAGAGTGGAACCTGCCCCCTGAAGCATCCAGTCATTCGAAGTCAACTTGAGGGGCTGGTGATTGACCTGTTGGCAAATGGAAACAGCAAAGTGCCCTGTGGCCTCTCTGTGTGTCAGGACCTGGGATGGGATATGGTGAATGACCTCTTGCAAAGCTGGGCAAAGTATCTGCTCTACGCCTTTTCCGCTGGTCCCCAGGATTGTACAAATGATCAGTAGCAGAGAACAGCAGTGATACTGTTGACGAGGTTATGGCTCTCTGGTCTGTGGGCCTTTGGCTGTTTCCAGCTCATTGTTTGCTATTACCAAAACCAGTCCTCCATCCAGGAGGAGACAGATTCAAAGTGGGTACTTGGATGAAGTGATTTAAAACGCTTATGGACCCTCAAAGAAGTTGATCAGTAGAACTTATTCTGTTGGCTGCGCAAAGTCCATAGTTTAACTAGCATGTAACTCAAATGAAGCTTAGCCATGAGTTCCTCCAGGAGGGCTTCAGTGTGGGTATAGGAGTGCCAAGCCCAAAAGTCAAGTCTCAGGAGTATAATGTTCAAGGAAAGGAAGTTTTATATGAATCCCGACATTAAATATTCCATGAGGGTAACGACCCACAGGACCATAAAGCACAACCGTGGGACCTCATACTGCTCCTTATGGCATTACCCAGGTTGAACCCCTGCAGGAATTGTCTTGGTTTATTATTCGAGTAGACCTCCTGACAGCTACTGTCTCCAATCAGAGAAGGTTTTGAAGTTGGGAGCTTTCTTTGATGAGACTCAGTATTGTGCTTCTAATTCAGACACGTAGTTCTGAACTGTCAAGGCACTGATTCCCAGAGTAAGTTCAGACACTTTTCTTCCTTCTGTTAAGCATGAAAATACAGTCCTTAGGAGCACTGACAGTCTTTGGGTAGAGAAGTCTTGTCTCCTGTATTGAGATCCGTTAGGTGGTCTTCAAAACATGCATTCACCATAATGCTATATATGGGTCATCCAGTCTTCATCTGATGCCTTTTTTGGAGGGCTGGGGGTGGGGAGCAGAAATCTTCTCCACACCTTAATGCCCAGGGGAATATGGAGGATATGTAATATATCGCTTCTCGGCTCTCTGTGAGCTGGGAGGTGAAAACATTATCTACTACCTGCTTTGGGATGTTCATATTTAAAGGATGATCCTGCTTTCAACCCTGGAGGCAAACTGCTGTGAAGATCCCAGTGTAAGGGATCTGTGAACCTTAGCTCAAGGAAGAATAGGACAATTCATCTGTCCTGACCTGAAAACTTCCTTTCTGTGAGTAATAAGGTCCACAGATCAGGCCCACCCTGGGACAAATGGATCAACCAAAGTAGAGAGAGAAGCTGACATACAAAGATTCTGGATTGTCTTGGGGGAATTCTCCATGCTCTGCAATAAGAGAAATCGTTGTGCTTTTTCCTGAAGGTATGTTTAACACAGTCTGTAGTTCAGGACAGTAGAATTGAATTCTCCTGGCTTTGGAAGCTCTCTCAACTGGAGGGAATGTCAGAGGGCAGGGCATTCCCCTGCTTGCCAGTGACTGACAGGTCTGGTTCTGCTCCACGCTGTATGCAGGCCGAAGTACCTATTGTAACAGATCTGCAGACTTCATTACTTGAATACAATAAATTTTCAGGTGAGCACAGTCATATTTTCTCATTACACAACCTAGTGTTCTTCTCAGTCATAATGGACTATCTTCTTCTGTGTCCATCGTAAACCCTGATCAGAACCACTCCTAGGTAGGCCCAATGGTCTGAATAAAGACCTTAGATCCAAATGGCTCCTTGGTTCTTTGGGAATTCTGGCTGAGCCATTGACTCAGTGTGTGACCTTGATAATCCAGTTGATCTTGTGCCTTTTTTAACCCAGCTGGAAAATTTGGTGAAGGAAGCTCCCTAATAAAACTAGCTGTTTGTTTCCCAGGGAAGAAATCGCACGATACGATCACTTTTATTTTGGATGGCATCAGTGCATGATCTCCACACCCTCTGCAGAGTTGAGTGGCAGAGAGAGATGAAGAGATCTGGGCAAGGGAGAAAAAGAGATGTTTTTTATTGTATTCCTTAGATTTGTTTAAAGCACCTCTGGAAATGTCTAGATATTTGCATATTTGTATAAAAATAGTTTGAACTTTTAAGGAATTGGACAGTTGATGAGGCAGAGAGTTCCAGGCACTAGGAGCTGCAGTGGAAAAGGCTCTTGTCTGATTAGAGGCGTATCATGTGACGGGGCAGAGATGAGGGTGGTGATACATGAATGGGGAGAGGAGAAAAAATATGCAGGATTAGCTGGGGGAAGGCCACCAAGAGCTTGAAAACAAGCAGAATTCTATTCTGTTTAGGGGCTTTATCCGGCCCCCGACACCCTAGTGTCCGAGTGCCTCCCAATCACTAACGGATTTGATCTTCACAGCCCCTCTGGGAGGCCAGGGACTGTTATCTCTGTTTTGAGGACAGGAAGCTGAGGCACAGGGTGGCATAAGTGACTTGCTCAATATCACCCAGGAAGTCGGTGGCTGAACTGGGAACCGAACCCAGGTCTTCCAGTGCCTGGACCTAGATCTGCTTTGCTTTGCTTTGCTTTGCCCAGCGGCATTGTTTTGAGCCTGAGGGGCTGGAATCCCATTTCTGTGTGTCTCAGGAGGGTGGGCAGCATCATCCTGGGAGCTATGAAGAGCTGGAGCTCAGGGAGGCCCAAGGCAGAGAAGAGGAGGGCAGGGCTGGGGACTTCTTTCCAAATCATCATTCGTGTGACTCTTGAAGAAGAATGTAAAACAAAGGCCATGAAAACCTCCTGTGCAGTGCTACTGCTAGCAAAGGGCACACCTAGCCGTGGACTCCTGGGGCACAGATTGCTTGTGGGCAGGATAGCTAGACCCAAGAAGAACCTTGTCTGAACCCTTTGATACATATTGTTGTTGGTTTCAGAGTAATAGCCGTGTTAGTCTGTATCCGCAAAAAGAACAGGAGTACTTGTGACACCTTAGAGACTAACACATTTATTATAGCATAAGCTTTCGTGGGCTACAGCTCACTTCATCGGATGCATGTCCGTGAAAGCTTATGCTACAATAAATGTGTTAGTCTCTAAGGTGCCACAAGTACTCCTATTCTTTTTGCGGATACAGACTAACACGGCTATTACTCTGAAACCTGTCATTATGCAAGGCACTGAATTTAGCCGTATGGAGTGGAAATCCATCAACTTCATGAAAAAACTCGGACAGATACAGACAGACATCATCTTTCTTTCCAAATGCAAACAGATGGACATCATACCAAAAGGACTGAAAGTAAAAAATCCATTACAATCTACATACCACACAGACTATGCTGACAGATTGTGCCACACACTCTGAAAGAAACTGCGGAACCACCTGATCAACATCCTATACAGCAAACAAGGAAAGATTACGAATGAACTCTCAAAACTGGATACTCTCATGAAAAACCAACCTTCCACACAAACTTCCTCGTGGCTGGACTTTACAAAAACTAGACAAGCCATTTACAACACACACTTTGCTTCTCTGCAAAAGAAAAAGGACACTAAACTATCTAAACTACTACATACCACAAGGGGCCACAACAGTGGTTCCTTTAACCCACCCAGCAATATTGTTAATCTATCCAGACATGCATCCGATGAAGTGAGCTGTAGCCCACGAAAGCTTATGCTACAATAAATGTGTTGGTCTCTAAGGTGCCACAAGGACTCCTGTTCTTTTTACATTGTTGTTGGTTTCTCTTGGTCTTAATCCAAGGATAGCATCTCCTGCTGGCTGTGGGGGGAGAAGCAGCCTCAGACTCCTCTTGGGCACTGGCCAGTTGAACCAGTTCTCTCTCACTCTGCAGGAACTAGAGGTGTTTCCAAAATAAGCAATGCAAAGAAATTCCATCTGGAGTCCGTCATTCTCTAGTTTGCTGAGGCAGCTCTCAAAGTGGAGGGGCTCTGATAAGGTGAGAGGATTACCTGCTTCACAGTCCTTGACAAAGGCTCATCTCCATGCCACCCACAGTGGATTCTGTCACATGAGCAAAAGCGGATGTATTCACAATGCGGGGCAGTCAGTGAGAGATCTCAGAGCCCTCTCAGTTAATCTGGCTTTCGCTTAACTGTGACCACAGCCGTATAATCTCCTTGGGTTTGTTTTACCACTTTACCTGAGGATTTAGAATGATAGATGTTAAGAGATGGGAAAAGATTTTTGGATCATCTGGTCCTTCCTGCAGGGACCAGTGCAGGACTCTTCCTTACTCTGATGACATCTAGTGTTTTGTCGAGGCTAGTGTTAAATGCTTCCAAAGGTGAACTGCAGAGCAACAGACATACCGATTTCCTTCTCTCTGCTGGGGGGGCTGGAGCCTAATCAGATAAGTAAGTCTAACTTGGGCTCTTTGATGACACTGTGTATTTTCCTTTTTTGCCCACTCTGGGTCTGAGATTGGTGGTAATTCAGTCTCCTTGGGAAATAGATCTTGTCTTTAACTGTTGGTTTTACCTTCCTCTGCCCATCACTGACCTTTACTTTTAAAACCTGACCTCACCCTATCTCCACCCCACTCAGTTTGGTGACTAAGGCATAGTCTGTCTTAAAACCATAACCAGGGTGGGGGTCTACTTACAACATGGCTATCCCCTGACTCGGCTAAAAATGGTCAAAAACTGTACTGTAGATTGGCGCTTACCTGTGTCCCTGTAACCAGTTAAAGCCTTGGGCAGTCCAGCATCTTAACTCAGTTACAGGCACACAGCCGAGGTCCTGCCCGTACTGTAGCTTTAACCATTTACTATCAGCTCCTGTGACTCCGTTATTAGTTGTAGCACAGATTGTATCTCCCAGTGCTCCAACATTCCTGGCTAGACAAAAGAGGCAGCAGCCAGGGAGGGAGCCGTAGAGAGTCCTGCACTATCTGTGCAAAGAAAACCTGCCATGTCCCTAACACCCCAGTGATGAGAGAGACAAGGGAGAGGACGGGTGATATGTTTTATTGGACCAACTTCGCTTGGTGAGAGAGAACCTCACCCATTGTCTCTCTAATCTCCTGGGACCAGGACAACTACAACACTCCTGTCGTACTCCAGTGATCGACATTGGAGATCTCCAACTACTGGTCCTAAAAAAGGCTGTAGAACAAGGCTTATAGAAATACTCCCATATCTGGCTGCCCTGGATCTTCTGCACAGTGATGTGGCTTGTGAGGCTGCGGGTCCCAGCATACAAAGCTTCACCTTAAATCACCCTTCACTCGAGAAGGATCAGATACAATCTACAGCCCATTTTTAAAATCCAGCCACAGTACCTGGATCTAAGTGCCTGTGGCAGTGAATTCCACAGGTTAACATCACACTGCGTAGGGCAGAGTTCCAGTCTTAGTGTTGATAATTTTGACAGATCGTATTGATATTTACTTTTAAGCATTTTTATGTTTTTATCCATTTAAACTTTCACTGTTGCACAAAATGATGGGTTTTAAGCATTTTTTATTTGTATTGATTTAAATTTGTGGGAAGTTTATGGAGAGCTCAGACAATTATTTCATGACAGCTGAGATTGAGATTCAAAAAGTTAAAGCTTTATAACTTAAAACTCAAATTGTCCAGCGTCACATGTCAAAATATTCAAATTAAATAGCCTTCCACCAAACCTCAGCAGGTTCTCAAGCAGCATTTTCTTACTTTGCCTCTCTGTAAATTTCAGTTATTATCATTGGAAATATTTATTGACGGCTTGTGTGTTCAGTGAAATCAACAATTACTGATAAAAATCTAAGCCTTCCCATTTCCTTTAATTCCTTTCGTTTCATTTTCAAAGTCCTGTCCTTTTAATATTAAGGTGTCTTTGTGTTCTCTTGCTAGTAGACGGTGCTGAGAAAGAAGAGGGACTGGCCAATTTGATGATGTCCTTGCAAAAGCTGAATACCTCAATCAAGCCCCCCCTCTTTCCCTTCTTTCTAACCCAAGTAACATTCCTCTTTGCATTCTCTCATTACATTTAAATCCTCCTGTGACCCCTAATCACCCTCGATTTCTTTCTCTGCAGCTCTTCAGTCTCTGCTCTCTCTTTCTTGAGGTCAGGCCATCAAAACTCAATTCTCTTTCAGTCCAGGGCACCTGCTGGCGTGCAGGGGACCACCCGGTCTTTTAGGGGTGAGTTCTGTTTCTAGGTTGCCCTGAAGCAGACATAAGAGCTGTGTGTGCAATGCAAGACACGTTTCCGTTACAAGGGGAAGTACTTGCCCCTGTGCTCTTCAGGACTGTGGGGGGGATTTTCAAAGGCACATGGCAGCTAGGCACATAACTCCCACGGAAAGTCAAGGAGAGTTAGGCACCTGACTTCCATTTGTGCCCCTGAAAATGTTTGGCTGTGTCCTCTCTCTGCCTTGATTACACTTACCAGCAATCCCTCTGGATCCCCCTGCCCCAGTGACCCTTGTAGCTTCAGGTGAGTGTGTGGAGACCCCTGTCTAAAAGCTCTTTGTTTTTACAGTTCGCCAGTTCCTTCAGCGTGGCATCAGCCCCAATTTGTACAATGAAGATGGCCTCACTGCATTGCATCAGGTAAGCAGCCTTCCCAGTTCCCTGTTGGCAAGAGTCCTTTTCAGCTACCGAGCCTTCCCCACAATCTGTTCTTCTGCCGCGCTCACTTTTCAGTGTCCAGTCCCCGCACTTCTCCTGTTCAGTACTCGTCTTGCATCCCCCAGCTGCTCTCAGGGGTCCTAACTTACCTTCTCTTCCTCCAGCCGCATTGGGTTGGGAGGCTGTGACATCCATGTAGACCCCCCACCAAGGCAGTGCCTAGCCAGTCCTGTGCTAGTAACTGAGGCAGAAATCTGTCCTGACTCCCCTTCTTTCTCTGTCTCCACCTTCTAGCTAAATGTGTCCCTTTGCCAGCTCACTCTTCTCACCTGAGTCCGGGACACTGCTCCCCACTCCCTTACTGTGTGGAGTAGCTGCACCAACTATCAGACACAAGCTTTGCAGGAGGGAAGGGTCGAGAAGAAGGGTCAGTATTTTTCTTGGTCACGACGGCTTTAAACTGAGTTGAAGCTGCAGGTTCTAGACGTGACTCTGGAGGCACCACCTGATGGTTCCAGAGGGATCATTCCTATTTTCTTATCCCCCAGTACCCCAACCCCTTGGATCCTTGAAATAAGAGATGCTGGTGCCACAGGTGACGACATCTCTCACTGCAGCTAATAACTGCTTCTGATGGCCTAGATCTGGGCTCTCGATACTTTGAAGAAAAGGCAGACGTTGGGCCAGAGTTTTCTCGCATCTTGGGCTGGGAACACTGGTGAGGGAGGGACCGAGTGTCAACTGGAAGCTACAAGGTGGTGCTTTAGCAACCACAGACAGGAGTGCAGCTTGAAAAGAAGGTAGATTTTTCTCCCACAATGAACATATCGTAGAAATTAGTGCCTGAGTTTATCACTCACAATGGTTCCTGCACTTCAGAGCATTTACAATCTCTCTCAGTGATGATAATAAAATGTCTGGCTCTTCTCTAGCACCATCCAGTGCTTCTCAAAGTGATTTTTCTCTCTCTCTCTCTCTCTCTCTCTCTCTCTCTCATATCTTCATGACCTCGCTGTGATCCAGGGAAGTTCTACTGTTCGGAGTGTGAGTTCTCTGAGCCAGGAATTCCTTTATAGCCCCAAGCACACGATCGGTGCTTTTATCTATATCTGTCTGCCAAAACAAATGCATTTTACAACTTTGGCACTGAGGTGAAGTGACTTTATTCACTGCATATTAGTTATAGACTTGGGAATAGAACCCAGGAATCCTGACTCCTAGTTCTGTGCTTTAGTCACAAGCTGGTCCTTCCCCAGCAAACTTTGGTTTAAGGGTTACAGATGATCTGGTGAATAGCTGTTTTGGACCCATTACAAATTAACAAGGAATGAACCACAGCTTCTAAAACTCATAATTGCTAATCATCTATATGGTATATCTGCCACAAACCATAATCATTGGTACCTCCTATAGCCACTAAAAATCGTCACCGTTCCAGTCCAGTCACTGATGGCTCACCTAGCAGCCTTGACTCACCCCCCATATTATAAGAACATAAGAACATAAGAACGGCCGTACCGGGTCAGACCAAAGGTCCATCTAGCCCAGTATCTGTCCACCGACAGTGGCCAACGCCAGGTGCCCCAGAGGGAGTGAACCTAACAGGCAATGATCAAGTGATATCTCTCCTGCCATCCATCTCCATCCTCTGACGAACAGAGGCCAGGGACACCATTCTTACCCATCCTGGCTAATAGCCATTTATGGACTTTGCCACCATGAATTTATCCAGGCCCCTTTTAAACATTGTTATAGTCCTAGCCTTCACAACCTCCTCAGGTAAGGAGTTCCACAAGTTGACTGTGCGCTGCGTGAAGAAGAACTTCCTTTTATTTGTTTTAAACCTGCTGCCTATTAATTTCATTTGGTGACCCCTAGTTCTTGTATTATGGGAATAAGTAAATAACTTTTCCTTATCCACTTTCTCAACATCACTCATGATTTTATATACCTCTATCATGTCCCCCCTTAGTCTTCTCTTTTCCAAGCCGAAGAGTCCCAGCCTCTCTAATCTCTCCTCGTATGGGACCCTCTCTAAACCCCTAATCATTTTAGTTGCCCTTTTCTGAACCTTTTCTAGTGCTAGAATATCTTTTTTGAGGTGAGGAGACCACATCTGTACACAGTATTCGAGATGTGGGCGTAGCATGGATTTATATAAGGGCAATAATATATTCTCTGTCTTATTCTCTATCCCCTTGTTAATGATTCCTAACATCCTGTTTGCTTTTTTGACCGCCTCTGCTCACTGCATGGACTTCTTTAGAGTACTATCCACAATGACGCCAAGATCTTTTTCCTGACTCGTTGTAGCTAAATTAGCCCCCATCATGTTGTATGTATAGTTGGGGTTATTTTTTCCAATGTGCATTACTTTACATTTATCCACATTCAATTTCATTTGCCATTTTGTTGCCCAATCACTTAGTTTTGTGAGAACTATGTGTAGAATTATGATGCTTGTAACTATAGAGCTAAGTAAATAACGAAGCAGTAAAATGCAACGGGGCATTCACACCTAGAGTGTCCTTGGGGCAACAAAGAGTGAGCTAATGGAGCAATAACTGTTACCTTAGCAGGCACTTCCTAGAGGCTGATGACTGGCTCAGAGCAGTTAATGGCCTGAGACACAGCGGAGTCTCCTTGCTTCTCTTATGGGAATTCTCTCCATTACTTCTCTATTCAGATGTCTGCTCTGAGAAAACAGACTCTGGCCCCCTCTCATCATCTGACTAACAGACGTTATATCTGTAGTGAGATACCATAGTAGTGGTATATCTGTAGTGAGATACCTTTCACCGTCCTTGCCCATTGCTGGCGTGTGCACTTTTTCATTAAGCTCAGGTTCAGTGAAACTCTTTCACAGACTCGCCTAGTCGAGGCTCCCACTGCATTGCAGTGAGCCGGCGCTAGCTGCAGCCACCCTCACTTTCAATAAGTCGAAGGAGCTGGTGGAGGCTCTGCTTTGAAATGCTCCATCTTGAGCCGAGGATCTGTAACGACTCTGGAAAAAGACCCAGGCATCACTGTGGAGGGTACAATAAAAACCGTTCCTCAGTGTGCAACAGCCGTCAAAAAAGCAAACAAGACGTTAGGATGTGTAAGGAAAGGGATGGAGAGCAATGCTGAGAATACGCTGGTGCCGTTCCCTAAATCACTGGTAGGAAACACTCACTGGCCCTCACTATGTTCAGTGGAGGTCTCTGTCCCAAGAAGGACATGGCAGAACTAGAGAGGAGGTTCAGATACAGATGACAGAAATAGAGACCTGGAAAGAGTTCTGTATGAAGGGGTGAATAAGAGAGGGGAAAACAGAGGTATACACAATACCACATGCTGTTGAGAAGGCAGTAGGAAAACGGAAGTGCTGCTTCTCCTAATACAAGAACAAGGGGACAGGTAATCAAAATGTAAAGTGACCAATTTAAAACAGGTGCTCCTTTTCCTCAGTATGTACTAGCATTGAGGCAAAGGGTTTGCATTAGCGTCGGACAGTTAAAGGAGCAGTGAGAACATCCACAATTAGATTAGATAGGATGAAAAAAATGCAGGGCTATAAACTCCCCTTCCTCAGGGCAAGAGCCAGCCACTGGGGTAAGGAAGAAACTTCCCTGATGGGCAGGTTATTGTGTAATTGTCCACGGCAAATTTTCATCTTCCTCTGCAGCAGACGGTGCTGGACTCAGTGACTCCCTTGTCTCATTTGGCCTGGCAGTTCCTAGGTGTGGATAGTCTGATGTGTGTGGTGTGGCTTTGAGTAGCTGCTAAAAGGAACATGCATCAATCCTTGTGTAAGCTGCATGATGCTCCTGGCAGCAGAGAGAGGCTGAGTGACTAGTGTTTACAAACCCCGAGCCAGCAATCTCTGTGCTGAGACAAGCATGTGTATTGACATACCCAAATGAAAACAGCAGACACTTGGATTAAGGAAAGCACCCCCCCCCTCCCAAAGGAATTAGAGGATTGTAAATGGCCCAGCAATCTAGTAGCAATGTAATTAAATACCCCCAGCATGTCTCTTGGCAGGGTTGCCACTTTTTAAAATGTGTTTAGACAGGCTTGTGTCTCATGCTGTTCTGACACCCTCCAGCCAGTGTTGTTGCATCATGACTCTTGATAGACTGACATCAGGACCTGTTAATGGCTCTGCAAGCAAGATACAAGATCATCCAATCCACCTTGGTGACTCCAGGCCAGGGGCAACCCGATGAGGCCTGAGTGAAGCAGTGTTCTCTCCTCCCAGTCCCAGCCCTGAAGGGTGGTGATGGGTTGGAGGGGGCTCAGAGAAGAGCCATGTGAATGATTCAAGGATTAGAAGACCTGCCTTATGGCAATAGAATGAAAGAGCTCGATCTATTTATCTTAACAGAGAGAAGGTGAAGGGGTGACTTGATCACAGTCTATAAGTACCTAGAACAAGTATTTTATAATGAGCTCTTCAGTCTAGCAGAGGAAGGTCTAACACGATCCAGTGGCTGGAAGTTGAAGCGAGACAAATTCAGATGGGAAATAAGGTGTCAATTTTTCACAGCGAGAGTAAATCACTATTGGAAGAGGTTACCAAGGGGCATGGTGGATTCTCCATCACTGACCATTTTAAAATCCAGACGGGCTGTTTTCCTAAGAGATCTGCTCTAGGAATGACTTGGGGGTTACACAGGGGGTCAGACTACATGGTCACAATGGTGCCTTCTGGCCTTGGAATGTCACAGAGTCGAACACCCACATTACACTGCTAATCCCCATGAAATGTCTGCTGCCTCAGCTGTGCAAGCGATAATAGCAAGTGAGTATATTTCACACTAGCTGTTTCTCCCACAAGCTTTTCCTTTGCTTTCCCCCTCATGTGTGGGATACAAGGCGACAGGGGCTTTGCAGTGTAAACACCTGGTGAATAATAGCCAGTCGCAGTGGTTGTCTACACTCCCACTTTTGTCGGTATCACTTATGTCGCTCAGTGGTGTGAAAAAACACCCTTCTGAGCGACATACGTTACACCGACAGACGCGCCAGTGTGGACCGCGCTGTCAGCGGGAGAGCTTCTCCCCGTCATAGCTACGGCCGCTTGTGGAGGTGGTCTTATTGTGTCGACCCATCGCACAGAGCGGCTACATGAGCACTCTTACAGCTGTGCCGCTGTAAGCTCGCTAGTGTAGACATGGCCTTAGGTCTGACTGGGGTCTCATTTCTTTCGGTCTCAAACTTTGGTGTCTGACTGGGGCTCGAATGTTTTAGCCTATGTGACTAGTTCAGCAGTGAAGCCTGCCTGGTCCGTGCGGTGAGTCACGTGCTGGTCGGTGCCTGGTGTGGAGCATTCTGCTGTGTGCAGAGACTGCAGTTAACACCACACGTGCACAGCAACGGAGCTCCATCCCCTTTATCTGTGCAGTGGGTTTGGGCTCCTGCGAATTCCAGTCAAGAGATTCTGCGGTGGCTGGTGCTTTGGTTTTCAGTTCACTCCCTGCTCATCTGCTTGATGGGCTTCAGCACCAAGGTTCTTAAGCCCTTTGAATTTGGCCTCCTAGGGTCCAAAAAGACCAAACCTCCCATTTCAAGTGGCTAACCCCCTGACTTGGCGCAAAGGAGCTTTTGCCACTGACTTCAGTGGGAAGAGGATCAGGCCCACAGTGATCCTAGCTCTTCCAGGTTCCCTCCAGGGCCCGCTCTTCCACTCTGCTCCCTATCCCCCGCTTCTTTCCTTTCTCTGACACCCCTCCCTCACCCTCTGTGATCTGGAGAATGTCCTGATGCCAAGCCACCAATCCCCAGCATGCACTGAACTCTTGGGAGAACGTAATGCCTTCTCCCTCCCTCCACCCTCCCGCAGGCCAGGACTTCCTGTCTGCCGATGCTAGGAGCTCCGAGCGGTGACAAGGCGAGAGCTCTTTACATGGGCTGCAGATGGTACTGAAGAGGGGTTAGGTGCATTGTTGGCCTCAGCTCCCTTAGGAGCCTCTCAGTCCATCCTCAGGCAGGAATTCGCAGTATGAATCCACCCATCTGCTCTAAGAACCTCTCAGAGCAGTGTCCCCTTCACACCCATCTAACGGGTCTGGCTTCCTTCCACCTCCTTTCCCAAGAGCCCTTCTGGTGGGTGTTTGCAGTGCCCAGGAACCCCCCAGGGGCTAAGCTGGGGACAGAGAGTTGGTGGGTAGAAGTTCCCTGCCCCCTGCTCTGGACCAACATCTGGGACCAACACGCTCCAACAACACTGCTTAGAAATCTGAACCGAGACCTCTTCAAAAGGAAACTGTGCTCTGCAGGTTGCTGGTTCATGGACGTCAGAGACAGAGACCAATTGGGCCCCCACCTCCACCAGGCCCAGGGACAAACACGGGGGGGTTAAAAAATCAGCACCTGGGTAATGCCCCAGAATCATTTCTACCTGTCTGCTCTCTAGTGCTCTGCGGGAAATGCTGTGGCCTTCACTCCAGAGATCTCAAAGCCCTTTACAGACATCAATGAATCCTTTGTGAGTCTGGTCACTGGAGTTAGCTCATTGCCCAGAGGAGGAAGGGACTTGCCCATAGTTACCCAGCAATTCCGTAGCCAGGCTGAGACTAGAAGCCAGGAGTCCTGTGCTCTAGCCAAGTGAGTTGGGCTTTCAGTCCTGGTCCTAGTGGCTGAGATCCACCTCACAAAAGCCATTCTCACGAAGTAGCCAAGCACTGGCTGAGCCATGGAGCCCGAACTCCCACCCCCTCCAGAGGGGCTCCCTCCGGGACAGGTTTCAGGGTAATTGATGGAGGTCTGCAGTGAGGGGGCAGCAGCTTGCTCTGTCTTTCCTGCAAAAACAGGGCCTGTTCCTCTAGGCCTGTCAGTGGTGTGAGCTCCCGGGCCCCAGCCGCAGTAACCGCCTGTGTTCTGCTCCCTCTCGCGTTAGTGCTGCATCGATGACTTCGGGGCCGTGGTCGCGCTGCTGCTGGAGGCCGGCGTGGATGTCAATGCCTGCGACAGTGAGCTCTGGACGCCGCTGCACGCCGCTGCCACTTGCGGGCACCTGCACCTGGTGGAGCTGCTGATAAAACAGTACGCGGGTTCCTGGGCGTGCCACGCAGGGGGGCGTGGCCGGGGGGGCGGCCTTCTCCCCCTAGGGGAAAGGGTCTGCAAACAGAGCAGCCTGAGGTGGGGAAGGAGGGGGAGAGAGAGTTAGGGCTCCTGAAGCGACCTACCAGGTGCCCCATAGCAGAGCGATGTACTCCCAGAAGGAGACTGTTCGAGCGGCTGCTCTGGCGTTCAGAGGGTCCCGGGCCTTGATTGGGTCAGTGACCCTGCAGCCTTGGGCAGGAAAGGTGCCTTGGCGTGAGCACCCAGAGCTGCTTAGATCCTCCTTGGCACTGGGATTGCGCCCCCTGACAAGGGAAGTGAACCTGGCACAGGGTGGTCTGACAAAATTAGCCCAGCCTGGGATGATTCCTGCACCCGGAGAGGCTCTGACTGTTTCTGTCCCAGTCTCTACCCCCCCCGACCTGAAGGAGAGCTCTGGGCAGCTTGAAAGCTTCTCTCTCTCCAGGAGAAGTTGGTCCAGTCCAAGATATTACCTCCCCCACCTCGACCAACACGGCTACAACACTACTGCATATCTGTCCACCCACGGCAGTTCCACTCACACCCCCCCATCCCCACCCCCAGCCCGGTCCTGACTCTGGAGCACCCCCTGCTGTCCAGTCCTCATACTTCCTTATGCAGTCGCTGAGCTGAGCTCCGTCACGGATGATTTGCTGAATGCCCCCTAGAGGTCCTATACCTAGCCCAGGCATCTCCC
The DNA here is from genome assembly GCA_003942145.1 of Platysternon megacephalum. NCBI lineage: Eukaryota > Metazoa > Chordata > Testudines > Platysternidae > Platysternon > Platysternon megacephalum. Next base: position 419,385 of record QXTE01000445.1, read on the forward strand.
TTTCCTGTGACCCACGCCAGGTTTGAACCCCCAGGTTTTCAGAGGTGGCAAGCCGGAGTATTAACCCTCGGGGGCTCGCCTCCCCTGGAACAGTTGCATCTTTTTCAGTCTGCTTATTTCCCCTCCCCTCCAATTGAAGTCACGTTGTCAGACTCCACTGTAGTTGTTTGGAGCCCGGCTTGTCGGGCTGTAAATGTTTAATGGGGGTGTATCGTTGACCAGGTAACCCAATCTGCCTCCATCTGGGCTGCCTGCAGGAAACTCCTGTCAGTGAGGCCTTGGCCCGGCTGCAGCTGGACGAGGCAGTTTGCATCAGTAAATGCTCTGCTGCGCCTCTTGCTGTACAGCGTGACCCAGTTCTGAAAGGCCTTCCCCCATCACTCCCTGCGGACGAGCATGGACCTGCCTGCGGGTCCCCCAGCACCTCGAGGCTGCCTGCCCTGGCCTGCAGTCCTCATGGCGCCCTGGTCGCTAGGCAGCACCTCAGCTGAGTCTGTGTTTTAAAGCTGGAAGTAGAGTTAGGAGGGGAATGGTGGGGGCATAAATCTGGGGCCGCCTAGGGAGGGCAAAGCGTAGCCAGGAGGAGTTAGCCTGGGTGGGAACAACGGGGGGAGGTAAATGGGGACAGGCAGGCTCCTGAAAGAACAGGGGTAACATGGGCTTCTTTAGCATCTCATCAGACACCAGACCTGCAACTCCCACTGGCTGGATTTCTGTGCCCCCCCCTCCCCCCCCCCCAGAGCCTCTTTGAAAACCTTCTCAGGAGCAGACTCATTTCCACAGCCGCCTCCTCATCCTTCTCCCAGGGACATCAGTGTGGAACCAGGGGAATAGAGCTGCTCCTTCCCCAGGGGAGCCCATCACATGGGGTGGTGCCGGAGAGGAGGGCAGGGCCCCGGAGGGAGACTGCAGGGCTCTGCTGAAGAAGCAGCAGCCGGACCCTTGAGGAGCGGGGATCCTGTTTCATGTAGCCATCCCTTGCTGATAGAGGAGGCGGGGCAAGAAACCCAATCTACAAGACAGGCAGAATCGTGCCCATTGAGAATGTTTTCCAGAAGCCGTTGGTGGCTCTTTAATGAAAATAGCTCCTTGTATCTGTTACACTAGCTGCCCAGCGGCACACGGGTGCTGTGTGTGGCATTACCACCTGCCTTGTTTCTTCACTGTTTATTTCTTCTCCTTTCCCTGCCCAGTGGTGCCAATCTCCTGGCAGTTAACACAGACGGGAACATGCCGTATGACCTCTGCGAGGACGATGTGACACTGGACTACATTGAAACGGCCATGGCAGATCAGGGTGAGTCTCCCCAGTCCCAGGCTGGTGTCTCATCCCCTTTCCCTGTTGTCACCATGGATGTTTCATGGTTATTCACTCACCGCTGGGTGCGTACCCCTCTTGGCTCTCCTATTCTTCTTGGGCCTTGCAACCCCTCTCCATGGTGCAGCAAGCTGCTGTCAGGGCTGGGGGGGTGGTTGGCACCTTGGGAGCAGTGTCCAGCCCAGAATGCCCCATTTACCTTCCAGTGAGATCTGTGTTGGGCTCTCTCCTTGTGCAGCTTCTGTTTCTAGCGCTCTCCCGACACAGAGACACACCCTAGAATGAAGGAGCATCACTTCTTAAGATCCAGATTTTGACTCCTCCCCTGTTTGATGGCTCCAGGCTGCGCTGGGAAAGGGCTCTTAACCACTGAGATTTGCTGGTGGGCGATGAGCCTCTTGCATAGAGACCATTGATTTCTTGCGCCTGTTGTTATTTATACAGTGCCATGGGTGTGCATGGCACTCGACAGACAGACAGACGTGATCTTCCCCACGAAGAGGTCTAGGTTCAATAAACCCCGCCAAGACACAGGGAGAAACGCTAGCTGGCAAGGGAGTGGGAGCGATGGGAAGCGAGGAGAGTTATCTGCACCAAACACATCCATTTGTTTATATACAAAATCCATCAAGCTGATGCAGGAGTGAGGGGCAAGGGTGGAGTTGGGGGAAGAAATGGATTCTGAGGAGGGGTTTGAAGGCGCAGAGGTCAGGTTGTCTGGCATACAGGATCAGGAAGGGCATCCCACAGAGGATGGGCAGCATGGGCAATGGCTAAGGGTGAAAGAAAGTCACACTGGGCAAGCAGGCTAGTGGAGGGAGACGAGGGAGCAGGGGAATGTTGGCCCGAGCCCTGAAGGGGAGGAGGGAAGAGCTGGCCCCTGATGTGGAAGGTGGATGTTGAAGGGCCTGGGGGAAGATTGGGGATGGGGGGAGATTGATGGTGGGAGGTCCAGGAACAGTTGTCGGAGAGACAGGTACAGCTGGGAGACTCAGCAGAGGGGAGAGACCCAGGGGAAAGGGTGGATTTTGTCAGCAACGAGATGGAAGCAAAGCCCTGGGAGTGGAGTAGGTCACTCGGGTAAGGTGCAGCGGAGAAGAGGGTGCCAAGGACAGATGGCTGCTCCTGGGCAAGGGATGTGTGTGCGTCTTCCTGGCTAGACTAGTGCCAATTGTACGAAACCAACATGGTCCTTGGCATGGAGTCCAATGAGCAAACACCTTCCAGCCTTGCTGGGGTACAGGCCAGCCCCCAGTCACATCTGCCATGGCTGCCCCCATGGCACTTATTCTGTGTAGGAATAACTCAGGAGAAGATTGAGGAGGCCCGAGCCGCCACGGAGCACAGCATGGTGGAAGATATCCGAAAGCTGCTTCAGGCAGGTGCCGATCTGAACACTCCACTTGACCATAGTGCCACTCTGGTAAGTTCCCAGTGAATAATGCCGACAGCTAGGGAGAGCTCTGCCCGAGAAGTGAGGTGCAGGAGACCAGGGCTGCAGGGGAACATGGTGTGGGGGGGCTGGTCTTAGGGAGGCAGCACAAGCCCCATCTCTTGGGGGACGAAGCACTGGTGAACATACTCAATCCGGCCGTGGCTGGGGAGAGACGAGAACTGACCCATTGTTCTCGAGCTCCTCTGCATGTGGGACGCCTCGTAGGCCACCAAGAGCAGGGCCGGGACCACTAGCTTTTCCTTCCAAGGACTCTGCCTGTTCACACAAGTAGCCATGGAAGCACTGCCAGCGGTCAGGGCCACCACCTGTGCCTCGAAGCAAGCCANCTGGTCTTAGGGAGGCAGCACAAGCCCCATCTCTTGGGGGATGAAGCACCGGTGAACATACTCAATCCGGCCGTGGCTGGGGAGAGACGAGAACTGACCCATTGTTCTCGAGCTCCTCTGCATGTGGGACGCCTCGTAGGCCACCAAGAGCAGGGCTGGGACCACTAGCTTTTCCTTCCAAGTAGCCATGGAAGCACTGCCAGCGGTCAGGGCCACCACCTGTGCCTCGAAGCAAGCCAAACTGAAAGCTAGCAAACCCCAGTCTCCACATCCCCCAGCAGCTGCTGCTGCTGTCCTGGGGCCTAGGACAGCAGACACAGACAGCGCTTGTGGCTCTGGTCGAGAACCATCTCCTGTCCTCAGACAATGCTGCGTTTGCCATTGCTGAGCACCGGGTTCTCCCATCCCACCTAAAGGCAGTGCAGTGAATGAAAATGCGCTGAACTAGCTCAGTCCGAGCCCACAAAGAGCCATCTGGGGCCACTGTGTCTCTACCTGCAGAGTCCCAGTCCACGTGCTCCTATATCGGAGTGCTCAGACTCAGTCCTCGGCCTTCGGGTCCCTTTGGATCCCTCAGAGCTGTTGGAAGTCAAGATAGCCATAGCAGCAAGAACCTCCCACTTCCACCTGGGTCTGGCCAGAACATCTTCCCTTCTCCCGTCAGGCTCCGGCCTGGTCACAATGATTCACACGTCTGCGACCTCCCGGGTAGATCCTTGAAACCCTGCATTGCCAGAAGCAGCTGCCCGCCCTGAGAAAGCTCCGGCTAGTACACAATGCAGCAGTCCATCTCCTGTGAACACATTCCCCAGGGCACCGCTCTCTGCGCTGGCTACGCATTGAACGCCCAGTCCAGCTCTGTCTGCCCTGATACTCAAAGCCCTGCACGTGCTGCCTCGGTAGGATCCCAGTTCACAGCGGAACCCCCTCCTGGCACAGCACGTTGGCTCCTGCTGCAGAACTGCGCGGGTGTGGCCTGGGAATAATGGGCAGCCGGCTCGCTAGCTGTGTCTCCTCGGGTCGCCATTCCTTGGCCTGTTGGTCACAGCAGGGAAGCGGTGACCCCGTACCCTTCTGTCTCTGGAGACCGCTGATCAAATGGGACAGGCCCCAATTGAACTGACTGGTCTCCAGCTGAGCCCCAGTTCACACTAGAAACTTCGACAGTAGAGTAAGACCAGTGTGGGGGAGTGGGGGGGGGAGTTATTTTACTTTTTGTAACACTTCTCTACTGGCGTACGCCCTAGTGTCGCTGCAGCGATGCTGGCCAAGGCACTCGGGATCGGTATAAGCTGTCCCAGCAAACGGCCTCTCCGCAGGTGTCCGTGGTTTGCCGGTTTAGCCATCCCTGGCGTTAGGGCCCGGCCCAGGGTTCTAGCGCTGGCGACTTCTGATTTGCAGCTGCACATTGCCTCAGCAAATGGCTACCTGGAAGCCGCCGAGCTGCTGCTGGAACACAAGGCCAGCATGAGCGCCAGGGACAATGATGGGTGGGAGCCTCTCCACGCCGCCGCCTGCTGGGGGCAGGTGAGAATGCGCATCTAGCCCACTGGCTGTTGGGAATTTCCCGCCCTTCAACATCTTCCCAGTGGGGCAGTACAGCGCCCCCTAGTGGCACCGCGCCCTCAGCACTGGTCATGGACTGCTGCCAGAGGGCTTCCCAGAGTAATGTGTGGGGGCCAGGCACATGGAAGCGATGGCTACTGAGAGCGGGGTGCTGGACACAGGGCCACCCCAACTCCTTTCAGAGGGCCCTGGGGTGTCAGTGGGCTGGAGGGAGTTCAGGTGAAAGCCTGCTCTAAAGGAATGGGTGGGCGCCTCCAGCCGCAGCACTGCAGTGTCAGCAGTCAGGAATCGGAACGTGCTGTGGATGGGGGAGAGGGTGAGCGGGGGCTGCTAGGAATCTCCCTCTTGCCGGGCCAGGGACCACTTGTGGAACCCCCCCCTTCCCCCCCAGGTCGTTATGGCAATGGGCGGTGCCGATATCTGCAGAGGCTGCAGCGCCTCCGCTTCCGGCATGCGCGGTTCCCAGCTGGGTGGCGATGGGGTCCGAGGGGTGTTTTCCCCTCAGCTCGGGTTTGGAGCAGGTTTGTGCGTTAGATTCTTCCTGCTTCGCTAAAGGCCACTTCCCTTGTTGCCGTCAGATCCATCTGGTGGAGCTGCTGGTGGCCCATGGAGCTGATCTCAATGGGAAGTCTGTGCTGGACGAGACGCCTTTGGGTGAGTCAAGCCATTAGGAGAGCAGGGAATGGAGGAGGCTGGAGGGGGCCAAGATGAAAAGGGGTGGAAGGGAAGGGGGAGGCAGAGGCTGGTGAAGATGGATGGGGAGGGGAGGGGATGGGGGCAGTCCGGACTTTCAGACTCTGCAAATCCTCCGAGGTGCCTTGTCGTGTTTCGTGTGGCAGGCTCCTCCCCAACCCAGCAGTGCGTTCCGAGGACCCTGCAGCCACCCCGACTGCCAGTCCCACCTCGTCCTTAAACCCCTCAAAGGCCCTAGTTCCCCTCCTCTCCTCACCTCGTGTGATTTTTGACGGCAAAGCCCCGCTTTCCATTCGGGGATCAGCACAGGCCCTTCCCAGCCCCACCTCCTTTCTCTGCCTCCACGCCTGCTTCTCCAAACCCGCCGGGCAGAGTGAAAATGCCCATCTTCTCCCAGTCCTGCTGGGGCTTCCATCCTCCAGGGCTCAGCAGCACAGAGCCCACCTGCCCTCTCGCCTGCCCTCCGGTGCCTAGGGAGCCGGAGTCCCAAGCACGGGATTATGGTCCACAAACAATGCAAATGACCCGTTACACGCAGACAGCGTATGAACGATCATCCGACACTTCCTAGCCTGGTAGCCCGAACAGGCGAACCCAAGCACAGGGTGTAGGAGGCAGGCAGTGGGGAAAGGGGGATACAACAGGGAGTTTGAGGCTGACCGGGCGTGGGGTACGCTGGAAGGATGGGGCTTAGGTCTGATTTGGTTCCCTTTGTCGGCATGGTTATGCTCTTGGGCTGGAGAGAAGAGGTGGGGCGTGAAGAGGATTGGGGGCAGGTGAGATACCAGACGAGGCTGGTGTTTGAGGAGTTCCTGCCATATGAAGAACCTTTCCCATCTCTCCCCACGTCATCTGCTCTCTGCCCTAAAGGTTCCCCCCTTCCCTGGCATACTCCTCTTCCCTGCTTGCTCTGCTGGTGTGTACTCCTCTGTGAGCGGTGAGGTGGGTTGGCGGAGTGCAGGGGATGAGAGAAGGGCGGGGGGACCATCCCGGAGGCTGAGTGGATCAGCAGTCAGTCGACGGGGGTGGGTGGGGAGAGTGGAGGGAGCTGGGGAGGCGGGAATGCCTGAGAAGGGGGTGGCGGCAGAGGAGATCCCAGTGGGCAGGGAGTGGATGATCCTTGCTGTGGTGGGATTGCAGAGCCGGTGGGAAGAAGGGGCGCAGAGTGCATGCCTGGGGCTGGCTCTGCTCTGGAGCCACGTGGCTGTTCACCCCCCCGTGTGTCCCTTGCAGACGTGTGTGGTGACGAGGAGGTCCGGGCCAAGCTGCTGGAGCTGAAGCACAAGCATGATGCCATCATGAAGTCTCACGACAAGCACAAGTCGCTGCTGCAACGACGCACCTCCAGCGCTGGCAGCCGAGGGTAAGGCCGGGGGGGACCGCTACGGAGAGCTGGCCTCCCTCGCAGGGGGCAGGGGCCACCCCAGAGCAGGACCCTCATTCCCAGGGCCCAGGCAGATCTGGGGAACTCAGCTGAGGCTTCCCGTTGTCGGAGCGCCAGACCCTTCGCACCTTAGCTTCAGCTAGGCTCTGATGCCCCCCCCCCCACCCTCCGGCTTTGTGCCCAAACTGAACACATGATGGCGCTCTGCTGCCATTGGGGCTGCTGCTAATGGGTCACCTAGGCACCACCCTCCCCCGCCAGCTGAGCAGGCTCCAGCAAAACCACGATTTCTAAATCTCTGCCCATCACCTTCCTCCGTAACCATGGAAAGATCCAGTGGCAGGACATCTCTGGGCCCGTCTGGGCTCCGTCCAGCCTGCTTTTCAGCACCAGCCGGAAATGAATGTCCCGCAGGTGTTTGCCCCAAGCGATCAGCAGCTGTGGCGAGGTCAGTCCCGGCGTTTATCTGCCCCGGCCGGCACTGGCTCGCTCCTGGCGGGAAGCACTCCCCTGTTTCCCAGCCCTGCTGATCCTGCTTTCCGCTGCCCCCAGGAAGGTGGTGCGGCGGGTCAGCGTGACGGAGCGCACCAACCTCTATCGCAAGGAGCACGAGAAAGAGGCCATCGTCTGGCAGCAGGTGGCGCACCGGGAGAACGAGGCCGAGCTTGAGGACGAGGACAAGCAAACGGACGCTGAGCTCCAGCAGCACCTCCCCGTGAGTAGGGGACAGCCACGGCACGCCTGGCGCTGAGCGTGTCTGTCTCCTGTCCCTCTTCTCAGCTCCAGGGAGAGGAGAGGTGGGTTCCCCCCTCGCTGCCACCCCCACCCCTGACCGGGATGCTCAGGGCTCCTGCCCCCACCAGGCAGCAGCAGGCTCCGAGAGCCCCGGACAAGGCTCTTGGGTGCCCCATTTGGTTGGAACCGAGTATTGCTGGCCGAAACCACCAGGGCACGTCCCAGGTCCTGCTCCCCGGGCAGCCATTAGCGCTTCCTTCTCAGCACCCCGTGAGTCCCCTGCAGCCCCAATGTGCTAATGGGAACCCCCCATGGGTTCCTGCGTGGCTCCAGGTGTCCAGCAGGAGGGCTGAGTACTGTACTGTTCTCCTCCCCAGCAGGGCGCCGAGGCGGAAGTGGCAGGTCCAGGGGCCTTGGTGGGAGACAAGCATCCGAATCCGGGGCTGACCCAGAGAAATGGAACTGCGGGCTCTTCTGCCCCCGGCCCCCCCAAACACCTCTACTCCAAGAGGCTGGACCGCAGCGTCTCCTACCAGCTGGCCACCCAAGAGGAGCTGTCGGCCGACCTGTGCAAGGAGAAGTCCCACCACACGCTAGCGGACCTCAAACGCCAGCGGGCAGCCGCCAAGCTCCAGCGACACCACCCAGAGGGCTACCCTCCCACCGAGGGCGAGGGCCCCCTCCCGCCTGGCCTCGCTGAGACCCCGCGCGGCAGCGGTCACCCCCGCTCGGACCTGGAGCAGAACTCCGTGTACTACACAGGCGAGCCGCCTCTTCTGAAGCTGACGGCCCCGGCCGAGGAGACCCCCGCTGAGAAGAAGCGCTGCTGTAAGCTGATGTGAGGCGCTGGCAAGAGAGGATGTTGGTGGGGCACGTCCCCTCCCTGGCATCGATGGATGGCACTCATGTCCCATGGGGCTGCCTCTGGAACGCTGCAGCAGGACGGGTTCTGGGAGCTGGTGTATCTTCCAGGGACTCGTCCGTGTTCCAGACCCAGACACCAATCAGAGGCCGGGCTCCAAGTGCCCCATCGAGGGCTGCATGGGCAGCAGGCTGGGGGCCAGAGGGCTGCACAAATGGGAGCAGAATGCAATGACCTTCGTTGTCAGTACAGAGATGTGTCCTGGAGCATCTACAGCTCCCAGCATGCAATTTGCCAGCCCCTGCTTGGGTCAACCCATAGAGCGTTGCACGCTGGGACCTGTAGTCGCAGAGGGCTGCATCTCTGTTGGACATGGTGGCGTTGAATGTTGCGTAAGACATGCTGGGCCGCGTTTGGTCAGCTGGAGGGTCCCTCCCAGGGCGGCTGTTTGTCTGGGGTCTGTGTGTGGTTTCTAGGAAGGAGTGGAAAGCCTATGGGAGGCCTCAGAGCATGGGCGTACCATGCATACAGCACTGGGGGGCGAGGGGACTAAGGCAAATGGCTGCAATGAGGTGAGAACGTTTCTCTTTACACAGAGTTGTAGCCCAGCAGTCCCCTCCTAGGCCTGGGCTGCGCACAAGCTGTCCTGGTTTAACTAACGTGCATTTCAAACACGATGGAAAGCCGTGTAGGTCCCCGGGCACGCCCGTTCGTGGTGGTTTACAACTGGCTTATATCCCACTCGCTGGCTTGGATTCACTAAAGGAAGCGCTGGACTGCGCTCGGCCATGCGCTGGAGCAAGGCCGTCGGCTGTAATTCCCATCTTTTCTTCCAGCAGGGTTAAACTGAACTCTGAATTCAGCACGGCCACACGCAGCCTTGCACTGAAACAGCCCACGGTGCTGCCGGACGCTGAGTTCACCACTTCGGTGCAAGTCTGAGTGTGGGTCCGCCCCAAACAACATGGATAGAAGCTCGTTGTAAACCAGGATGTGTCCACATTGCACTGTGAGTTCAACTGCATTAATCTGAACTCCTGTGCCCCATATGGTACGCCACGCCATGGTGCTGTGTGCCCTCCCCCCTACCAGAAGGCCTCCCCCCCACCAGAGGGCACCACGCCACGGTGCCGTGTGCCCTCCCCCCCACCAGAGGGCACCACGCCACGGTGCCGTGTGCCCTCCCCCCACCAGGGGGCACCATGCCACGGTGCCATGTGCCCTCCCCACCACCAAGAGAGCACCACGCCATGGTGCCGTGTGCCCTCCCCCCCACCAGAGGGCACCATGCCACGGTGCCATGTGCCCTTCCCCCACCAGAGGGCGCCACGCCACGGTGCCGTGTGCCCTCCCCCCACCAGAGGGCACCACGGTGCCGTGTGCCGCCCCTAGAGGGCACCACGCCAGAGGACACCTGGTGTGGGCTGTGTGCCCAGCCCCCTGTGAGCTCCTGCCCTCAGCAATAAAATCACTTCAGCAAAGCCCCTCGCCCCAGGACCAAGCACAGCCCATTGATGGGGCTGTTGCAGCTGCTGTGCTGACAGCTCTCCCCAGGAAACGCGGCCGGCGAGCAGGATGGGGGAGCTGGTTTATGGCCCCTCAGTCCATCTGCCAGGGGCTGATTAATCTGTAATGGTCTCTAGCCGCCCCGTGCCTGGGCCCTGGACAGCATCCCCCTGCTCCCCATTGCTGATGCGGGGCTCGACCAGGGCGTGCCGATGGCACCCTTCTCATCTCCCGTTCCCTGCAGAGACGCCAGCCCCCGCGTGTCCCCTCCCCGCGCAGGTGGGACACGGGGGTTTTTGTCCTCCTGCTGCATCAGGCTCCAAGGAGCCTTGTGCTGAGCCCTGCACCTCCACCCAAGGGCAGCATTGGCAGCTTCTCAGGCGTCCGAGGGCCACCCCAGCTTCATGCCCATAGAGGGCTGCCCTCAGGGGCCCAGGCCCAGTGTGCCAACTCCCATGTGAGCTCAGCAAAGGCCCCTTTGGCCTGCTGCGGAGGATGGCATGCTGGAACCTGGAGGCCTGTCCCTCTCTATTGATGAGTGGGGGGGGCTGTGGCAGACTTCTGCTGACCATAGGGCCTCAGGCTCCATCTTCTCAGCCTGCCATGGTGTTGCGGAGGCGCTGGGCTCTAAGATTAGAACTTCAGGAGGTAGGTGGAGTGGAAGTGGAAGAGCTTCAGCTAGAAACGTTCTCGCCTTTCAGCCGCAATAAGGAACACGCTGCTCCCTGGGCTCCAGCCGGCAGGAGGGGGGCGTCCCGCTGGTGGGCGGCTCTCGTGGTTCGCAAGAACTCATCCCCCAGCTGGGATGGTCACCCACTCGCTTATTTCTCTCTGCCCCGTTGCATCCAGCCGTGGCTCTTCAAACCCACGCGCTAGGCCTCTCGTCCCTCCGTTCTTCACCACCCCTCAGGGCCCGAGAAGCATCAGCCAGCCCCATCTCACCAGCCGAAGATCAGCCCTTGCACGGGTGCCGGAGCAGCAGAGCCCAGCTGGATTCAATGCCGCCCACTGGCTGGGGGAAAGCAGGTGACCTTCAACCCCACCTGTGAATCCTCTGGGGAACCCCCTTAAGCTCTGACCCTCCAGCTTCAAGAGCGCAGCTCTAGGCTGAACTTGTATTGACGGCGGGGCCAGTGAATCTTTCCTTCCACGGTGGTTCTGCTCTGAGAGCCTCCTGCCTGCCCTGGGAGATACAACTGCAGCTTGCTCTGGGCCTCTGCCAGGCTCTGGGGCTTGTGCTCACCAGCGAGGGCGGCTGGCGTAAAATCCCCTGCCAGGACTGGACTCTCCATGGTGCGTTTGTACAGCGGCACCGCACACGTTTTGTACGGATCACAGTCTAGTTCCAAGGAGTCCTGTAGCGTTGGTTCCAGCCCCATCGAGCCGCAGGCTGCCGGCCGGTGGGTTTGGAGGTGCTGATTTTATACTTTGACACAATCTCTTGCTCTCACCAGGTTTTGATTTGTAGCTCCTGTTGTCTCTTTATTTCCTTTCCACAATAAACCAGCATTGGACAGTGAACAGCCCCCGTGCGTGACCCCTCCTTGGACCCGAGCGTTCCCCTCGCCCCGCCGGGGCTAACTGCCTCCACCCCCCTTCGGCAGAGCCAGGCTGCCCCTCCCTGGACACAAGCAATGCAAGGATCCAGTGCTGTGTGTTCTGCCCCCCCGGTCAGTGTGTGTCTCAGCACGGGGGGTGGGCCTCCAGGACCCCCACACCTGAGCAGTTGGGCTGCAAAGTGAGGCTCACCCTAGTGGTGCTGTCACTGGCACCCGTTACCCCTTGGTACCCAGGAGTATTGGGATTCCTAACACTCAGCCTTCTGGAATAGCTTGAAAACGCCCCAGTCCTGCTCCTGTCTGCCTGAGAGGCAGGAGGCTCAGGTTCCAGATGTTCCCCTTCACTGGGGCTGGGGCAGGAGTGTTCTGCTAACAAGATGGTCTCACGGGAATGGCCGTTAGGAGGGAAGAAGGGTCTAGTGGTCACAGCAGAGCCAGGACCCCTGGGTTCTCCTTGGAGTGTTCTCTGCGGGTTCCCGCTCATGGGAGGCTCCGCCCGGTGCAGCCTGAGCGTAGAACTCGAGCTAGCAGTGTCTGGCTGAGCGCTCACGCGCCTCCCTTGCCCTTTCTTCCATCACACATGCCAGGGTGAGGGCGTAAAAGGAGGGTCGCACGCCAGCTGCCTCCGTTCCCTCGAACCGCGCCGGGGAGCAGTTTTGGGTGGAGCCCGGGGATCGTTCGGCTCCGTGATTAGGTGGCAGAGCAATCAGCTTGGCTATGAAGTCAAACGCAGGGGAGTGATGGACAATCTGATGGCGTCATGCTCTCAGAACAAGCAAGGGGGGGGACTCGTGCCCTACGGTTACGCATGGAGCAAAGAGCCTTTGGGGCTGGTGTATCGGTCACAATGCTCATCAGTAGCAATCCAGGTAGCAGGGAGAAAACTGTCTGAGTTGGTCAGCATGGCAGATGCACAAGTGGGCTTTGAAGGACGAAATAGTAAAACCCCCCTTCATCTTAGGGGGCACTCTGACAACACGCCCTACGTGGCCAGCAGCAACAGAAGTGTTCGACATTTTGCTTGAGAGCAGGCAGAGCACGGGGATTGAGATCCGATGCCTTTCGAATGCACTGAGGTCAGGGCTTCCCCCATTTCCCCTCATTCAGAAAGTGATAAACAAGAGAAGCCAGGCCAGGGTCATTTTAATAGCACCAGCATGGCCCACGCGATGGTATCCAGACTTAACTCACCTGTCCAGATGGCTAATGGAGCCTCTGCCACTGGCCCTGGACTTGTAGCAACGACAGGGGATGGTTTCTTACTCAGATCTACACTCTCAATTTAATTACACTGGGAACGTTAGAAAAAAGTGGTTCATTCGAGGTGCAAAATGTGCTGTTGCATTCTAGGAAAGTGTCCACATGAAAGTGTCATAGTCACAAATGGAAAAGATTTTTATTGTGGGTTCCCATGTATAGTATAGAGCAGGGGTAGGCAACCTATGGCACGGGTGCCGAAGGCGGCACACGAGCTGATTTTCAGTGGCACTCACATTGCCCCGGTCCTGGCCACCGGTCCGGGGGGCTCTGCATTTTGATTTAATTTTAAATTAAGCTTATTAAACATTTTAAAAACCGTATTTAATTTACATACAACAATAGTTTAGTTCTATATTATAGACATAGAAAGAGACCTTCTAAAAACGTTAAAATGTATGACTGGCACGTGAAACCTGCAATGAGAGTGAATAAATGAAGACTCGGCACATCACTTCTGAAAGGTTGCCGACCCCTGGTATAGAGCCATATGCAGCACCACTTACTTCCATTTTACAATATTTATTGTACCGAAAAGAAACATCTTTCGCTATCTTCAGGAAAGGGTCATCTCTCAGCCGTATCAGCGTATCAGGTACGAGTGTGTGTGTGTGTGTGAATTAATTTTATTAATAATGTAGTTAAAAAGTTCTTAGCCTAAATAATTTATACTCTCCACTAAAACCCACTATGCCAGCTTGGGGTTTAAACATAGGGCTCTTACAATCGATGGACACCCCCCAACCCCAATTTGAGTCTGTAGGAAGCTGTAATTGATTTCATTTGTCTATTAAGACAGTGTTTTAAGAGCCCTCACCTCCGCCAGGTGTACATACATTAATGGCTGATCCGCAGTTTACGTTTTTTTGTAAAAACAAGGTAGTTCTCCGTACACACTCCCAAAGTTTTTAACTAAAGTGATTGATTTTCCTATAAACTAGTTACTTTTTTACTGGTTTCCCCCCCCAAACCCCGTTCTCAGGCTGGAGAGACTGTTACATGCTCGGGATGTTAGAGGCATTTTAGCCTTTCATTTAGACAGGACTGAACAATTCAGATGGTCCCAAAACTTGTTTATTGTTTATAAAAGAAAGAACAAGGGAAAAGCTGTTTCTGTACAAACGCTGTCCCAGGGGGTCAGACTATGTTTTACAGTCGGTTATGGATTGAAAGGGTCGGCCCTTCCTCGGGGTGTTACGCCACTAGATCCAAGGCACCCCCTGGTATATTTTTCTAAACACTGCGCACTCCATCGGTAACCTAGATCTGAGGGGAGATTGGGCAGGGCAGTCCTGCAGGCCTCATTTCATTAGGACCCCGTGGTCCCAGCAGCCTGGACCCGAGTACTGCTTGTTAATCTAGCCCCATGAGTGGGAAAGGGCAGAGGACACGCGAAGGAGAAATGAAGGTTACTTACCTGTCACTGGAGTTCTTTGAGACGGACTCTCCGCCCGCCTTGCCCCTCTACCCCAGAGTCCTATTCGCCAAAGGGGTTGGGGGTCACAGGGGAGGGAACTGAGGCGGCTGCAGCTCCATGCCCATTTTATGCCCTTGCCCTGGGACGTTTGAGGGGCGAGGGAAGCGGAGGAGCGCTCCAGCAACGGCTCGCTGGAGTCCTGCCCACTGTCGGCGCATCCTGTGAGTGTGGACGTGCAGCGGCCGTCTCACAGATCTTTGGTTACAGGGAAGTAACCGTCATTGCTCTGCCACAACCTCGCTCTTTGCCCTTGGCCCTGTCACTTCCCCTCTCTGTGCCTCAGTTTCCATCGGAACGTGGGAGTCGGCGGGAATGAACCTTTGAGGCTGAAGTGTCACCAGTGAAGGATGGAATGAGACGCTCTAGCCCATGATGCACTGAGCCCCTGAGGAGCCAACCGTCCTTCCCTGAGCCCCGTCTCGCTGCTTCCCCATTTCTACCAGAGAGGCAGGGGCCATGGGAGGGCAGCGCTGCTGGCTCCCAGCCCCTTCCGAGCTCTCCACGCCATGGGGAACTGGCAGCCGGCTCCCCACCTCTCTGGGTCCAGGGGATTTCTGAGCCATTTCTGCAGTGTCCTGCTCCATTGTTCGTCCCTATGGGTCTCCACTCCCCGTGGGTCAGCCTGGCCAGATCACAGGGGAGGGGAGGTGTGATGACGCGAGGGTTCCTCAGGGGCTGCACGGGCAGTGATCGACTATCACCCCACTTCCACCTGCTTACACTGGGAGTGGGGCTGCCCCATTGCTGGCATGGGGCCATGGCTCTAGGACCCTAGAGCAGTGCTGGGGTGGGGGGTGATCACGGGAGAGTCTGAATTCATTGGAGCTTCTCTCTTCCCCTTTGTCCATCGTGTTCCCCTGCCCTAGTTCTCCCCAGCCCCCATCCTGGCGTGTGAACCTGGCCGGGACTGGAAATGGGAAAAGGCAGCCGGGTGGGGGTGCGGGGTCTGGGAGGGAGTTAGGGTGCGGGAGGGGGTTCTGACCGGAGGTTGGGGTGCGGGTGGGGG
>QXTE01000445.1:435940-450702 GCA_003942145.1 Platysternon megacephalum
GGGAGGGGGTTCTGACTGGAGGTTGGGGTGGGGGTCTGGGAGGGAGTTAGGATGCGGGAGGGGGTTCTGACTGGAGGTTGGGGTGCGGGTGGGGGTTTGGGAGGGAGTTAGGGTGCGGGAGGGGGTTCTGACCAGAGGTTGGGGTGGGGGTGCAGGGTCTGGGAGGGTGCGGAAGGGGGTTCTGACCTGGGGCACTGGGGGCGGGAGCAGCACGTGACGCTTCCCTGATCGTCCCTGCGCCGAGGAGCCAGACATGGCAGCCGCTTCCGGGGAGCTGTGCCAGGCCAGGACACGCAGGGAGCCGGCCTTAGCCCCGCTGCGCTGCTGACTGGACTTTTAACGGCCCGGTCAGTGGTGCTGACCGGAGCCGCCAGGGTCCCCTTTACGACCGGGCGTTCTAGTCAAAAACCCGACACCTGGATCCCTAGCCCAGCTCTGCCCTGGAGTGGGCCTCAGAGGAGCCGGCTGGGAGCGAGAGAGAGCCAGGGCAATCCTTCACCCTACATCTGCCCTGCAGGTCCGCGGGGCATGCGACTCGGCCGGCATTAGCCCTGCTGTGGCCAGCGTGATGGTGGTGCTGCCCCGGCGTGGTACGTCCCACGCGGGGCTCGCAGGAGAGGAGGCTGGGTGCCCCGTGTGCCCAGTGGGGGTGGGGGGTCTGACTCCAGGGCCTCGCTCAGGGTGTGGGGGCTGGTTTGGGTTTGCNCCCCCCCCAGGGGAGGGATGGGGTTGGTGCTGCCCTTTGGCTCCGTGCATTGGTATGTGCCCTGGGCCAGNGCTGGGATCCCCCTCCCCCAGAAGCTGTGTGCATAAATATAAATATAAAATAAATAAATATATGGAGATGTACCTATCTCATAGAGCTGGAAGGGACCCCGAAAGGTCATCGAGTCCAGCCCCCTGCCTTCACTAGCAGGACCAATTTTGCCCCAGATCCCTAAGTGGCCCCCTCAAGGATTGAACTCACAACCCTGGGTTTAGCAGGCCAATGCTCAAACCACTGAGCTATCTCTCCCCCTCCGCCCCCCCCATAGGGGGAGGGATGGGGTTGGTGCTGCCCTTTGGCTCCGTGCATTGGTATGTGCCCCGGGCCAGCTTTCACCCTCTGGTCCTGGCACCCTGCCCCCCACTCAGGAAACCTCCCTCTAACCCCCCCGCCAACCTCCCCCTTCTGATCCCGGCACCCTGCGCCACTGCCCTTCCCCTTCCTCAGATGTGTGTGTGGAGCAGCCTGATTGCTCCTGCAGCCCTCGCTCGTCTTCTGCACCAGCTGGCCGGGCCGCCGTCTCCAATGGCAGCTGATGCCCTGCGGGCCCTCGGGTGGGGCAGGAGCCAAGCCGCCCCCCGAGCCTGGCCCCAGTTTCGGGCCCATGCCCCTCACTTCCCTACAGGGCAGAGAAGGGCAAACGCTGGGTCACTGCTCCCCCGGCTGCCCTGCAGTGCACTGGAGTGGGGTCAGCCTGGTCCAAGGCCTTGGGCTCCTGTGACGTACTGGCTCATGGGGGGGAACTGCAGGGCCGGGAGGGGGCTGGACCCGCCCCGCGGGAGACACTAAAACCTTCCTTGGCACGGGACCCTGGGCGGCTCTGCCTGTCTGCATCGGGGCCTGCAGCAGTCAGCCGCTGATACCTGGCACAGGGCCGGCTGGCATCCGTGTGCCCGTCCTCCCAGGCCTGCCACAGGCCCCCGGGGCGCGTCCTGCCCTGCACGGGTGGGCATGGGAGGGGGATGTGGGGCTGGCGGGGCCCGCCTGGGTGGCCGAGTTCGGCGGTGGCTATCGCAGGCCCATCGTGCCATCACCCGGGGACCGAGGACGGCGGGGGCGGAGCGATCTCCTGCCTGAGCGGGTCTGCCCCTTGGCCGGTTCAAACTCCACCGGCGCCGAGGCACCTTGCCCCCCAGGGAGTGTGGGGGCGGGGCGGGATTCCGGGATTCTGCACTCGCGGGGGGGAGGGGAGGGGGGCGGTTTGTCATTAACTGGGGGGGGAGGGGGTTGTCCCTCCTCCCCCGCCCGCTGCCAAGAGAGAGCGAAAGCAGCATCACTCTGCACCCACCCCACGGTATCAACCCACCCATGATCGGGGGATGGGCCCCCTCTGTGGCCCCAGTTCTTGGGGGATGGGCCCAGTCTCCGTCCCCACCCCCAGTCCAGGGGGTGCTGTCCTGGCGCGGTGCCCGTCCCTGGGCCTTGCTGAGGGAAGCGGCACATCCTGAGTCCAGCTGTCGCCAGAGCCCCTCGGGACGGGGCATGGAGGTTGTGGGTGGGGGAGCTGATACCCTCCCTTGTCACCCCCAAACTTTGCATCCCAGGGGGATTGCCCCTGACTTTCTGCGAGGGGTGTCCTGAAGCCCCGGGCACAGACCCCTCCCCCCCCATCCCAGGGCAGAGGGCGTCTCCGCCAGGCCTGGGGGAGCCCTCGCACCTGGTGATACAGCCCCTCCAGACATCTGGGGGCTCTGATCAGCTGCACCCCTTGCCCCACCATTAACCCCGTCACTGCCACGCAGCTCCCTGGCGGCCATGGTTTAAAGCAGGCCTGGCACTCCAGGTGGCTGGAGGGGTGGGGGGGCATTGCACCTCCATTGCCCACCTTAGGGTGAGGGCCAAGGGGATCTGTGTGGGGAGGGAACCAGGGGCTGGCCAGAGGCACCAGGGAGGGGGTGTGGAGGGATGGCTGGCGGGGGGCGTCTGGGGGAGGGTAGGCAGGTCAATAGAATGGTGTCTGGGGATAGGAAGAGCAGAGCGGGGAGGAGCTGCTGGGGGCTGGGCTCCTGGGAGCTGAATCTCCCCACGTCACCTGCTGATATCTGAGCAGGGCCCCAGGCCGCTCCCCCCACCCCCCGCCGAGTGCCCCACTGTGGGGTTAGCCTGACAGTTGGGCTGGGACGACCCCAGCCGGGCCGAGCAGGACAAGCCGGACCTGACTCCTCGCGGCGTGTGGCTGGCAGGGGAGGGCAGCAGCGGGGCAGGCCAGGGGGTGCCCAGGAGGGGTTCGACTACCAGGGCTGATAGTCACTGGGCAGCTCCAGGCTCTAACAGCCCCCAACCCCCCGCCAGGTGGTCCTTGTGTGGGTGGGTCCCAGCACTGACCCCCTGGGATGGGTGTGGTGAGTGGCAGAAAGGCCGGGCCCAGGCTGGGCCATGGAGCCTGAGTGCCCCTCTCCCTCCAGGTATGGCTGGCAATTGGTGATGAGTTCCCTGCTGCCCCGGCGCTGCGCCCGCCCCGAGGGCACAGGACAAGGACCCAACAGTGGGGCTGGCCCCTCCCCAGCGCTGGATCCCAGCTGCAGGGACGGGCTCGCAGCCACCAGCCCCACAGGCGAGGGGGCACCGGGGCTGCATGGGAACAAGCCTAGGAACCCGCTCAGCGCTCCTGGCTGGGCGCTCCTCCATTAGACAGGGGGAAACTGAGGTAGAGACTGGGCGGGGCCTGTGTCTCAGAGGGCAGGTGCTGGGCACTCTTGAATGTCGGCCCCTGTAAGGTGTCTCAGCTCAGGCCCCCAGCCCCCCAAAACACGCTCAGAATGACTGGAATCCAGCGGCACGAGGCTGCCTGTCCTTGGGTGCTGGGGCAGGGATCCCCACCCCAGCCCCTGGGCACCGCCGGAGCCCCCTGCGGGGCTCCCACCCAGAGGGCAAGCCCTGGGCATTCACCCTCTCAGCTGGGCGAACTCGCCCCACCTCACGTCGCTGAGGGAGCGCGGTGTGTGCGTCTCCTCTCCACCAGCCGAAGGGCGTCGCGCGGGAGGGTGCAGGCCGGGCCCCGAGCGTTATCTGGGTTCGACGGACGCCTGCCCCAGCCCACTGGCCCCCGGGGTCCCGGCTCCTCTCCAGCCCCCCTGGGGGAGGGATGGAGGTGGGCGGTGGGAGTGGCTGGGGGAGCTGCCGGGGTGGGCGGGGGAGACCCGGCTCTTTACATGCCGGGAGCCGGCTGGGGCTGCCCCCTGCCAGGCAGCTGCTCCGGCTCCACGCACAGCGAGGCGACGCCCGCCCAGCCGCCCGCCCGCAGCTCTGCCACAGGCTTCGGGGAGCGTGTGCTGGCGGGCGGGAGCCCCCCAGCAAGGTGAGTGCCAGCCCCAGTGCGCCCAGCACTGCCTGGACCCTGCTCAGAGCGGGCAGGGCACCAGCCTGGGGGTCCATTGGGTGGCTGATGCCCAGCAGTGCCCCCTGCAGCCTGGCACCGAGGGAGCAGCTCCCATGGACCTTTGCTTTCTCCCCCGCTGCTCCCCTAGCCCAGCCCAGCACGCTCCCTCCAGGGCTACCCGTGCGGGGGCAGCTACCAGGGCAGGGCAGCAGGGGGCGCTCCCCTGCGCTGGTTCTCCGTCCTCGCTGGGTTTCCAGCCGCGGTGCTGGGCCCTGCCCCGGGTCCCATCTCCCCTGCGCTAGTTCTCCGTCCTCGCTGGGTTTCCAGCCGCGGTGCTGGGCCTTGCCCCGTGTCCCATCTCCCCTGTGCTAGTTCTCCGTCCTCGCTGGGTTTCCAGCCGCGGTGCTGGGCCCTGCCCCGTGTCCCATCTCCCCTGCGCTAGTTCTCCGTCCTCGCTGGGTTTCCAGCCGCGGTGCTGGGCCCTGCCCCGTGTCCCATCTCCCCTGCGCTGGTTCTCCGTCCTCGCTGGGTTTCCAGCCGCGGTGCTGGGCCCTGCCCCGGGTCCCATCTCCCCTGCGCTAGTTCTCCGTCCTCGCTGGGTTTCCAGCCGCGGTGCTGGGCCCTGCCCCGGGTCCCATCTCCCCTGCGCTAGTTCTCCGTCCTCGCTGGGTTCGCAACTCCCCCCAGGTCATGTCACCTGGGCAGTGTCCTTACTGGTGATTGCATCAGTTAGGGGGTGGAGGGGGAGGGTCTGTTTATTTGGAGGGGGGTGGGGAGCGACGGCTCGCTCGGCGGGTGCTCCAGGCTGGTGCTGACGGAGCCAGCCTGGAAAGGGACCCGGAGCCACAACAGCTGAGAGGGTGAGGCTGGGACCTGCAGTCCTGGCAGGAGGCCCAAGGCAGGAGGGGCCCAGCAGCCTCCACGCAGCCTATCAGGTCCCACCAGGCCGGCACAGCCTCCGGCTGTGCTCAGCTGCCAGGGACTGATAGTCAGTCAGGTCCGGGTGGGTGTGTGAGCAGGGACCTGCGGGTGCCACTCCTCCTTTAACCCTCCCAGTGCCGGGCATAACCTCCCTCTCCCTGAATCTTCCCGCTTGGAGGGGAAGTGGAGCCAGGGGGCACCTGGATTGGGCACACCCCTGCCCTGACCTATTTCTGGAATCCCCTCCCGTTCTGGGACGTTACCATGAGCCTCTTCCTCACTGAGGGCCGGTGCCTTGGCCTGACCAGGGCAGCCAGGGTCTGATGGACCCAAACGGGGGGGGCAAGCCCTGACAGGTGGCAGTGCCCTGGATGCAAACGGTGCAAAGTCCCCCAGACTCTGAGTCACCCTGAGCAGCTGGGGCAGGGGAACGCACCCGGCTCTCGAGAGGGAACTTGCCCTATAGACTCCGGGGGTTGTAACTGGATGAGCCAGCTTCTGCCAGCTTGGCCTAAACCGGCTCCGCCGCGGCTCCCGTGCCCCTGGCTGACGTTCAAGGGCTTCTCCAGGGTCATTAGCACCGCGTCGCCGCACAGGAGCCGGGGCTGGTCCCCTGGGAGAGCCGCGGGGCCGGGAGCTGGCTGAGACCCCCCCCAAGGCCACCCAAGAGCCACATGCTGGGAATGGCGCTCAGGCCTCCTGCCCTGGCTGGGCTCGAACCAGCGACTTCGCTGGACACGTGGAGCCGATATCAAGAGACACCCTAACAAAGAACAGCTGCGGGCTCTGGGGACCCGGCCGAGCGGGACAGCAGGAGAAGCGGGGCTGGCCTCAATGCCCCAGTGCGGCGTGAGGGGGCGCTGTGCTGCAGGGAGCGGGGTGGGGCTCAGTAGAGGGCGTTCTCCTCCCACAGTCAGTGCTGACCCTAATATCCCAGCAAGCACCAGGGGGCGCTGTGCTGCCGGGAGACTCACTAGGGGGCGCTCTCCCCCCGGCAGGCAATCTTGGCCCCAATGGCCCAACCCCTCACTAGGGGGCGCTGTGCTGCAGGAGGTGTCATTTTTTGAATGAAGCCTACAACTGAGGTCCTGCCCGCTTGGTGGCCATTAAAGATCCCAGGGTACGTTTGCAGGCGTCCAGGAGTTACCTCCGTGTCCTGGCCACATCCCAGTGGCCGTGATTCCACCGCATCCCCTTTCATTTCAGCTGGACACAGGATTCTTCTCCACTTCCTCTCCTAAAGCGCTCGGCGACGTTACTGCTCGCTGGGACGGCTGCTGCGCTCCGCCCCAGCAGTGGCTGCAGGAATCCCTCAAGGGTCAGCGTTTGTAAATCAGTGTATTAATCACGTTGGGATCCTTGCAGTGTGACTGTGCTCCCCGGCCCAAGTGTCCTTCCCCGCCTGGCTCCCTGGCCTGGGGCCTGGTCCCCTCGCCGCCCATGCTGCAGAGACCTTCTCGCCAATGCCAATGGGGAGGCTGTACAGTGCTTAGCTCTGTCTTACCCCTGTTGGCTCTGCCCACGGGCGCTCTTTCCCTCACCAACCTCCCGGCAAGACCCAGAGACACCCCTCCTGATGCCCCTTGGCTGGGTTAAATAGCTGCCCTGGGAGGAGAACTCGAGCTGGGGGACCGGCGGGAGAAGGGAGATGGAAAGGGAACGGAGGCTGCTGCAGGCAGTGCAAGCTGCAGAGGGGAAGGCGCTCGCACCGACAGGAGCCAGAGTTCAGGAAGGGCACGGAGCTGAGCCCAGGGCTGGAGGAGCAGAGGGGGCAGCGGGTGAGGGCGTTACAGGGCGGCTGCTCCAGACAGGAGGCGCTGCAGTGGAGGAGACTCTCCTGCACAGAGAGCTTGGCCTTCAGGGATCCGGCCACGAACAAGCTGCAGTAATAGCTTTCGGCTACGCGGGAGCCCTGCAGGAATGATCAGAGCGGAGGACTGGCAGCCAGGATGACCAGGGACTATTCCTGGCTCTGCCATTGGCTCACTGGGTGACCTTGGGCAAGTCATGGCCCCACTCTGTGCCTCAGTTTCCCCATTGGCAAATGGGGCCCATCCTGCTCTCCCAAGGGGACTGCGAGGTGTCAAGTGTGTTGAGATTCCTGGAGAGGAGTCGTTCTGCTTGTGCTGGAGGGACTCAGGCATGTGTCTCTTTCAGCATCAGGCTGTCCCCTCCCCCCCCAAACTTTCTGCCCCTTCTGCCCCAGAGCGTGGCAGTGGCAGAGGGGAGAGCGCCCCCTACTGAGTCACCTGCTGTGTTCCCCTCAGGACAGCGCCCCCTTGTGCCGTGCAGGGGCAATCTGTCCCAATCTGCTGTGCCGTATTTCTGCTGAACGGCTGCCACGCTCCACCCCAGAAACGGCTGCATTTCAGTGGTGGGGGAAGGGAGTCCCGTACACAGCCTGCAAAGCAGAGCACACTGGGATGACGGTCACCCCAAGGAGTGTCAGAACTGGGGAGAGACTGGCTCAGCTGCTCCCTGACACCGGCTTCCACCCCCACGGCGCCCAGGGGCCTGGCCTCGGATCAGGGCACTGGGACCCTGCAGTCCCCACCCAGGCTGGCTGGCTGACTGGCCCAGGCAAGCTTGCACTGGGCCCAGCCCATTTGGATTGGGCAAGAATCAGCCAGAGCCATTGCTCCAAAGTGAACCCCGGAGCTCTTGAGGGCTGGAAAATCCCCAGCCCCGTTTGCTGCTGGCTGAGCTGAGGAGCCCCTGCCCCTACTCAGCGGATCCCTGCGGCGGTGGGGTGAGGTGGGGGGCTCTTCTCATGCTAACCCCAGATGCCGAAGAGCCGGTTCAGATTGTTTCCAGCTCAACAGGCTCAACTGAAAACTCCGGCTCCTCCGCCCCAACCTCTGCCCCCTTGTGAAATTCCCCCATCAGCACCACGTCCTTGGGTCATACCTGCCCCTGCCCCCGGGCCAGGGCACATGTGAAACCAATTACTCGCTTCCCTGCTGGGCACAGCTGGCCCCTCACCCCACGCCCTGCAGCCCTGGCTGGCCCGGCGCCACGCTGCTCTGCCGGCCAGGGGAGAGCACCCCGTCCCCTCGGGCCAGCCGTCTCCCCAGGGCTGGGGCCCTACCTGCGGCGCCCCCTTCACTCCACAGGGAGGTGGTGCCGTGTTTATGGGGCAGCAAAGGCCATTCTGCCCCACTGTCAGCATCCCTGTTCCCATCGCCCTATTCTGGGGAGGAGCGGCCTCCCCTGAGTGGATCGCAGGACGCGGGGTGGCTCTGTGCCCAGGGCTGGGTGCAGTTGACGTTCTCCAGCTGGCCCTGTGGTCACCTCAAGGGGGGATGGGGGACTTGAGCACGGCTGAGCACCCGTTGCCTAGGTCAGCACGCGCTGGCTGGGCCCAGGGCCTCTGCCTGGTTTTGGATGCTCCCAGCTGGTTGCCCAGGCTCAGAGAGGGTCAATGCCCGGGTGATTCAGGAGTTATCAGTGGGTCCCTGTTCTGGGCTTTTCCCCTCCCACGGCTATTGATTAATTCCTGAAATGCTTTGAAAACTCCACCCATTGATTGGAAAGTTCCTGCATCGTTAATGGGTCGCGTGGGTGAGCAGGAAACCATCACCCATCCTAAACACTCAGTAACAAAGCGCTTTCCCAAGGTGAGTGAGCACTGTAACAAACTGTTCAACTGTGTGCCATATGCACTGTACCGCCAACAGACAATGGAGATTCTCCTCTACACCAAGCAGCAGGAGCCAATGCTTTCGGGACAGGATAATCTGAACTGCGCTGTGCAGGATGGCAGCAGGTCCTGGGTGGTCACGGATACTATCCCCATTTTACAGAAGGAGAAACTGAGGCACAAAGCGATTTTTATGTGACTCAACCAAGCTCACACAGCAAATCAGGGATCGAACCCAGGTGTCCGGCTGCCTCCCCAGATCAGGCCACGTGAATTGTTTAACCCGCCGGGACCCAAGCTCAGGGTTCCACAGTTGGTGACATCGTTAACGTCCAGTACTTAGGAGACAGCCCAGCCGGCCTCAGGCTCAGGCAGGTGAGTGGTGACTTGCAGCAGGTTCCTGTAGGTGTCGTTAGGGCAGCAGAACATGCTGGCTTCTGTTCCCAGCTGGGCCACTGATTCACTGTGTGACCGTGGGCGAGTCCCTTCCCCTCTCCATGGTTTGGGGGCAGGGTGGGGCCATGAACCATCCACCCTTCTCAGGTGGTTCCCGGAGGCTGGGACCTATGGCTGGTGGGTATGTGTCACTCCTGCTCCTGGCTGCAGTGAGGCGGCCCACGTAAGAACCTAGGCAGATCAGCTGAACTGTTCAAGTGTGTCTCATAAGCTCTATACTGCTGCAGCTAAGGGAGAGTCTCCTTTACATCAAGTGATCCAGGCCTAGCGGCAGAAGGGTCCTGGTTTTCTCTCCCCACTGCTGGGCATTAAGCTTGGGTTGGCCAAGGAGGCAGGTCCCATTTGGGGGTCACTTTGCCCCCAGGTTCTCGGGGTTGAAAGGGGGTGAGGAGAACAGGGGACCTGGCTGTTGACTCATCCAGGAACGGCCCAGAGGGGTGACACCCTGCCACCTCTGCCCCTCCAGCACAGCTCCCCCTACTGCCACACCAGGGAACTGCGATCAGCAGTGACTCAGAGACGAGAGCGCCCCCTACTGAGCCTCCCAGCCCACTCCCCGCAGCAGGGCATGCTGGGGTCAGCGCTGGCTCGGAGGGGAGAGCGCCCCCTTCGGGCGCTCTGTTGGCTGGCGCGTCCAGCGGACCCTGTTCCCCGGTTTCGCTGCCTCATGTGCAGAGGGGGTTTTGCTCCTTTCAGTGCTGACCTGGTGGACACAATTACCGGGTGAGTGGGTGGGACAGCACCATCGCTCAGTGCCCCTGCCCTCTCCCCAGCAGTGCCCGGACTGATACCTCCTGAGCAGGCTCTGGTGAGAGGAGCCCTTTTCCTCGGCCCCTTTGGGGATGCCCCCTTCCTCGACACCATGTTACCGGGCGCATCCCAGCGTCACAGCCCGCAGGCCTGTAGCAAGGCCTCTGGTGTGTATGTGCCCAGTGTGCTCCACTGCCCCCTACTGGATGGAATCAGAACCGCTCGACTGTGTGTCCTAGGCCCCGTACCACCTGCGGCTAGTGGCGAGTCTCCTTTAGCTCCAGTTGCAGGAGCCTGGTGGCGGGGAGCCTGGTCACCGTTCTGAGTGGCGGCACCGTGACAACCACGACAGCCACTGGCAAGAGACAGGGGCCTCCGGCTCTGCTGGGGACGCCCCAGGTCCAGGCCAGCGCCCATCATTAGCCATCCAGCCGAGCCCTGCCGAGCCCCTGCACCCCCCTCCCCCGGCCCAGGAGCTCAGGAGCGGGGGAAGGGGAGACAAACAGTCCTGGTGAAAAACACTGCGGGGGGGGGGGCTTTCTGCCATTGTGCCAACCGGGCTGCAGTCCTGGCGGGCTCCCAGGGCTCCCGCGTCTCTGTCACTCTCTTCTTCTCCCTCCCAGGCCCCTGCCTCTGTCTCCTCCCCCCCGCCCCCCTTTCTGCCCCTTCTGCCCCCTATTAAAGCGCTGCGGAGCGGGTCGCTCCTTCTCTGCGCCTGGGAACCCGGGGCGCCCTCTCCAGCAGCTGGTAGGTGCTGGCCTCCCGCGGGGGGGCACGCCCGGCTCCGGGGGAGGGGACGGGGCCAGGGAAGGAGGGAGCAAGAAGGACCAAGTCCCTGGAGGCTGCGGGGGGAGGGAAGAGCCGGAGCCCAGATCCCTTCCCCTGGGCAGTTTCCTTCCCTCTCTCCTTGGGCACCTGCCGCCCCCAGCCCGGACCCGCGGCTCCCCCTCGCGCCCCAGCTCCGGGGCCGTTCCCCCGCCAGCCCCCCGCTCCTCCCGGGCTGCTCCCGCGGCATGAAGGCGCTGCAGGCGGCGCTCAGCCGGGCATCCCCCGGCGCCCCGCGCCCCGTGCGCCCCGGCGCCCCGCTGCCGCCCCCGGCTCTCAGCTGCCGCCCCGTCTCGCCTTGCAGAGCCCGGGCGGGTCTGGCCAGGATGGCGGAGAACGGGCTGCGGGACAAGGTGCTGAGCCTGGACTCCATGAACCCGTGGGTGAAGCGGGTGGAGTACGCGGTGCGGGGCCCCATCCTGGCCCGCGCGGTGGAGCTGGAGGAGGAGCTGCGGCAGGTAAGGGGCAGAGCCGCCCCCTGGATCGCTCTGCTGGGCCCTCACCCCCGTCCCCGCCCCGGCGGGTTGGATCGCCAGTGCCCCGGGGCACGGGCTGTTTGTACAGCGCCTAGCACCGCGCGGCCGCCCGCTCCCGGGGGCGCTGCCGGAATAAGCACAGTGTCGTTAAGAAGAGTTAGGGGTAGGCGGGCATCAGCGTGGGCAGGTTCTCTCAGCAGTGCCCACTGGCCTCCCTGTGCCCCCTGCATGGGCCCTGCCCCGTGAGCCCCCTCCCTGGGTCCGATCCTGAGCGAGGCCCCCCCCCCCCACCCCAGCTCCTCTTGAAGCCCGTGGGAAGCGTCTCTTGGGCATGGGCCCGAGCCCAGCGCCCGGCTCCTCTGACAGCTGCCTTCCAGTCCCCGCGTCCCTGGCACCGTGTGGAACAGGCTGAGGGCAGGAGGGCGCCCGGCTGCCGATTTCTTCACTGTGCGCTGGGAGCACAAAGTCTTGAGCAAACACCTGGAAGTTGCCTGGGAACAGCCCGTGGGTGGGGGGGGTGTGTGTGGAACTGTGCAGACTCTGGAGCGGATTTCCCGGGATCCTGCCAGCACTCCTGAAATGCAGCCACTTCTGGGGTGGAAAGGGGCAGCGCGCGGTGAGGCCGGGCAGCAGGCCAGGAAGGGGAGACAAACTCCACAGGAGTGGCCTGTGACTCCCTGGGTTCAGGTTTGCTAGCCCGGCTCTTAGGCAAGGTGCAATGGGACCGGGAAGGAGCACAGGGTTCAAAGGTGGCACCTCCGGGGGCACAGGGCCCCTCGCACTGCAGTGGGGCATTAGAGTCTGTATGGGCTCAGGGGAGAGCGCCCCCAGCCCCTACTAAGCCCCCAGTCTGGTTCCCTGCAGCACCGCGCCCCCTGGCACCGCACTGGGACACTGGGGGTCTCACTGGCTCGGCGAGCGAGGCTGCTGATGGGCCATCAAGCTACCAAGCTCCGCAGGGGAAGGAGGAATTCCCCCTCCTGCCTTGGGGCTCGCCCCCTGCCATTTCTGTGGCCGGGTGATCGTCCAGGGGAGACACTGGCCACGCTTGCAGGCCCTCAGCTCTGGGGCTGGGGCCTCCTCTCCTGGAGCGGGACCCCATTGCCTGCCACACTGACAGAGCCCGCCAGACCCCAGGGCACCGGACCCTCATCCGGCGCCGTGTCTGTTTCTGCCTGGTCCGGCCACCGCACCAGCTGGATGGTGGGGCAGGGGCGGGGCCAGTCACCAGGGTTACGCTTGCACCTGGGCGTGTACTCGGCACACCTGGGCACAGGTGTCTCCCTGTCCTGGCATAACCGGGCTCCGATCCCCGTCTCACTCTTCCCCTCTCCTTCCTCTGTCCCCAGGGGGAGGCAGGAGGCTCCCAGAGGGAGGTGACCCAGGGCTGCCGCCCCGGGAGGCAAGGGGCTCAGTGAGGTGCTGTCCATGCCCGCTACGGCTGGGCTGCGACTCACTGTCCTGGTGCACGTGCGAGTGGTGGCGATGGGCGTGCGACCGCGTGACTGGGGGGCATTACACGAGGGTTACTGCGCGGGCGAGTCACAGCCCAGGCAGGCTCCATGCCCCCTGGCCAGGGATGGCCGCTCACTCACACTGAAGGGCAGCGGGGGACGTCTCTCCTGCCCTGCCAGCATGTCAGCTACTGACAGCAGCAAGCTCGGGGCCCTTCCTGCCCGATCCTGGCACTGTCCGGTCTGGCAGGTGCAGGAGGCTCCAGGACCGGGGCTTTGACAGCCTCGTTCACCCTGGCACAGGACATCAGACCCGGCAGCAGCGACTGTCCCGCCAGCCTGGCCTAACACAAGCCGCTGTCCAGGGCCGGGAGTGGCCGACAGCCCAGGCAGGCGTAGGGGGTGCAGGGCACTGGGCATTGAGCCCTGTAGCCGCAGACAACCCAACCTACACACAGAGTCAAGCTGTGGGCTCCAGGATACCCCGGGGCTGCATACACGGGCACCTGCAATAACGCGTCAACAACCGGGTTGGGATTTGAATCCTCTTGCTCCAAAACCCCAGGCCCTGCCCCTTGAGCTAGGGGAGAATCTCCTTGAGTTGTGAGCAGTACGGGGCCTATGACACAGAGCTGGGCAGTGCTGAGTCCATGCAGGAGAGGGCAGTGGGGGTGGGGGGTGGGGGTCTCACCAGCCAGGCCTCCCTTCCCCCTCCCAACAGGCTGTGGCTCTCCCCTGCCCAGTGACTGCTGCATGCTATGAAGTGCCTGGGGGCAGAGGTTGTGCCCTCTGTAGTTAGCCGTGGCAGCAGGCTGGGTATGCCCCTGGCTGGGAGGGGTCCTCTGGCACCAGCAGGTTATGCTTTCCCAGGCCTCATGGCATGGTGCCACCTTGCCGGCTGCTTTGGCCAAAGGAGCCTGTCTCACTGCCAGCCTCCGACCAACCACCACAAGGGATGGCCTGGTCCCATGCACGGCCCCCATGCCTGCCCTGGGCTGTGTCCAGCTGGCTCGGCATGTGTCACGTCCCCATCACGGAGCCCACGTCCCCAGGTCCATGCCATTGCTCTGCACACACAAGCGGGGGCCCTTGTCCCTGCCTGGGCTCTGGGCTCAGCCCCCTGGGGGCCCCAGATGGGGGTGGGGAGGACAGCCTGTCCCATCCCAGCATCTGGGACACGGTGGGGCCTGCTCTCCCTCTCGCCCTGACCCTGGGGGCGCCTGGGCCCTGGGAGGGGCAGCACAGGGCAGACGGCGGCATGGACAGGGCTGAGAAAGGCCTGGGGTGTGGGGCAGCAGTGGGGCATGGGCTTGGGACAGGCGGGCCAAGCCCAGAGCCACTCGGCTCCGTGCAGCTCGTGTGCCCTGCCAGGGCCGGGTGCTGTCCTGGCTCTCGGTCCCTGATGGGCAGCCTGGGCGGCGAAGGCATGTTCCCGTGCCGGGCTGACTGTGCGTATCCCTTGTGCAATGCCTGGCGCGGTGGGTTCACCCGCACAGCTCAAGGCAGGCGTGTGGCGTGGGGCAGAGTCCCCGGGGGCGGCTGCACATTCCCCAGCTGATCCTGGAGCGGAGGGCAGCGTCCCGGGCTCGGGGTGACGCAGGAATTCTCGCTTCCCAGACGCGTCATCCTGAGGGCACTGACCTCCCTGCCTGCGTGAGTGTTACAGGCTGGGCAGGACGCCCCGGCCCCGCCCACCGGGGGCGCTGTGGGGAGCGGGGGCAGGAGTGCTGGCTGGGCGGACCTGCAGCCTGCCGGAGGGTGCAGGAGCCTGGCTGGCAGGGGACCCAGCAGGTGGAGGGCAGCTCCCAGCAGCTCTGCTCCGGCCTGGGGCTGTGGGGTGGGCGCGCCGGCTGCGGGGCGGCAGGAATCTGCCAGCCTGGAGCCTCAATCCAAGCCCCTCACTGCGGCGTTGCTCGCTGGGCAGTGGGACGTGCTCACCCCCTGCAACCACAGCCCACTTGGGGACACCAAGGCGCTAGGGGGCGCTGGGTTGCAGGGCAGGGGGCTCAGTAGGGGGCGCTCTCCCCTCTGGATGCAGGCCCCAGGGGGGCGCTACGGGGCGCTGTGCTGCAGGGCGGGGGGGGATCTGCAGGGGGCGCTCTCCCCTCTGGATGCAGGCCCCAGGGGGGCGCTAGGGGGCGCTGTGCTGCAGGGC
>QXTE01000445.1:453921-529610 GCA_003942145.1 Platysternon megacephalum
GCCCCCCCAGCCCCGTGTGCTGCCTGCCCCCCACAGCCCAATGTGCTGCCCACCCTCCCCCCAGCCCAGCGTGCAGAACCCCCCCCAGTATTCTGCCCACCCCCCCAGGCCCAGGGTGCTGCCAGGCCCCCACCCAGTACAGCAGAGTCCCACGTGACCCATACGACACCTGCAGGGGGGGTGTCCAGAGCCACATGGGACGTCTGCTTGGCTAAGGGCCCAGGCCTGGCTGCTCTGGGCGCACAGTGCCCACAGGCTAGGGCTGGCACAGCCTGCTAGCCTTGCTGTTGCCCTCGAGGGCGCCACATACAGAAGAGCAGGACCCTGGAATGTGTTAAAATCTGTGTAATCTACTGGGTGGCTTCTGGGGGAGATGAGTTTTGGGGGGCTCTGGCTGATACCCCAAATCCCCTGCCCCCCAGAGGGGCCCCTCCAGGGTGGACGGGGTGTACAGGAGAAGCTGTCCATGTTCCCTGCATGGCCGACAGCATCTCTCCAACCCCGCGATGCAGCCCCCCAGCCGGGCCCTGACGGCAGCACCCCCCGGAGCCTCCTCTGCTCACCAGCAACCCCCAGCCCCTAGCTCGGGTCTGTCCCTCACCAGGTGCCTACACTGCCAGCCACGGCATCGAGATCATCCGCCAGGACGTGGCCCGGTACATCGAGAGGCGGGACGGGGGCATCCCCGCCAACCCGGACAACATCTACCTGTCTACGGGTGCCAGTGACGCCGTCATGGTAGGGGGTCCCGTCTCCTCCCCAGCAACGGGCACACGCGCGAGGCTGCAGGCTGGGACTGAGGGGCATCAATAGAGTTGGGTGGTGGTGGGGAGCCCAGGACTGTGGGTTGTGAGTGAGGGGCACCAGCAGAGCTGGGGGTGGGGGGGAGCCTGGGGCTGGGGTAGCAGGGGGCTGCGGGTCAGGACCGAGGGGCATTGGTAGAGCTGGGGGGGAGCCCAGGGCTGGGGTAGCCGGGGGCTGCAGGTCGGGAGTGAGGGGCACCGGCAGAGCTCGGGGGCAGGACTCTGCCCCCACTGGGATCTTTACTCTCTCCCGTTCCGGAGCTCTCGGTGCCCCTGTGCCCGGGGAAGAGTTGGCCTTGTGCTCTGCTGCCTGGTTGCTGATGCCCCTGGAGCTCCCAGGACCCCTCCCCTCCGAGCCCCATTCCCCCCCCCCCGCTCCGCTCTGGGCCTTGGGCCACCCCTGCTGGCTCTACCCTCAGTGCAGTGCCCAGGGGGCTGGGACCCAGCTCTCAGGCCAGCGTTGCCTGGGTGCTCAGGCAGCCTCACAAACGGCCCTTTGTGCCAAGCTTGGCACAGCCCTGGTAGATTGGCAGCCATGGGCCTGCTGGGAACTCACAGGCTGGGATAGTGGGGGCGGGAGGGATGACAGAGGGGGGCAAGGGGGGATGGGGAGGCTGCCTCCAGGTAACCTCTGCGAGGGGCAATGGGGGGCAGGCGTCTGACCCTGCCCTGCACCCCTGTCCCGGGGGGGTGGGGTGCTCCAGGGGTGTGTGAAGTGGTCCAGTGGGCACTGCCCAGAGCATCAATGGCCCTTTGGTCCCAGCCCCCAGGGCCCTGCTGCTCCTCAGGGGGGAGCCCTGACCCACACCCTCATGCCCCTCTGCCCCCCGCGCTGCAGCCCCGGAGGACCCCTGGTCCCTGCCCGCCCCGCGCTGCCCCTGCCCATCCCTCCCTCTCTCCCCAGACCATGCTGAAGCTGCTGGTGTCAGGGGAGGGCCGGTCGCGGACGGGCGTGATGATCCCCATCCCCCAGTACCCGCTCTACTCGGCTGGCATCGCCGAGCTGAACGCCGTGCAGGTCAACTACTACCTGGACGAGGAGCACTGCTGGGCGCTGGACGTCGGGGAGCTGCGGCGGGCGCTGCGCCAGGCCCGCGGGCACTGCCAGCCCCGTGCACTCTGCGTCATCAACCCTGGGAACCCCACCGGTACCGCGGGGGTGGGGAATGGGACAGGGGCCTTTCTCCTCCAGGGGGCGCCGGCTCCTATCCAGCCCCAGGGCAGGGACTGCCTGGCTCAGGGGGCCAGGGAATGGGGCAGGGGCCTTTCTCCTCCAGGCTCAGGGGGGCAGGGAATGGGGCCCAGGAGATCTCCAGCGGTGCCCAGCTAGCAGCTGTCACCAGCCCTTAACTCGTTAACTGGCTCTTTTAACGAGCTCCAGCGTCCCCCTCACCAGCCGTGGGTCTGGGTACCGAGAGGTCAGCGCAGGGTGGCCAGGTCCGGGTAGCAGCTGAGCCCCCCAGCTCGGGTTAGGCAGCGGCAGGGTGTGCTGCGGGGGGGGAGCCACGACTCCTGGGTTCTATCCCAGCGCTGCCAGATTCTGTGTGACCTGGGCCCGTCTCGTCCTCCCCCTGCCCCTGGGCCTCAGTTCCCGGCTGTAACATGGGGGTGACCCTGAGCCACCTGCCAGGGGCCCGGGCCGGGAATTAATGCTTGTGAAGGGCTTTGAGATCCGTGGGTGGGCAGAGGAAAGGGGCAAGGCGACCGGGGGTCTGGGGCAGTGGCACCATGTCTTGTGAGGGGTGAGGAAGGGAATGGTGCCATCCAGGCAGTGCTGTGCCCGCCTCCTGGCCTATGCCCCCAGTGCTGGGAGGAGGACGGTGTGGGGGGCAGGAGGTCTGGGCTGGCATGGGTCCCTGTACAGAGCTGTCCCCCAGTGCCAGGGGGTGGGTGAGGGCGGCCTGGGGGGCAGGAGGTCCAGGCTGCTGTGGGGCCCTGAGGAGCTGGCCCCAGTGCCAGGGTGGGTGAGGGCGGCGTGGGAGGGGAGGAGGTGCTGGCTGGCTTGGGGCCCTCCATGTCCCCCTGATGGGCTTGTCCTGTGCCCACAGGCCAGGTCCAGAGCCGGAAATGCATCGAGGACGTCATCAAGTTTGCGTGGGAGGAGCAGCTCTTCCTGATGGCCGACGAGGTGAGGGCAAGAGCTGGCTCCCAGCCCCTGCTGCCCCCCGGCCGGGCTCCCTGTCCCGGGGTGCGGCAATCTCTTGGGGGGCCCGTGCGTCTCTTCTGGGGAACCAGCCTGGAGCCCCCCCACCAGAGGGGCTGGCAGAGCTCCGGGGCTGTAGGGTCTCGTGGGCGGGTGGGCATTGGCCCTGGCATGGCCCGTAGGGTTGGACGTATTCCTGGAGGTTTCAGCATCACACAACAGCATCTTAATTAAAGATTCATCTTCGACTCTTGGCGAGTCCAGGAGAATCCCGGAGGGTTGGCACCCCTAGACCTGCCCATGGGCACAGCGGTGGGCCCGGCGGGCACCCTGACCCCCTCTCTCCCCCCCGCAGGTCTATCAGGACAACGTCTACGCCGAGGGTGCCGAGTTCCACTCCTTCAAGAAGGTCCTTTTCGAGCTGGGCCCCAAGTACTCGAGTGTGGTGGAGCTGGTATCCTTCCACTCCATCTCCAAGGGCTTCATGGGAGAGTGAGTGCCCCCCGCCCGCCCCCACTCTGCCCCCCGCGCCCGGGGCATGGGGCAGAGCACGGCCGGCGTGGAAAGCCCCCTGTGGCGCCCCCTGGTGGCTGTGCCCTCCACGGGCTGGGGAACCCCACTGGCAGTGAAGAGTGGGGCCGTAGCCTCGTGCCCACCCCCAGCCTGGCGCCCCTTTGCTCCGGGGTCCCAGAGACTTTGCCCCGGAGGGGGCGCCCCCACTGAGCAGGAGAGACACAGGCCCCTGGGCATCGAGGGGCGAGGTAGGGACTCATGGTGTCCCTATGGGGGGAGCAAATCAGTGATTCCCTGGTAGGGGGGAGCCAGGCCCCGCCCCCCAGGGGTCCCAGAGGGAGGGGGAGCCAGGCCCCGCCCCCCAGGCGACTCACAGGGAGGGGGAGCCAGGCCCCACCCCCCACCCTCCCCCCCCCCAGGTGGAGCCAAGCCCCGCCCCCCAGGCGTCGCAGAGGGAGGGGGAGCCAGGCCCCACCCCCCAGGGGTCCTAGAGGGAGGGGGAGCCAGGCCCCGCCCCCCAGGGGTCTAAGAGGGAGGGGGAGCCAGGCCCCGCCCCCCAGGGGTCCTAGAGGGAGGGAGAGCCAGGCCCCGCCCCCCAGGGGTCTAAGAGAGAGGGGGAGCCAGGCCGCGCCCCCCGGGGGTCCCAGAGGGAGGGGGAGCCAGGCCCCGCCCCCCGGGGGTCCCAGAGGGAGGGGGAGCCAGGCCCCATGTCTCACCCTCTCGCCCCCCAGGTGCGGGTTCCGGGGCGGGTACATGGAGGTGGTGAACCTGGATCCGGCCGTGCAGCAGCAGCTCGCCAAGCTGGTGTCGGTGCGGCTGTGCCCACCCGTGCCCGGCCAGGTGCTGCTGGACGTCGTCATGAACCCACCAAAGCCTGGCGAGCCCTCGTACCAGAGCTTCATCCGGGTAAGTGTGGGGGGCTCGCAGCCAGGGCCCCGATCCCGGCCACCAGCCCCCGCCCCTCCCTGAGGGGCACCCCCCCACCAGCCCCATGGGCATCCTCCCCCAGATCCACCAGCTGCCCCCTGCACCAGCCCCTTTCCCCTCTCCAGGGAAGGCTCCATGCCCACCTCCTCCAGCACCCCATGGGCCTCCCGCTGACCCCCAGGCCCTGCTATTCCCAAGTGCCTGTCCCCACTTCCCCTTGCCTGCAGCCCCCCTTCTCCCCCACGGCAGCCCCCCGCACTCAGCGCTGTGGGTCTCTCGCCCCCAGGAGAAGCAGGCGGTGCTGAGTGACCTGGCCCACAAAGCGCAGCTGACCCAGGAGATCTTCAGCCAGGTGCCCGGGATCTGCTCTAGCCCCGTGCAGGGCGCCATGTACTCCTACCCCAGGATCCAGATCCCAGCCCGGGCTGTGCAGGACGCCCAGGTGAGAGCCGGGCACAGAGCAGCCTGGGGGTGGGGGAGCAGGGCCGGGGAGAGCCGGGCACGGAGCAGCCTGGGGGTGGGGGTGGGGGAGCAGGGCCGGGGGAGAGCCGGGCACGGAGCAGCCTGGGGGTGGGGGTAGGGGAGCGGGTCCGGGGAGAGCTGGGCACGGAGCAGCCTCGGGGATGTGGGTAGGGGGGCGGGTCCGGGGAGAGCTGGGCACGGAGCAGCCTCGGGGATGTGGGTAGGGGAGCAGGTCCGGGGAGAGCTGGGCACGGAGCAGGCATCTCTCCTCCCTTCCCATCTCCCCTAAGCCCAGCCCTTGCTCCTCCCCAGGCCCGGGGCTTTGCCCCAGACATGTTCTTCTGCCTCCAGCTGTTGGAGGAGACGGGCATCTGCGTGGTGCCAGGGAGCGGCTTTGGGCAGCGAGAGGGCACCTATCACTTCAGGTAAGGGCCCCCCTGGCCATGCCCCACGCCCGGGTCCCCTGGGAAGAGCTGGCAATGCGGAGCTGGGAGAGACCCAGCAGTCTGTCCTCCCTCCCCCCGAATCCTGACACCCACCCCCTCTGCCCAGCTCCTCACACCCCCAGCCCCACCTGCCCCCCAATCCCACGGCCCTGCCCCCTCGGGAGGTCTCTGACTCCAGCGTTCTCCTGTGCCTGCTTGCGCCCAGCTGTGCAGGGTGTGTGTGTGGCGTTAACCCCACGGGCTCCTTGCACCCGGGAGGGGGCGGGGGCTGGCAGGCTGGGCTCAGCCAGGTGCCCGGGCTGAGGGATCTCTCTGCCCGCAGAATGACCATCCTGCCGCACGTGGAGAAGCTCCGGACCCTGCTGAAGAAGCTCAGCCAGTTCTATGCCAAGTTCACCCAGGAATATTCCTAATGTGCTGCCCGGGGCAGCTGCCAGCTCTGCCCTGCCTGCCCGGCCAGCGCCCGCCGGGGGCCAGGGCCGCTTCTCGCTCTGGCAGTGGGACTGGCAGGTGTCCATGCCCCCCGACTGGGACCCACCTGTGCCAGCCCAGCTGCCCCGCTCGCCGAGTGCTCCTGAGGGGTGCCAGGCGCTCTGGGGCTGTGCCCTGCCCCCGACACTCCATCACCCCCCCTGACCTTTGGGGGTGGGGCAGCTCGGGCATGGGACGCACCAGCACCGGGCAGCCGTGTGCCAGCGAGCTCGCAGCCCCTGCCCCCCCTGACCCCCCTGGCCCAGACTGGCTGAACTCCACTAGCCCCGTGCAACCTGCTGGGCACCACCGGATGAGGCACCCTGGCATCTGGGCAGGCCCTGGCATCGCCAGCCAGCGGGTGGGCTCCAGCAGCACCCTCTGTGCCATCTGTGCTGTGTTCCCCCATGCTCCCTCTCACACACATCCCCCGGGCCAGGGCAGGGGGCACCAGGCTCTGTCTGCCAGACCCTGGCCAGGCTGTATCACCAGCCCTGTCTGGGCCAGCACAGCCCCTGCCTCCCCCCACTGATGCCAAGCTCCAGGTGCCACCAGCTCCTCGCCACCCACATGGTGCCTTGAGCCATCTGTCCTGCAGTGCCTTGTTCCCCCTCCTCCTCTGCTGGGCCCCGTGCCCTGCGAGGGGGCAGCCCAGCGGCTCTGTCTGCCCCATAGGCCAGGCCAGCAGGGATCCCTGCGCCACCCTCTTCCCTGGGGCTACAGCGGGTCGGACAGAGCCCCCCAGGGTCCCAGGCTGGGCACACGGTGCCTGCCCAGGTGGAGAGCTGCCCGTGGGTGGCATGGACAGCTGCAGCCCATGGAGGGACGTGCCCAGCCCAGGAGGGTCTAAGTGTCACTGATTGAGCCTGTGGGGCTTTGCTCTGCCCCCCCCCCAGCTCGTCCCCAGGGCCCCCCTGCACCTGGGTCCTGGGCAGAGACGTGGCCGGGGGCGGGCGCATGAGGCTGGGCGATGGCCAGCTGGAGACGGGGCTTCACAGGGGCCTGGCCTGGACCGCCCAGAGCAGCAATAAACAGTTAATGACTGAACAAGGGTTGTTGCGCTGTGTGTGTGTGTGTGTGGGGGGACACATTGCTCTCGAGGGGGGGCACACGGCCACCCCAGTCCCTGCCAGTGTGGGGCACCGCAGGAGTGAGCGCCACCTGCTGGCCACGCTGCTGCTGCCCTGGCACCGTCAGGCAGGTGGCGGGGGTGGGGCTCTGCCCCAGTCTTGCTGCCCCACAGTGGGTCTCTGCAGCCCCCTCGTGGCTGAAGGATGAAGAGCAACAGCCCTACGAAGCAGGAGCCTGCCCCACATGCTGCCCCAGCCCTTGCCAGGCCCTAGGGGCTGCTGTGTCTGGGCGTGGGGCTGGCCGGGGCGGGCATGGCGACGCTGGGGAGCTCACCACCTTCCACCCCAGTTTTGTGCCGAGCGTCACTGGGCCCTGGAGCCGCAGGGCCGGGCTGGAGGGAGCGGGCAGCATCCCATGGAGAGCGAGCCCGGCCCCTGGTGCCCCCGTGGGGAGGTGGCCGCAGCTGGGGGCAGCGGAGACATCCTCAGGGGGCAGAGGACAGGAGCCCGGGAAAGGAGGAGGCCGGGGGTGTGTGCCGTCCCTGGGGATGGAGTCAGCTTTTCGCCCCACTTTGTGCCATGGTTGCTGCAGGGGCAGGACACGGGGGCGGGAGGGTTAAGCTTGGGGGTCAGCTCCCGGTTATGTGTCCTGTCCCCCCACCTGCCCCACTCGAGACTGGTGCCTGCAGGACGCTGGACTCCCAACAGCAGCGAGAGCGCAGGAGGGCACCGTCCCTGGGGTGAGCGCAGCGCCTGCCTCCCCGCTGTGATGAGCGGCAGAATGGGCACCGTACGCCTGGGCTCGGGAACGTGACAGTGCCACGCGGCCCGTGACACCCTGTGCCCCCTGCTCCGGCCACTGCTGGTGTAACACGCTGCCTCAGCACGCCGGGCCTGTCTGCCACCTGGGGCCGCTAACAGCCTGGCACTGCCCTGCCGGGGGGCGGGGGGTGTCAGCCCCAGCCGGGGAGTCGCTGCCGCTTGGCTGGCACGTGGCGCTGCCCGATGCTGGTGGGGCAGAGCTCTGTGCTACCCGCAGGGCCGCCCGGGCCGCAGCCAGCTGACTGACAAACCCACCGCGGTTTGGAGAAGGCTGGTTGGTGGCAGGGCAGATCCTGGCTGGGGGCGCTGGGCCCTGACGGGGGGACAAGTCTGCCAGGCGTCAAGGGCAGAGCTCCCTGGGCAGGCAGCAGGGCTGGAGCCCAGCCGGGCAGTCTAGGAGGCGGGGAGGCTGGGTGGCCTGCCCTGAAGCAGCCTCTCCCAGCAGGGGGCGCTGTGGGGAGTGGGGCAGGAGCTCTGGTGGGGGGAGGAGCTCCTGGATACTCTTGCCCCAGCCTCTCCCAGCAGCGGGCGGTGCAGGGGGCGCAGGCTGCGAGCTCCCTGGCAGCTCGGCCATGGCAGACTTGACGTTACCGTCTCTCACATGGTGCTAGGATTAGGGACTCGGTTATCGGCCCTTGGCACTCGTTACCCACATTGACCCGGTAACCCCACAGCCCCCTTCACCCCCGCCGGGCAGTTCTGGGCTAGCCCCATTGGACACCCGGGAAACTGAGGCACGGAGTGAAGGAGGGATTTTCCAAAGGCCCCCCCCCCCCAGCTTGTTAGTTGCAGAGCCACAAATAGAACCCAGGAGTCCTGGCTCCCAGGCCCACCCTTCCTCCTGATACTGCGGGGCTCAGGGGCTGGGCGACCCAACCCAGGCATGTCTCAGAGCTGCCCCAGGCTCGCCCAGCAGCGAAGGACTGACCGTGCCCAGCTCACGCTGCAGCCTTTGCCAGGAGAGGCCCCAGCACAGCTCCAGCCCCACGCAGTGGGGGCCGGGGCTCCAGGGTCTGCCCTTTCCTCCGGCTCATCCCGGCGCTGGGATTCCAGGACTGCTCTGAGCACCGGGGCCAGGGCAGAGCGCCCACAGGATGCCCCCAGGCTGGCACGACTGCAGGGGCCCTTCGCCAGAGCCCTGCCCCACACACAGCCCCGTGACACCAATGCTGGGCAGAGGAGAGCACACAGGCAGCCACCCGTCCGGGGCCCTGTGGGAGAAACCCGAGATCTCCCCTGTGACGAAGTGAGAATGGTTTGTGGTGTTCTGTGAATACTGAGGGGGAAGGTTGCAGGGGAGCTGAGCTGGGACTGCCTGCATGGGGGAAGGGAGATACCTGAGCATGTAACATGAGAACCCAGGACGGGAGTTGGAGACCAGGTAACACCTTTGACTGGGAATTCGGACAAAGGAAAAGGCTGGGGGAGGAGCCGTGGGGGAAGGGAGAAAGGAGACGCCTGGAAGGGGTTTTGGTCGGTTCTTGGAAGCTGGATAGGAATGAAGAGGGAGCCTGAGGGGGCTGGGGCTTCCCAACGGGGAGAGTGGCCTCCCTGGGCCCCCCAGATGGACCTAACTAAAGGGAATCCTGTTGTCTNACACACCTGATCCCAGGCATTAGCCAAGTCACATACGGCTCCTCCACCGCCCGTGGGCCACAGTGAGCCCCAGCGGAGCCGGGCTGGGTCAGAGCCACACCGGCCAAGCCTGGCCCGGCCCCACCAGAACCGGCAAGGGGCCACGCACCGTTCGCTAGTGCAGGGGGATGCCTGGGACACACCCTGGGTCACAGGCCCAGCCTTTGCCGAGGGGGAAGCAGACCCACGGGAGGGCAGAGCAGAGCCCGGGGGCAAGGACTCCGGCCCCCCTAGAGCTGTAACGCCCCGAGTGCCCCCAAGGGGGCAGCGGCTTCCCCTTGGTCATGCTGCGGGGGCCCTGGCCAGGAAGGATGCTCAGGCCTGTGGCAGGGGGCAGGGGGCAGCCGAGCCTGCGGCCCCTGCCCCGTGCAGTGCTCGGGGGGAGGCAGGCGCGGTTCTGAGCTGCAGGGGCCGCAGGCTCGGAGCTCCAGCCAGCCCCTCTCGGCAACGTGCGGAGACACAAGCGGCCGTCTGAGGGGCTCAGAATGCGTAGTTACCAGCCAGGCTGGGCAGCGCTAATGGCAAACCCAGCAGTGCCGGAGCTGAGGGCATCTCTCGGGCTCATTCACGAGTAACGCAAAGGGCCACCTTTGGACTCTGGTCAGGGAAGGGGAATTGGACCTTCGAGCCCTGGGCCGCCCCCCCCCCAGGCAGGGCTTTCGTCAGCCCTGCAGCGACCCAGGCACCTTCCCCCCAGCCACAGCTCAGGCGTTCCCAGCCCCTCTGTGCGCCGGAGCCCGGCGGGGGGGAAGGTCCTGACCCTGGACTCCGTGAATCCGTGTGTCAAAGGCACCAGGCTCCCCACGCTGGGGCCCCTGCTGGAGAGGGCCTCGGAAATCCAGCGCCAGCTGGCGCAGGTGAGGGAGATTCTGGGAAAGCGTTCGGGGTATTTCGGGCGCTGGGGGGCTCAGGGCATGTGGCAATGTCCTGGCTGCGGGCGCCGGAAGGGGGGGTCTCTGCTGAACAGTGGCTCCAGCACCGGCCTCCTGGGCTACCTGTTTGCTGCCTGCATGGCCAGCCAGAGGGCGGCCTGTGGAACTGCCAGCGCCACTGCCCCCGGGCATCGAGCGTCCCACAGCCCAGCCCTGCCCTGATGGGCCTTGGCAACCGGTTCTATCTGTCACACCTGGGCAGGGCCGGCCCCCGGCTCCCTGCCCTGTCGCTGGGCCCCCTGCGGGGCTCCCGGGGCCAGTCCCCGGCTCCCTGCCCTGTCACTGGGCCCCCTGCGGGGCTCCCGGGGCCTGTCCCCGGCTCCCTGCCCTGTCACTGGGCCCCCTGCGGGGCTCCCGGGGCCGGTCCCCGGCTCGCCGCCCCGTCGCTGGGCCGGCCTGCGGCGCTCCCGGGCACGGTCCCCGGCTCCCTGCCCTATCGCCGGGGCGGCCCCCGGCTCCCTGCCCCGGCGCTAGGCCGGCCTGCGGGGCTCCCGGGAACGGCCCCCGGCCCCCGGCCCTGTCGCTGGGCCGGCCCGC
The DNA here is from genome assembly GCA_003942145.1 of Platysternon megacephalum. NCBI lineage: Eukaryota > Metazoa > Chordata > Testudines > Platysternidae > Platysternon > Platysternon megacephalum. The sequence goes on from QXTE01000445.1 coordinate 464,683, forward strand.
GGGGCCCCCCCGCCCGGCCCCCGGCCCGCCGCCCCGTCGCCGGGCCGGCCTGCGGGGCTCCCGGGAACGGTCCCCGGCTCCCTGCCCTGTCGCTGGGCCGGTCTGCGGGGCTCCCGGGAACGGCTCCCGGCTCCCTGCCCTGTCGCTGGGCCGGCCTGCGGGGCTCCCGGGGACGGTCCCCGGCTCCCTGCCCTGTCGCTGGGCCGGCCCGCGGGGCTCCCGGGGACGGTCCCCGGCTCCCTGCCCCGTCGCTGGGCCGGCCCGCGGGTCCCCCGGGCACGGTCCCCGGCTCCCTGCCCTGTCGCTGGGCCGGCCCCCGGCTCCCTGCCCCGAGCCAGTCACACCACCTCACATCTGCCCGTGGTGGGGTGCACCAGCCTGGCTAGCAGAAAGGGGCCGTGGGGCGAGGGTGAATCTGGGCCAGCCAACCTGTGCCAGAGCTGCCCACAGGGAGAAGGACAAATGTAGCCTGTGCTGGGGAGCCCGTCCCCAGAGGAAGGGAGGGGAGGGGCCAGCTCTGTTACTGATGGCTCAGAGCCCCCCCCTTGCTGGGGGCATTTTGCTCTCTGCCCCCAGGGAGAGGAGAAGCCCTTCCGGGAGGTTATCTGGTGCCACTCGGGGGACCCCCATGCTGCAGGCCGAAGACCCATCACCTTCCTACGCCAGGTGAGGAGCAAGGATCCCTCTGCAGCCCCTGGGGAGAGCAGAGACCAGCAGGACCCACTGGGATGCCCCCCAGCTCCCCTCCTGCTGCACCCCGTGTGGGAGGGAGCAGCCAGCGGGAAAGCCCCAGCCGGTTTGCCCCCCGCCCAGCTGCAATGCAGACAGCAGTCTCCTGCCCATCCCTGCCCCCGGTGCCATGCGGTGACCCCAGCAGCTCTCAGACCTGGTGTGACAGTGCTGCCCGTGGGAGCCAGCTGAGGTCACTCAATCAGGCTGAACTGCAAACAGAATGGGGCAGACAAACCCCGAACGCTGGTGGATCTTCCAATACTTAGATTTACCAGCCAGCACAAAACAGCTTCTATAGGACCTCACTGGTTACTCAGAAGTTCAAACAACGCAGTTCCCTTAAAGTGCCCAGCCTCAGGCCTCCGTCCAGACACACCTGTCAGATATGATGATGATTACTGAGAATCTTATCTCATCATGTAAAAGAAAAGGTTCTTCCAATCCCAAAGGATCAGCCACTGTCATGGAGTGTGGGGGAGTCCGGGCCCTGCACCCCCAGCTTCCTGCGATTCACCATGACTCTCAGCCAGCCAGTAAAACAGAAGGTTTATTGAGACAACAGGAACACAGTCCAAAACAGGTCTTGCCGGTACAGACAACAGGATTCCCTGTAGTTAGGTCTATCTGGGGTCCCCAGGGAGGCCACTCTCCCCGCTGGGAAGCCCCAGCCCCGTCAGAGTCCCCTCTTCATTCCTAGCCAGCCTCCAAAACTGAAAACCCCTTCCAGGCGTCTCCTTTCTCCCTTCCCCCACGGCTCCTTCCCCAGCCTTTTCCTTTGTCCGAATTCCCCGTCAAAGGTGTTACCTGGCCCAACCCCCCTCCTGGGTTCTCATGTTACATGCTCAGGTATCTTCCTTCCCCAATGCAGACAGTCCCAGCCCAGCTCCCCTGCAACCTTCCCCCTCAGTATTCAAAGAACACAACAAAACATTCTCACTTCGTCACATCTCTCCCCCCTTCGAGACCGAACTGAGCAGGGTCACTTCAGCCAGTGACCTGGGGAAGTTCGAACCTAGCAATGTTCCCATGGATGCCCCATCATCTCTCCCATTCCTTGGTGAGAATTACACCAGGCCCTTCCAGTCTTCTGTCCCCCTTTAAGTCGGGTCTGCTCGATGGCACNCATCCCTGCCCCCGGTGCCATGCGGTGACCCCAGCAGCTCTCAGACCTGGTGTGACAGTGCTGCCCGTGGGAGCCAGCTGAGGTCACTCAATCAGGCTGAACTGCAAACAGAATGGGGCAGACAAACCCCGAACGCTGGTGGATCTTCCAATACTTAGATTTACCAGCCAGCACAAAACAGCTTCTATAGGACCTCACTGGTTACTCAGAAGTTCAAACAACGCAGTTCCCTTAAAGTGCCCAGCCTCAGGCCTCCGTCCAGACACACCTGTCAGATATGATGATGATTACTGAGAATCTTATCTCATCATGTAAAAGAAAAGGTTCTTCCAATCCCAAAGGATCAGCCACTGTCATGGAGTGTGGGGGAGTCCGGGCCCTGCACCCCCAGCTTCCTGCGATTCACCATGACTCTCAGCCAGCCAGTAAAACAGAAGGTTTATTGAGACAACAGGAACACAGTCCAAAACAGGTCTTGCCGGTACAGACAACAGGATTCCCTGTAGTTAGGTCTATCTGGGGTCCCCAGGGAGGCCACTCTCCCCGCTGGGAAGCCCCAGCCCCGTCAGAGTCCCCTCTTCATTCCTAGCCAGCCTCCAAAACTGAAAACCCCTTCCAGGCGTCTCCTCTCTCCCTTCCCCCACGGCTCCTTCCCCAGCCTTTTCCTTTGTCCGAATTCCCCGTCAAAGGTGTTACCTGGCCCAACCCCCCTCCTGGGTTCTCATGTTACATGCTCAGGTATCTTCCTTCCCCAATGCAGACAGTCCCAGCCCAGCTCCCCTGCAACCTTCCCCCTCAGTATTCAAAGAACACAACAAAACATTCTCACTTCGTCACATCTCTCCCCCCTTCGAGACCGAACTGAGCAGGGTCACTTCAGCCAGTGACCTGGGGAAGTTCGAACCTAGCAATGTTTCCATGGATGCCCCATCATCTCTCCCATTCCTTGGTTAGAATTACACCAGGCCCTTCCAGTTTTTTGTCCCCTTTTTGTTAGGGTCTGCTCGATGGCACTCGTAGTCCGCATGTGGGGAGGCTCATGCGGCCTGTGCCCTTTTCCCACCCCCATACCCCTGGGGTTCAGACTGGGGTGGGGTCTTCTCCCAGCGTTCCAGTCTGGAGGACTAGGATTCGGGCTCCCTTGGTGAGGAGTCCCCCTTCTGACCTTGCCCACCCCCTGGAAAGGCTCCCCTAGGCTGGGCAAGGGTCCCAAAGCTGGTTTCCCCTTGTCCCGGGCCTTCTTCACCCTCTGACAGGGGTCACAGGATCGGCAATACTGCCGGACCGTAACAAACACCCCCGGCCAGTAAAAGTTCTCTAGCAGCCTCTGCTGGGTACGCCAGATTCCCTGGTGCCCTGAGAGGGGGGTGTCGTGGGCCCAGTACAGCAGCTGGCGGCGATACTTCCGGGGTACCACCAGCTGCCTCCTGACTCCCCCTGACTCCATTTCCCCGGGGGGAGCCCATTCTCGGTACAGGAACCCCTTCTCCCACAGGAACCTCTTCCGGCATCCTCTCCCCATGGTCTGTACCGCACTGAGGTCGGCCAGGTCCCTTATCTTCCGCAAGGANGTCGTCCCCCTCCTTACGCTGGGCCAGGATGTGCTTATCAAAGCTCCTTGCAGTCTTGGGTCCCCCCTCACTCACCGCAGCCGGGGCCCCACTGCTCCTCAGCCTGGCCAGTTCCAGCTCACGCTGATGCTGTTTCTCCTTCTCCTCCCGCTCATACTGATGCTGTTTCTCCTTCTCCTCCCGCTCATACTGATGCTGTTTCTCCTTCTCCTCCCGCTCACGCTGATGCTGTTTCTCCTTCTCCTCCCGCTCACGCTGATGCTGTTTCTCCTCATGCTGACGCTGGTTCTCCTCATGCTGACGCTGTTTTTCCCGTTCCTCTCGTTCATGCTGTCTCTGTTTTTCACGATCTGCCAGCTCTCTCAGTTTTAGCTCTCTCCCCCAATCCAGCCGCCCCCCCTCCTCGGAGGCTGAGCGTCGCCGGGACGATCCCCTGCTGGCCGGGGGGGTCACGGTGCCCTCGGTATTCGCGGGGCTCCTCCCCACCCTCCCCCTAGGCATAGGAAGGGGGGGTCTCGGGAAGCCCTCAGCAGCTGGCTGACCACTCCCAGCTGGGACAGACACTGGTGCCTGCGCTGCATCTGCCAGGCTGCTGCCCTCAGAGACAGGAATCAGTTCATTCAAGCGATCTCCCTCCTCCAGCTGGGCAATGAGCTGTTCTTTAGTGAGCCTCCCAATGCGCAGCCCTCTCTGCTTGCACAGCTCCACCAGGTCGCTCTTTAACTGCTTGGCATACATCTTCCTGCTGGCCACTCACAGGCCTGGGTGCTCCCCGCTCCCCACAGTTTCCAGGGAGACCCCTAGTGTGCCAGCCCTTCTCGAGGTCACCACCTCTCGGCCAGGGTCGAGCTGCAGACTCCTCCGCCCCTGGGACCGCTCGCTGCAATCCTCCCTGGGGACCCTGTTACTGCAACAGTCCTTCTCACTGGTCACACGCTCCCAGGGGTTAATCACTCCTGAAACCGTCCCTCGCTGACTCTTCAGCACGCCTGGTCCCCGTCAATCCCCCTTCGTTTTACTGCTCCCCAGTCACTTACTGCAGGAAGTGCCGTCCACGGGGTGCAGTAGATCCCACCTCTGCCACCAGTTGTCACGGAGTGTGGGGGAGTCCGAGCCCTGCACCCCCAGCTTCCTGCGATTCACCATAACTCTCAGCCAGCCAGTAAAACAGAAGGTTTATTGAGATGACAGGAACACAGTCCAAAACAGGTCTTGCCGGTACAGACAACAGGATTCCCTGTAGTTAGGTCTATCTGGGGTCCCCAGGGAGGCCACTCTCCCCGCTGGGAAGTCCCAGCCCCGTCAGAGTCCCCTCTTCATTCCTAGCCAGCTTCCAAAACTGAAAAACTCTTCCAGGCGTCTCCTTTCTCCCTTCCCCCCGGCTCCTCCCCCAGCCTTTGTCCTTTGTCCGAATTCCCAGTCAAAGGTGTTACCTGGTCTCCAACTCCCCTCCTGGGTTCTCATGTTACATGCTCAGGTATCTCCCTTCCCCAATACAGGCAGTCCCAGCCCAGCTCCCCTGCAACCTTCCCCCTCAGTATTCAAAGAACACCACAAGACCTTCTCACTTCGTCACAGCCACATACCCAGGTCCAATTATAACTTAGATCTTACCCAAAATACACGCTATAGTCAATTCTTATTAAAAGCTAAAATTTATTAAAAAAGAAAAGAGAGAGAGAGTTGGTTAAAAGATCAATATACAGACGGACTTGAATTCAATTTTTGAGGTTCAGATACATAGCAGAGATGAGCTTGTAGTTGCCAAAAGTCCTTTTATAAATAGTCCATAGGTTATAGTCCAATGTCCATATTCAGGGTGGCTCCAGTCAAGGACTGGGGATCTCAATCTTTGTGGCTTAAAGTTTCCCCCTCTTGAAACCCAAAACAGATCTGAGATGAAGCAGGCTCGTGTCCCAGGGTTCTTATACATTTCCAGCAGCCTTTCGGCCTGAGAAAACAATAGGCTTAATTCTCCTTCCTCTAAACATCCTGGCAATTAGCACAGGGTAATTTATCCATTAAACAGTTCAGATACAGGTTACCACAACCTTCAAAGAGACATATAGATAATAATATATTTGACTCAAGTATCATCATAAATGTTAATATTCCTTTTTTGATCTTTGAATTAAAGCTATAGCAATAGACAAGACTTGTTTGCTTATATTACAAGACCTGAGCAAACACCTCCCCTTCTACCTCTAACAATACAGACTTGCATTTCAAAGCTCTATTCATTTACAGATCTTCCTAACCAGTTTCTAAAGTTCGGCCATGGATCAGGTCAGTCTGTGAGTTAATTAACTCTTTCTGGCCCTGTCACCTTCCAATGAAATATTATATTACACTCATAATGTCACACCTGGGCCCTGGGGAGCTGCACAACCCAGCGACCAGCAGCCCCTGCCCTGGGGAGACCAGCTGAAATACCAAGACATGCAAAGGGCAAGAGGGGAAACTGAGGCCCACAGTCACCCAGCTGCAGAGCTCAGGGTCATCCTGAGCATCAGCTACCCCTACCTGTATGAGCCGTAGACCTTGACCTCACACAGGGTGAGATGCTCCGCCCTGCCCAGGATGGTGAGTCTGACCTAGTGGCCCTTCAGCTGAGGGATCCCGGTGTGGTGTCGGTGATGGTCCCGCAGCTGCAAAGAGCAGAAGACAAGAGCGAGAGGCTGAGATTAGGGGCACAGGTGAGTTGGCAGCAGGACTGACGACTCTTTAACTCTGAGCCTGTGGAGGCCAAAGCACGGAGTGAATGACAGACTGTAAGAGACGGGGGGGTGTCCCTGTTCCCGTCACAACCAAATTCCAACTAGAAATAAGGTTCACGTTTCATCAGTCAGCGTCATTAACTGCTGGAGCAGATTACTGAGGGACACAATCGATTCTCCTTCTCTTGCAGTCTTTAGATCAAGACTGGACGTCTGTCTAAAAGATACACTGCAGCTCACACTAAAATTATGGGCTCAGGGTAGAAAAAATGGTTACTTACCTCTCATAACTGTTGATCTTGGTGATGTGTTGCACATGTCTGCACATGGTCTGGTCCTTTCAATATAAAATGCCAGAGCCTGCCTGTTGTCCAAGGAGAGCAGGCTCTGCTCCTCCCTAGTGGCATGAGGTTTAGGGTAAAAGACTGGTAGAAAGATCGGCCGGCTATAGTGGAATTGGGACACAACCTTTGGATGGAATTTAGGGTGTGGCTGAAGCTGTACCTTGTCCTTAAAGAAATCTGTATAGGATGGTTCCACCGTAAGGGCCCAAAGTTCTGAAAAGTAATCGCCCCCAGAAAGGCTGTCTTGTCTTCCATGAGAGATGTAGGAGTGAACACGTCTCCATGGGTTCAAATGGGGGCCTCGTCAGCTTTGAGGGGACGCGGTTCAAATCCCATGGAGGGAGCGGTTCACTCACTTGAGGGAATGCCCTCGCCAGACCTTTGAGGAAGCGAGTTACCATTTCATGTGTGAACACTGACCTATTGTCGACCTTCGGGTGGAATACTGCCAGGTGGATCTTTATGGATGAAAGAGCTAGACCCTGTTCCTTCAAAGATAGGAGGTAGTTCAGGATAAGTTGGACCAAAGAATGCATTGGTGGGACCCCACGACCAGACAACCAGAGAGAAAAACATTTCCAGCTTTGCACAGTGAGCCATCCTCGTGGAAGCTGTCCTGATGCCCAGGAGAACTTTTCGGACCTGCTCTGAACAAGCCTGCTCATCGGGGCTCAGCCATGAAGATACCAGGCCATCAGATGGAGAGAACTGAGATTTGAGTGGAGCAACCGACCGTGGTTCTGCGAGACCAGATCTGGGTACAGTGGAAGCTCGATCGGGGTCTTGCGAGAGAGGCGAACGCGTGAGGTGTACCGATGCTGTCTGGGCCACGCTGGAGCTATCACGGTGACCCGAGCCCGGTCCTGTTTGATCTTTGCCAGCACCTTGTGAACCAGTGGAACGGGCGGAAGGGCGTAGAGCAGGTGATGTGGCCAATTCAGCAGAAACGCGTCTGTTATCAAACCCGGACTGTGGCCCCTCAGGGAGCAGAACTGCTGGCTTTTTCTGTTGGAATGTGTGGCAAACAGAGAGAGCCCCACACGTGGAAGATGCTCAGTGCGACATCCGGACGCAGGGACCATTCGCGATGAACAGAGGACGACCTGCTGAGGCGGTCCGCAAGCTGATTCTGCACCCCTGGTAGAAATGAAGCTTCGATTGTGATTGAACATGCGATGCAGAACTCGCATAGGCGAACTGCTTCCCGACACAGAGGGAAAGAACGAGCTTCACCCTGTCTGTTGATGCAGTACATGGCTGATGTATTGTCCGTGAGGACTGAGACTGTTGTCTACGCAATACGAGGCAAGAATGCTTAGCATGCGAGACAGACTGCCCTGAGCTCTCTGACATTGATGTGGAGTGCCAGCTCCTCTATGGACCAGCGCCCCTGAGTCTTGAGCACCCCCAGGTGGGCTCCCCAACCCAGCGCTGATGCATCGGAGACCAGGTGCGCAGGCGGTTGAGGTTTTGTGAAGGGAATCTCTTCGCAGACTACCCGACGGTCTACCCACCATGATAGGGAGCTGAGGATGTGTGTCAGCACCATAACCACCCTGTCCAAGGGGTGTCTAGAGGGACCGTACATCATGGCCAGCCAGGCCTGGAGAGGTCTGAGTCTCAGCTTCGCATGACAAACCACATACATGCACAATGCCATGGGGCTGAGAAGGTTCAAGCAGGTTCTGACCGTCATGATAGGATGGGCCTGCGCATAACGAACTAGCTCTGAAATCACCCGGAAGCGATCCTCTGGGAGAAGGGCCTTCACCAGCTGGGAGTCGAAGACCACCCCAATGAACTCTATTCTCTGAGTAGGGACTAGTGTTGACTTCTGCATGTTGATAAGAAGGCTCACTGACTGGAAGGTTGTTTGGATGAGGGCAATGTCCGACTTCACTTGCTCACGGGACCTGCCCTTGATTAGCCAGTTGTCGAGGTACGGGAATACGTGGACTCCTCTTCTCCTTAGAAGGACCGCTACCACTGACACACATTTGGTGAAGACTCTTGGCATCGCCGAAAGGCTGAATGGCAGGGCCACAAATTGGTAGTGTCCCTTGTTTACCACGAATCTCAAACATTTTCTGTGGCCATTAAAAATTGAATATGGAAGTATGTGTCCTTTAAGTCAAGGGTGGCATACCAATCCCCTGGATCCAAAGACGGGATAATCAATCCCAAAGAGACCATGTAGAACCTCAACCTCTTATAATATAATATATGGCGATATACCTATCTCATAGAGCTGGAAGGGACCCCGAAGGGTCATTGAGTCCAGCCCCCTGCCTTCACTAGCAGGACCAATTTTGCCTCAGATCCCTAAGTGGCCCCCTCAAGGATTGAACTCACAACCCTGGGTTTAGCAGGCCAATGCTCAAACCACTGAGCTATCCCTCCCCCTTAAGAAACCAGTTGAGAAACCAGTTGAGACGACGCAGGTCTAGGATAGGTGTACGACCTCCCTTGGCCTTGGGTATCAGAAAATAACAGGAGTAGAACCCTCTTCCCTTTAGATGTGGTGGAACCTCTTCCACAGCTCCCATCCTGAGGAGGGATTGAACTTCTTACTCCAGCAGAAGCTTGTGAGAAGAGTGCCTGAAAAGGGATGGGGAAGTGGGTTGGGAGGGTGGGGTGGAGGTGAATTGGAGGGTGCAGCAAACCTCCACTGTGTTTATGATCCAGCTGTTGGAAGTGACCCATTTACAGGCCTCGAGGAAATGGGAAAGACAGTTGGAAAAAATAGGGGTAACTGAATCCTGGGAAAGTGGAATCGGTATGCTGTCCTCAACAAACCCATCAAAACGAGTGCCTTGAGCCCCCCTGGACAGGAGCCCAGGGCTACTATTTGGGGGGCGCTGGCGGCCCGGTCGTCAGTGGAATTTCGGGGGCGGGACCTTCCGCCGCCGCTGTTGGGGGCGGCATTTCGGGGGCGGGACTTTCCGCCGCCTAGGGTGCCGAAAAGGCTGGCGGCGCTCCTGCACCTGGATGATGTGGAACTGGTTGAGAGGGCCCCGCCGAGAAGGAGGATGTGGCCTGCGCCAAGAGCTTCTATTCCAGGGGTCGGCAACCTTTCAGAAGTGGTGTGCCGAGTCTTCATTTATTCACTCTAATTTAAGGTTTCACGTGCCAGTCATACATTTTAACGTTTTTAGAAGGTCTCTTTCTATAAGTCTATAATATATAACTAAACTATTGTTGTATATAAAGTAAATAAGGTTTTTAAAATGTTTAAGAAGCTTCATTTAAAATTAAATTAAAATAAAATAAAATTAAATTAAAATGCAGAGCCCCCCCGGACCGGTGGCCAGGACCCGGGCAGTGTGAGTGCCACTGAAAATCAGCTCGCGTGCCGCCTTCGGCACCCGTGCCATAGGTTGCCTACCCCTGTTCTATTCCTTCATCTGCTCTGGTCATATCTCTGGTGAGGATAAAAGTGATCAAACTGCTGTGGCCTACAGGGTCTACTGGGCTGAAACTGGCACTGCAAACCCAGGGACTTCAGAATCGTTTCAGTGTCCGAGGAGCCTGGCGTCAGTTTGTTCAGAAAAAAGCGAGGGCCCCTCGAACGGCAGGTCTTGCACTGCTTGCTGGACGTCGTGCGGGAACCGTGACGCTTGCAGCCATGAGCTCCTGTGCGTAGTGACTGCCGTGGCCATAGATCTGGCCACTGAGTCTGCGGCGTCAAGGGATGACTGTAAGGAGGCTCTGGCAAGTGTCTTGTCCTCATCTACCAGACGTAAGAACTCCAGATGGCTTGTCGTTAAACTTTGTCATCCCTTCCCATATGTTGTAGCCATAGAGAGTCAGCAATGCCTGCTGGGTTGCTCTGCTCAGCTGGAGTCCTCCTGTAGCATAGGCATTCCTTCCCAGACGGTCCATCTTTTTCGGCTGCTTTGGCTTTGGAGTCGATCCTTTATTGCCTTGACAGTTCTTCTCCTTAGCAGCCACTACAATGAGAGACCCAGGCACGGAGGGTGAGAAAATAGAAACTCCCATCCCTTGGCCGGCACAAAGTACTTTCTCTCAGTCTCTTGGCTATGGGAGGGATGTGTGACACTGCACCCCATATTCTTCATAGAGATATTGTTATGATATGATTATAACATAATCATAATGCATTTTATGCAAGATGGGTCATGTGAGATATCACTGGGAAGGTTCTGATTTACTGAATATGCTTATCCTATTTGTATGCGTGTGTCGTTAATGTAGAAGTTAGGAATATTGACTATGTATCTGTATTACAAAGGTGTTTACACATGGGGACGCCCACTAGACAAAAGGCTCCCAGTTTAGATGGCTGTCTGGGAAGGGGCCATTCAAGTTAATGAACCATTAGGGAGAACAATAGGCCTTAGAAGAAGCTTATTGCCCATGGGGGGTGGGGGGTGGGTGGGGGGGAAGCCTTCCTGGGGATGCTACAAACAGCCTCTGACTCATGGCTGCTGTGACACTACAGGGACATGTGATCAGGTCACCTGGTGCTGGTCTCCATCTTGGGATATCAGTGTTTTTCCACTGGCTGGTGTGGGAACCAAGCTTTGAAACAAAGGGTTCCCGCCATGTGCAAAAGCTACATAAGGCAGGGGAGTGACATCATCATGGTTCTTCACTGACTCCCCACCCAAAGAGACTCCCGGAAACAGCTGAGGAACAAAGACTGAGCTGGGGGGAAGCTGGACCCAGGCCAGAGGGATTTGTAGCCTGTGAATGGAAACGCCTGGGGTTTCTAAGCTGTAAGTCTGTGCAGCTTGCCCCTTAAGAACGTGCAGCCTGCTGGTATCATTTAGGGTGAAGATCTGCTGTTCATATCCAATCTCTTTAGTATATTAAGCTTAGTTTGCGTTTTTGTTTATTTGCTAGGTTATCTGCTTTGATCTGTTTGCTATCCCGTATAATCACTGAAATCTCTCTTTTGTAGTTAATAAACTTATTTTTGCTTTATCTAAAACCTGTGTGTGTGTGAGTCATAACTGGGGGCAGAAAGCTGTTGTAGATTCCTCTCCACATTGAGGGAGGGGGCGAATTTCATGAGTTTGCGCTGTACAGTTCCCTGTGCAGCGCATGACATATAATTTTGGGTTTACACTCCGAAGGTTTACACTCCTGAGCAGCTGGAAAGTTCCTTAGCTGAAGTCTTCCCATGCAGAGCTGATCACAGGCTGGTGGATCAGGCAGGCGAGATCAGTCAAAGAGGTTGCCAGTTTGTTATTTTCTGTTTGCTTCTTTTGGGCAAGGGAAATAGGGACAGAAAAGCCGGAAAATGAGTGAAAGTGAAACCAGTAAGAAACTGGAGCAGTGCAGACTGCAGATGGAAGAGAACGAGAAGGAACACAAACGAAATATGGAATTACAGCAATTGCAGATTGAAGCAGAAAAGGCCAAGCAAAAAGCTGTATACCAGAGGGCCATGGAGGCAGAAGAGGCCAGGCAAAAAGCTGCCCTGGAATTGCAAGCCAAAGAAATGGAGGCCTGGAAGCTAGCCATGGAAGAGAGGGAAAAAGAGCGGGAAGCATGAACTGGATTTGACAGCGAGGTGGAACCCCACACACCAGGGAGTCCCACCTCTCCAAAAGTCCACAAATGAGAATGGTTGTGTCCTGCATACAGTGAAACAGGGGACATTGCTGAATATTTCATCCCTTTGAGAGGCTCTGTGTGCTCCAGGAGATTCCTGAAGACCAAAAGATGCCCACTTTGGTTGCAAATTTGTCTGGGAGAACTCTGGATATATTCAATAAGATGCCAATCAGAGATGCTTCAGATTATGGTAAATTCAAGGAAATGGTTTTAAAACAGTTTCAGATTACACCTGAAACATATAGAGTAAAATTTAGAAGCCTTAAGAGGGGTGCTGGAATGAGTAATGTGGCATGTAAACCAGATGATAGATTTGATGGATAAGTGGGTAACGGGAAAAGCTTTAAGAAATGTGTGATCTGGTGGCTCAGGAACATTTCCTGAATATATGTAGTGATGATGCAAAACAGTGTTTATGGGATAAAAAGGTGAAAACTGTTGATGAACTTGCTACTCTAGCTGATGAATTTGAACAAACCCAAGCATCTATTAGAAATAGATTACAGGCAGAGGGGTTTAAGTTTGGATGGATGCTGGGTTTTGCCAAAGGGTCTTTATTGGCCCTATAATGAAGCTGTGCAAGGGGAGAGTGTCCAGGAAACCATCAGACAGCTCCCTGACAACCTCCGCCTGAAGGCCCAAATTAGAGGCGACCCACTTAAGTAAGTCTTGGTGGACTCTCAGGTCATCCTGGGGAGGAGAAGACCCCTTAAGCATTAACTCGTCTTCTGGTGAGGAGGAGGAGGAATGTGCTGTCCCAGCCTCCAGGGGAATCTCCTCCTGGCCAGCTTGCACCTGCTGGCCACTACTGGTACTGGTGCCCGCCTTGGTACCTGGAGTGTCACGGATTCAATACCAGGCCCTGTACTGGGGCCGACTCTGGTGTCGACCCCGGAGTTCGGCTCAGGAGTCTCTTGGTGCTTCCCAAGTCTCCAACTGCACCAAATAGGAGTGCCTCGAGCTGGTCCCTTGGCCCAGGGGAAACCCCCATGGGTTCCAAAAAGGATATTGGATCGGTTCTGGGCCCCGTGGGCCAGGCGCTTTGAGGTTTCGTGGCTGTCAGGGCTACCAAAGTCAGAGATGGGTGGGGGGATTGGCGACGGTGCCTCGAAATGTCAGACCCCGAATCAGACCCTGAAGATGAGGAAGAGCTGGACGACCAAGGCGACCACGGTGGTGCCAATCCTCCTTGTGCTGGGGACTAGTGCCATGGGGACATCTCTGGTGAGATAAAAAATGGAGGCTTTCCCCTCGAGGTCGTTCTTGAGATTGGCCTGAAAGTGGTAGGTTCGGTGCTGCTTCAGGTGCCTTAGGGGAGCTCGGTACCGGCAGAGTCACCAAGTCTTTAGTGGCAGCATAAGCCTCTGGGGTCAATGGTACCACAAAGTCATCCCCTGTTGCCGAGTCGGGGTGTATTTGTAGTGCCAGAGGCTGCCATGGCGCTGGCGAGGGAGAGTAGCCAGGCACAGTACTTGCTGTGTCCCTATCTGCCCATTTGCCCGCCTTCGGCGCCAGGGAACTGGTCTTCTCCCGATGTCCTCTGTGCCTCTTCTTGGGCACCGGCGAGGGAGAGCGGTGCCACGAGCTCCTAGGGGCCGGCAGTGTGCTCTGCACCAATGCAGATGTACTCAGTGCCGAGTCAGAAGGAAGAGCACTGCTTAAACCCCGGCGACCAGGGCATGCCCCAGTACCGGGGTGGCACGGACTCCCTATTTACAACTAGTACAACGACACTAACTAATACAAACTATTTACCCAACGTTTAACTAGGAAAACCACGAAAACCCTTTGCAAAGGCAAAGGTGGGGAGCTCCAGCAGCCGCCACAGGGGAGCGGGGGCTCAGCGGGGCCCCTTATACCGGTGCTCTGTGCACGCGGCACCAGGGGGCACCAGAGCCAAGCTGACGGATACCACTAGGGGAAAAATCTCCGAGAACTGTGCTCAGCAGACTCGCACCCCTAAGTTGCAATGGACATGTGCAAGCACTTGAAGAAGAATCACTCTATCCCACGTGGAGCCGGAGCTGCGCACAAACCAGCCACTGCATGAGAGCCAGGTTCATAGTGGGAGCCATGGCCCCCGGGGACGGGAGTGACAGCAGGTCGGTGATGGGGTCTCAGCCCCGGTCATATCCTCTCGTAGCCCCCCCATGTCCCATACCCAGCTGGAGCTGCTCCCCAAGGCAGGGATGGGGCAGGATGTTCAGATGGAGCCTCCCCCGTCTGCCCCTGCCAGCTGGAGCCCCTGCCCAGGTCAGTGGTGGGAAGGGAAGAGTCTCCCAAGGTTTCTGCTGTCTCACTAGGCAGATGTTGGGGCAGAAGGGAATGGGGTAGAACATAAAAGAACAAGCTTCCATTCACGTTGTGCCAGCTCCTTACCCCCTGGTGGTGGGGCACAGCCCTGAGCTATGACCTCGACCTCACACAGGGTGAGATACTCCGCCCTGCCCGGGATGACGATGGTGACGTAGCGGCCCTCCAGCCCGTAGCAGCAGATGGTGCTGACGGATCCCGGTCTGGTGTCGGTGATGGTCCCGCAGCTAAAAACAGAGCAGAAGCCAAGAAGACCAACTAAGATAGATGTATTCAAGTCAACACGGCCTGATGAAATTCAGTGTAGAGTACCTAAGGATCTAGCTGAAGCTGTCTCAGAACCATTAGCGGTTTGTTTGAGAACTCATGGAGGACAGGTGAGGTCCCAGAGGACTGGAGCAGGGCAAATATAGTACGTATCTTTAAAAAGGGGAACAAAGAGGACATGGCAAATTCTAGACCAATCAGCCCAACATCAGATACCTCGGAAGATACTGGAACAAATTATCAAACAATCCATCTGTAAGCACCTTATAGCTAAGGCTAAGATTTTTTCATGGTTATTTTTAGTAAAAGTCAGGAGCAGGTCATGGGGAATAAACAAAAATTCAGAAGCCGGTGACTTGTCCATTACTTTACTATAAATAAGCGGGGGCAGGGCTAGGTAGAGGGGAGGAATGGAGTCCCATGGGGAGGGGGGACTGTTGGGCTGAGCCCCCCGCCATGGCTGGAGGCACAGCCCCGACTCCAGTGGCCACAGCGGGGCGGGGGCACAGCCATGGGGGGCACACAGCCCCTGCTCCAGAGCTGGCCCAGCTGCGGGACAGGAGTGTACGGCCCCAACTGCAGCTCCCGCCAAGCCCGGGACACCGCGGGGCTGGAGCGCATGGCCCCGTCTGCAGCCCCTGGTGGGGGGCTAGGGCTGCAGGGTCCTGGTTCCAGCCAGCCCCAGTTGCAGGGCAGGGGCACACAGTCCCACCTCCTCCTCTTGAAGCCCAAGAAGTCAAGGAGGTCTGGTAAAGTCACGGAATCCGTGGCTGCTGTGACCTCCCTGACTAAATTGTAGCCTTAATGATAGCTAGCATGGATTTGTGAAGAACAAATCATGCCAAACCAACCTGCTTTGGCAGACGAACCAGCCTAATGGATGGGGGGAAGCGGTAGATGTGATAGGTCTTGATCTTAGTCAGGCCTTTGACACAGTCCCACACGACACTCGCATGAGCAAACTAGGGAAATATTGTCTAGATGAAATGACTATCAGGTGGTTGCACAACTGGTTGAAAAACCATACACAGAGAGTAGTTAGCAAGAGTTTTATGGTCAAATTGAGGGGCCATATCTAGGGGGGTCCTGTAGGGGTCTGTGCTGTATCGGGTACTGGTCAATGTTTTC
The DNA here is from genome assembly GCA_003942145.1 of Platysternon megacephalum. Taxonomy (NCBI): domain Eukaryota; kingdom Metazoa; phylum Chordata; order Testudines; family Platysternidae; genus Platysternon; species Platysternon megacephalum. Next base: position 480,461 of record QXTE01000445.1, read on the forward strand.
ATTAATGACTTGGACGATGGAGCATAGAGTACACTTATACAGTAACTCCTCACTTCTTGCATCCAAAGAAGTGGGTATTCACCCACGAAAGCTCCTGCTGCAAAACGTCTGTTAGTCTATACGGTGCCACAGGATTCTTTGCTGCTTTTACAGATCCAGACTAACACGGTACCCCTCTGATACTCCTCACTTACAGTCGTCCTGGTTAACGTTGTTACGTCGCTGATCAATTAGGGAACATGCTCGTTTAAAGTTGCGCAATGCTCCCTTCGAACGTTGTTTGGCAGCCGCCTGCTTTGCCCACTGCTTGCAGGAAGAGCAGCCCGGTGGAGCGAGCTGGTGGGGGCTTGGAACCGGGGTGGATCGGCAGCCCCCCATCAGCTCCCCGCTCCCCTAAATTCCCTGTGCAGCAGCCACCTAGTTGCCAGGCAGTTCAGCTGTCCCCACTGCCTTGTGCCTGGGAGCTGCTCCTGGGAGCCTCCTGCTTGCTGTGCAGAGCGGGGGGGAGAGAGGGGGGCTAATGTCAGGGTGTCCCCCTCCCCCTGCCCCCTGCACCTCATCTCCACAGAGTGGGGGGGGGGGGACGACAGACGACAGGGGTCAGGACAGAGGGAGCTTGCTGGCAGCAGCTGCTGTCTCAACTTGCTGATCTACTTAAAAAGGCAATGTACTTAGAGTGGGGTCACCGTACTTAAAGGGGGCAATGCGCGTCTCTTTCTCACACACACACGGTGTGTCTGTGTGTCTCTCTCTGCCATGCTGTCTCCCCTCCCTCAATTCGTGCTGCCTTGTAGAGTGTGAGGCTACATTAACAACAATGTGTTAACCCTTGAGGGCTCAGCCGAGTGCTAGTTCATCATTTAGCAGTAAGGCATTCCCTAGAAATATCCCACCCTCTTCTACCCTCTGACTTCACCACCTCAACCAAGCTTCACAATCATCATAGCTGTGTACAGTATTAAATTGTTTGTTTAAAACTTATACTGTGTATATGTGTGTATGTGTGTGTGTATATATATATATGTATATAAAATACAGTTTTTTGTCTGGTGAAAAAAATGTCCCTGGAACCTAACCCTCCTTATTTACATTAATTCTTATGGGGAAATTGGATTCGCTTAACATCGTTTCGCTTAAAGTAGCATTTTTCAGGAACAGAACTACAACGTTAAGTGAGGAGTTATTGTAAAATTTACAGGTGATACCAAGCTGGGAGGTGTTGCAAGAACATTGGGGGAAAGGATTAGAATTCAAAATGATCTTGATAACGTGGAGAATTGGCCTGAAATCTAGAAGATGAAATTCAATAAACACAAGTGCAAGGTCCTGCACCTAGGAAAGAAAATGCCCAACTACAAAATGGGGAGTGACTGGTGAGGCAGTAGCACTGCGGAAAAGGATCTTGGGTTATAGTGGATCACAAATTGAGTCTGAGTCCATAGCGTGACGCTGTTGTGAAAAGGGCAGGTGTCACTCTGGGATGTATTCACAGAAGTGTTGTATGTAAGCCATGGGCGGTAATTGGCCCACTTTACTCAGCACTGAGGAGGCCTCAGCTGGGCACTGTGTCCGGCTTTCGGCACTGCACTTTAAGAAAGATGTGGACAAATTGGAGAGACTCTAATGGGCAGCAACCAAAATGATACCCTGACCTCTGAGGAAAGGCTGAAAGAACTGGGTGTGTTTAGTCTAGAGAAGAGAAGGCCGAGGGGGGATGTGATAACTGTCTTCAGACAGGTCACAGGTTGTGTCCCAGGGTAGCAGGCCCCTGAGGAGGTCAGGCACCCAGCCTCCCCGTGACAAGCTCAGCTAAGGAAAAGGAGCCAACCCAGATCCAGCTGTGAGCAGTTAATTCCCTAGGTGGCAGCGCATCAGGCAATTAGCTAAAGAACACTTGGCACGAATAAAGGTCTGCAAGGGCTCAGTCAGGATGCACAGATCACAGAGGAAGCTGCTGAGGATTGCAATTCTCTCTATGGGCGGCTGGTTACGGAGCTCCCCAGGAAAGGGAACCTAGGAAAAGTGGCCTGGAGGGAAGAGGTTCCAAAAGGGGAGAGCTACGAGTGCCAAGTACCTAGCGGGGAGCTGGTCCCAGCAAAAACCCCGTTCCCAGGCAATGGCAGGTGCTGCAGATCACAGCGTAACCACATGCTGTTCTGGAGACGAGCTGCAGTGCTTTGACCTCTGCGGGGGCCCTGAGCCCAGAGAGGGAACCGTTCCCAGCTTTGGGCAGGAGGCCTGACTCCAGAGGGGGATTGTGGGTCGAGTGGGCCTTACTGGTAAGGAGCCTGATGGAGAAGATAGATGGACTCTGGTGGTGCACACACACAAAGATTAACTCGCCTTCCCCCACCCCAAGCTAAGATGCTGGGTGAAGGCTGGCTTGTGTACCATGATTTGGCCTTTGGTTAAATAAATCAGACCCTGAAGGGGCACTGTACTCCATATAACAGCCTCATTGAACTCATGGAAAGGCCACAGTGGGAAACTGAGGCAGAGACACAACAACAGTTCTGCACTGGGCCAGCAAGTGGTGCGCCACACGTGTGTACCCACCAAAACAAGTTGTTACAAAGAGAACGGTGATAAATTGTCCACCCGGTGTAGGACAAGAAATAATCGGCTTAGTTTGGGGCAAGGAAGATTTAGGTTGGAGATTAGGAAAATCTTTCTGGCGATAAGGATAGTTCAGTGTTGGAATAGGTCACCAAGGGAGGTTGTGGGATCCCCATCACTGGAGGGCTTTAGGAAGAGCTTAGATTAATACCTGCCAGCGATGGTCTAGGTATATTTGGCCCTGCCTCAGCATGGGGGGATGCACTAGATATACTCTTGAGACCCCTTCCTGCCCTACATCTCTGGGTAGCTGTATGGTGTGAATGGAACACTGTGAGAGACCCTGCCTGTCCTAGTCCCCATCACAACCCAATTCAGACTAGACATAAGGCACACTTTTATCAGCGATGGCCATTTACCACTGGAGCAGATTATGGGGGGACACGGTAGATTCTCCTTCCCCTGGAGTCTTTAAATCAAGACTGGATGTCTGTGTAACAGATACACGGCAGCTCACAGGGAAATTGTGGGCTCAGTGCAGAATCACTCAGAGATTTTCTGGCCCGTGTGATACAGGAAGTCAGACTAGATGATCAGAAAGGTCACTCTTGGCATTAGAAATCTATGGATCCCAGAAAAATCAGTTCCTGTTGCCATGGATGGGATGATTCTATGTGAGGAGCAGCTGTGAGGGCAGAGAGAACATGCAGGGGGGCTTTGAGGGATCGGCTCTACCCTGGATTGCCCTGCAGGGGTCGCTGTGCTCAGTGACATGCGGGTCCCTTCCATCCAGGAGCTGAGAGCACAGGGAGCTCGGAGGGGAAGAGACCAAGCCCTGGTCCCAGCAGGCAACGATACCGCTGCTTCTGAGCTGGGAGGAGTCGTCTCACTCCAGGGGATGGGGAAACAACTCACATGGGGTTCTGCTTGCCATGGTCGGCCAGGGAATCTCCCACGTGGATCTGGGCCCCTCTGAGTCTCTCCCCACAGCATTCGTCTTCCCTGTTCTTCACGATCACCGCGGAGACAGACTGACGACTGCCCAAGTCCACATCCCACCACGGCTCTGTGTCGAGCTGCGTGTGGGCGCAGGAGCCTTGTACCCACTTCCCATCGCGTTTTCCATCCACGGCCTTTCCAGCCACGGCTTTTCCAGTCTCATCTTCGTATATGGAGGACTGCGTGGCCGGGCGCCCCAGCGCCAAGTTCTGAGCTGGAATCAGAGGGCAAGAAGAGGGGAGGTGGAACGTGCCCATTGCTGCGGGGGCTCCAGACACCCTTTGTCCCGCACGCAGCCAGAGCTGCTTCCCAGCAGTGATACACAAACCAGCCACTGCATGAGAGCCAGGTTCATAGTGGGAGCCATGGCCCCAGGGGATGGGAGTGACAGGAGGTCGGTGCTGGGATCTCAGCCGAGACAGAACCACTGTCAGCCCCCCGCCCCCATCCCATACCCAGCTGGAGCTGCTCCCCAGGACAGGGATGGGGCAGGATGTTCAGATGGAGCCTCCCACGTCTGCTCCTGCCAGCTGGAGCCCCTGCCGAGGTCGGTGGTGGGAAGGGAAGAGTGTCCCAGGGTTTCTGCTGTCTCACTAGGCAGAACCTGAGGCAGAAGGGAATGGGGTATTACATAAAAGGGAACAAGTTTCCATTCACATTGTGCCAGCTCCTTACCCCCTGGTGGTGGGGCACAGCCCTGAGCTAGGACCTCGACCTCACACAGGGTGAGATACTCAGCCCTGCCCGGGATGACGATGGTGACGTAGCGGCCCTCCAGCCCGTTGCAGCAGATGGTGCTGAGGGATCCCGGTCTGGTGTCGGTGATGGTCCCGCAGCTGCAAAGAACAGAAGACCAGAGGGAGAGGCTGCGATTAGGGAGCGCAGGGGAGTCAGAAGCAGGGTTGGCGAGTTTGTTACTCTGAGCACACAGCACTGAAGACCACAGCAAGATCGATCTATTAAAGTTGGGAGGGTCTGAACAAATTCACTCTAGAGCACTAAAGAACAGCTGAAGCAATCTCAGAAACATTAACAATTTGTTTGGGAACTCATGGAGGATGCCTGAGGTCCCAGAAGACTGGAGAAGGGCAAACGTAGTAGTTATCTTTAAAAAGGGGAACAAAGAGGATGTGGGGAATTCTAGACGAATCAGCCCGACTTCGATACCTGGAACGATACTGGAACAAATGATCAAACAATCAATTTGTTAAAACCTAGGGCATAATAAGCAGATAAGTAATAGCCAACATGGATTTGTCAAGAGCAAATACCAAACAATCTAATTTCCTTCTTTGTCAGCAGGCCAGTAGATGAAGGGGAAGTGGTAGATGTGGTATATCTGGAGATTAATGAGGCTTTTGATGCAGTCCAATATGATAGTCTCATAAGCGAACTCGGGAAATACTGTCTAGATGACATTACTATAAGGTGCCTGCACAATTTGTTGAAAAACCATACTCAAAGAAATGGTTCCCTGTCGTTTTGAGGGGACGTATCTGGGGGGTCCAGTAGAGGTCTGTCCTGTTTTGGGTACTGCTCAATATTTTTATTAATGACTTGGACGATGGAGTGGAAAATACACTTATAAAATTTACTGAGCTGGGAGAAGTTGCAAACGCTTTTGGGAAAAAGATTAGAATTCAAAATGACCTTGACAAATTGGAGAACGGGTCTGAAATCAACAAGATGAAATTCAATAAAGAAGAGTGCCAAGTACTGCGCTTAGGAAGGACCCCAGAGGTTGCAGTGCCTGGAGCAGGGAGGTGAGCCCAGCCAGCCCCATGGGACAGGAGCCACAGGAGCTGCCACATGACCCTTTGAAACATTCTGGTGACCAATTTTGGGTCCCAATCCCCGGGTTGAGAAACCCTTGTTTAGACAACCTGACCTTTCAGGAGGGTGAAAGAATGGGGTGTGTTTAGTCTAGAGAAGAGAAGGCTGATGGGGGACATGATAGTCTTCAAACAGGTCACAGGGTAGCAGGTCCCTGAGGAGGTCATGCACCCAGCCTCCCCGTGACAGGCTCCGCTAAGGAAAAGGAGCCAACCCAGATCCCCCTGTGAGCAGTTAATTCCCTAGGTGGCTGGGCGTCTGTCAATTAGCTAAGGAAATCCTGGGCCTAACAAAGGGTTATGAGGGCTCAGTCAGGACACACAGATCACAGAGGAAGCCAAGTCCGGAGGGAGAGGTGGTTCCAGAGAAAGGACCTTTCCAGACAATGGCAGGCGCTCCAGATCACAGCGGAACTACAAACTGCCGTGCAGAAGAGCTGCAGTGGTTTGACCTCTGCAGGGGACCTGAGTCCAGAGTGGGAACATTTCCCAGGTGATGTCAGGAGGCCCGACTCCATAGGGAGGCCCCAGGATGACAGGGCTTTCCTAGTAAGGAACCTGGACAGAGGAGAAGGATGGAGTCAAGTGGGGCAAACCATTTATTCCCCTCCTCCCCAATCTAGGATGTGTGGGGATGAAAGCTGGCTTGTGTACCTCATTTTGGCCTTGGCTTAAATCAATTAGACCCCTGAAGGGGCACTGTTCACTGCATCAAAGCCTCATTGATCTCACTGAAATCCCATATGGGGAAACTGAGGCAGGGACACCACCACTATTCTGCTCTGGGCCAGCAGGGGCGCTCCAAAAGTCAATGTTAGGTTGTTACAAAGAGGACTGTAATCAATAGTTATCCATGTCCATCAAGGGCAGGACAAGAACTAATCGCCTGTATATGGACTTGGAGAAAATGAGATTTAGGTTAGACATTGAGAAAAGCTTTTGAACCAGAAGGATCGTTAAGTACTGGTATAAGTTACCAAGGGAGATTGTGGCATCCCATCGTTGGAGGTTTTGAAGAACAGGTTGGCCAAGCCCCTGCCAAGGATGGCCTAAGTATGAATATGAATTGACAGTGTGATGTTGTTGCAAAAAAGGCAAATGTCGTTCTGGGATCGATTAGGAGGGTTGTATGTAAGATAGGGGAGGTAATTGTCCCACTTTATTCGGCACTGGAGAGCCCTCAGCTGGAGAACTGCGCCCAGTCCCGGGCACTGCACTTTAAGATAGATGTGGAGAAACTGGCAAGAGTGGGGGGCATGGAGTAGATGACCTTTGAGATGGCTTCCCGCCCTACATTTCTGTGTCTCAGTGGAGCAAATGGAACACTGTAAGAAACGTGCCTGCCCGAGTCCCCATCGCAACTGAGTTTAGAATAGATATAAGGTACACACATTTATCAGTGAGGGCTATTAACCGCTGGAGAATATTAATGAAGGACACAATGGATTCTCCTTCCCTTGGAGTCTTTAAATCAAGACTGGACGTCTGTCTAAAAGATACACGACACATCACACAAATTATGGGATCAGTGCAGAATCACCATGTTAGTTTCTCTGGCCTGTGTGATACAGGAGGTCAGACTAGATGATTGGAAAGGTTTCGTCTGGCCTCAGAACTCCATGGATGTCAGAAAAATCAGTTCCTGTTTCATGCATGAGATGATTCTACCTGGGCAGGAGCTGTGAGGGCAGAGAGAGAGAACACACAGGGGCAGGAGAGATTGGCTCTACCCTGGATTGCCCTGCAGGAGTCTCTGTGCTCAGTGACATGTGGTTCCCTTCCATCCACGGGCTGAGAGCACCGCCAGCACCGCGCTCCCAGCCCAAGGGAACTCCAAGGGGAGGGGACCACAGCCTTAGCCTGGCTGGCAGCCATAGAATCTAACCATAGGCTTTGAAGGGACCGCAAGGGACATCTAGTCTAACCCCTGCCAAGATGCAGGATTTGTTGTGTCTAAACCATCTAAGACAGATGGCTAGTGAGCCTCCTTTTGAAAACCTCCAGTGAAGGCGCTTCCATGAGCTCCCTAGACAGTTTGTTCCATTCTCCTAGTGTTCTTACAGTTAGGAAGTTTTTCCTGAGATTTCATCTAAATCTGCTGTGCTGTAGTTTAAACCCATCACCTCTTGTCCCGCCCTCTGTGGCAAGAGAGAACATCTTTTCTCCATTTTTTATGGCAGCCTTTCAAGTATTTGAAGACCGCTATCATGTGCCCCCTTAACCTCCTCTCTTCCAAACTAAACATACCGAGTTCCTTCAGCCTTTGCTCATCTTTGTCGCTTGCCTCTGGATCCTTTCCAGTTTCTCTACATCCTTTCTATACGGCGGTGACCAAAACTGGACATAGAACTCCAGCTGAGGCCTAACCAGCGCCGAGTAGAGCGGTACTGTCACCTCCCGTGACTTGCATGCTGTGCCTCTGTTAATGCAACCCAGAATTGCATTTGCTTTTTTTGCAACAGCATCTCATTGCTGACTCATGTTGAGGCTGTGATCCACCACAACTCCCAGATCCTTCTCAGCGGTGCTGCTGCCAAGCCAGTTATCCCCCAGTCTGTATTTGTGCATTTGGTTTTTCTTCCCTAAGTGTAGCACCTTGCATTTGTCTTTGTTGAATTTCATTTTCTTGTCTATATCCCAGTTCTCCAATTTATCAAGATCTCTTTGAATTTTAGCTCCATCCTCCAAAGTATTGGCAACCCCCCCAGCTTTGTGTCATCTATAAATGTGATCAGTCTGCTCTCTATTCCTATATCCAGGTCATTAATAAAGATGTTAAATAACACTGGATCCAGAACAGATCCCTGTGGAACCCCACTTGAGATCTCCCTCCAGTCTGACACCATCCCATTAATAGTTACTCTTTGTTTGTGGTTGTTTAACCAATTATGTATCCACTTAAAGGTAGTTCCACCAAGCCTGCATTTCTCCAGTTTACCTATGAGAATGTCATGTGGGACTGTGTCAAAAGCCTTGCTGAAGTCCAGGTATATTGTATCCACCGCATTCCCGCATCCACCAAACCAGTTACCTTGTCAAAGAAGGAAATCAGGCTGGTTTGGCATGATTTGTTTTTAGTAAATCCATGATGGCTGCTAGTGATTACCCCTTCAGCCTCCAGGTATTTGCAAATTGAATGTTTTATACAATTGTTCAAGTAGCTACCCAGGTATTGAGGTCAGGCTGACTGGTCTATAGTTCCCCAGCTCCTCCTTTTCCTCCTTTTTAAAGATGGGCACTACGCTAGCCCTCCTCCAGTCTTCCAGAACCTCTCCTGTCATCCATGAGTTTGCAAATATTATTGCCAGTGGCTTCAAGATTCCTTCAGAACTTAGGGTGAATAGCAATATGACCCCTGTGTCTGATCTGGGAGGAGTTATCTCACTCCAGTGAATGGGGAAGCAACTCACATGGGGTTGTGCTTGCCCTGGTCGATCAGCGAGTCTCCCACGCGGATCTGGGCCCCCCTGAGTCTCTCCCCACAGCATTCGTCTTCCCTGTTCTTCACAATCACCGCGGAGACAGACTGACGACTGCCCAAGTCCACGTTCCACCACGGCTCTGTGTCGAGCTGCGTGTGGGCGCAGGAGCCTTGTACCCACTTCCCATCGCGTTTTCCATCCACGGCCTTTCCAGCCACGGCTTTTCCAGTCTCATCTTCGTATATGGAGGACTGCGTGGCCGGGCGCCCCAGAGCCAAGTTCTGAGCTGGAATCAGAGGGCGAGAAGAGGGGAGATGGGATGTGCCCATCACTCGAGGGCTCTAGATGCCCTTTGTCCCGCACGCAGCCAGAGCTGCTTCCCAGCAGTGACACACAAACCAGCCACTGCATGAGGGCCAGGTTCATAGTGGGAGCCATGGCCCCAGGGGACAGGAGTGACAGCAGGCCGGTGCTGGGATCTCAGCTGAGACAGAACCACTGTCAGTCCCTCCCCCCACCCCATCTCATACCCAGCTGGAGCTGCTCCCCAAGGCAGGGATGGGGCAGGATGTTCAGATGGAGCCTCCCCTGTCTGCTCCTGCCAGCTGGAGCCTCTGCCCAGGTCAGTGGTGGGAAGGGAAGAGTGTCCCAAGGTTTCTGCTGTCTCACTAGGCAGAACTTGAGGCCGAAGGGAATGGGGTAGAACATAAAAGGGAACAAGTTTCCATTCACGTTGTGCCAGCTCCTTACCTCCTGCTGGTGGGATGCAGCCCTGAGCTATGACCTCGACCTCACACAGGGTGAGATACTCCGCCCTGCCCGGGATGACGATGGTGACGTAGCGGCCCTCCAGCCCGTTGCAGCAGATGGTGCTGACGGATCCCGGTCTGGTGTCGGTGATGGTCCCGCAGCTGAAAAAGAGCAGAAGCCAAGACGACAAAGGAAGATAGATGTATTCAAATCAACAGGGGCTGATTAAATTCACCCTGAAGTTCTTAAGGAGCTAGCTGAAGCTTTCTCAGGTCCATTAACGATTTTGTTTGAGAACTCATGGAAGACGGGTGAGATCCCAGGAGAATGGAAAAGGGGAACAAAGAGGACATGGGGAATTCTAGACCAATCAGCCCAACTTTGATACCCGGAAAGATACTGGAACAAATCAAACAATCAATCTGTAAGCACCTTAGAGGCTAATAAGGTGATATGCAATAGTCTAGTTAAATTATAACTGGGTTCAAAAAATAATTAGTTAAGTTCATGGAGGATAGGTCCATCATTGGCTATTAGCCAAGATGGTCAGGGATGCAACCTCATGCTCTGGGTGTCCCCAAACTTGTGACTGCCAAATGCTGGGACTGGCGAAAAGGGGATGGATCACTCAATAATTTCCCAGTTCTGTTCATTCCCTTTGAAGCACCTGGCATTGGCCACTGTTGGAAGACAGGATACTGGGCTAGATGGACCATTGGTCTGATCCAGTATGGCCGTTCTTATGTAGCCAACGTGGATTTGTGAAGAACAAATCATGCCAAACCAATCTAATTTCCTTCTTTGACAGGCTAACTGGAGCTTATGGATGAGGTGGAAGCGATATATGTGATATATCTGCACTTTAGTGAGGCTTGTGACACAGTCCCACATGACACTCTCATGAGCAAACTAGGGAAATATGGTCTAGATGAAATTACCATAAGGTGGGTACACAACTGGTTGAGAAAACATACTCAAAGAGTGGTTATCATTAGTTCACTGTCAACTTGGGAGGACGTATCTTGTGGAGTTTCCCACGGGTCCATCCTGGGTCTGGTACTATTCAATTTTTTCATTAATGACTTGTTAATCCAGGATTAGACTCACTACCCATGTGAGAAGCCATAGAAACAAATAAACTCAGAACTCAAGTCAGCACTAGCTGAAAATTCATCTGTTGAAGGAATGGGAGAATCCATCATCCATCTAATTAATGACTTGGATGATGGAGTGGAAAGTACACTTATAAAATTTGTGGGTGACCCCAGGCTCAGCACGGTTGAGACCTCTTTGGGGGTAGTGATTAGAATTCAAAATGACTGACAATTTGGAGAATTGGTCTGAAATGAACAAGATGAAATGCTGTGAAGGTCCTGCACTTAGGAAAGAAAAATCAAATGCCGAACTACAAAATGGGGGTTGACTGGTGAGGCAGTAGCACTGCGGAAAAGGATCTTGCGTTATAGTGGATCACAAATTGAATCTGAGTCCACAGTGTGATGCTGTTGTGAAAAAGGCAAATGCCACTCTGGGATGTTTTAAGACGTGGAAGGTAATTGGCCCACTTTACTCGGCATTGGTGAAACCTTAGCTGGAGAACAATGTCCAGTTTTTGACATCACACTTTAAGAAAGATGTGGAAAAATTGGAAAGAGTTCAGAGGGGAGCAACATAAATGATGAGAGGTTTAGACAACCCGATCTCTGAGGAAAGGTTGAAAGAACTGGGTGTGTTTAGTCTACAGAAGAGAAGGCTGATGGGGGACATGATAACAGTCTTCAGACAGGTCACAGGTTGTGCCACAGGGTAGCAGGCCCCTGAGGAGGTCAGGCACCCAGTCTCCCCATGACAGGCTTCCCTAAGGAGAAAGCCAAACCAGACCCACCTGTGAGCAGTTAATTCCCCAGGTGCTGGGCAGCTGTCAATTAGCTAAGGAACACTAGGGTCTAATGAAGGGTTGTGAGGGCTCAGTCAGGATGCACAGATCACCGGGGAAGGTCCTGAGGATTGCAATGCACAGGGGAGCTGTCCGCTGGAGCAGATTACACAGAAATGATGGGCTCAGTCAGAATCACTGCATGAGGTTCTCTGGCCTGTGCGATAGCTCAGTGGTTCTCAACCTATTTACCATTGTGGGCCGCATATGCAGCTCTCTGTGTGTTATGTGGGTCGCATCCACACAATATATATGCTAGCTGTACATCTACGGAAGAAATAAGGTTTAGTATTTGTTATATGACAACAATATGATTCAAATCGATATAGCACCTTTCATTTCAAGACTGGCAAATGTCTACCAAGAGCATTTTAAATTAGCAAAAATAAGTCAAAACATTAACTGTTAAAATGAATGAATTTACTGTAAGGGTGGCCTGGTGTATTGCGACCCTCCCTCCCGCACTGCCGCTGGCGGCACGACTGAGCGCACGGAGAGTGTGGCTGTGGAGTCTGTCTGCCCCATGCACACAGCCCCCCCAGTCAGGGACTGTCCCCCACATGTGCCTGCCCTGCACAGACATGGTGTCCAGTCCAGGGCAGAACGCCTCCCCCAAAAGGACTGCCCCCACCAGCATCCAGTGCCCCACCTAGGGACTGCCCCCAGCACCCCCCAGCCCTCAAGCCCCCATCAAGTGACTGTCCCAGTACCTAGCCCCACATCCAGGGACTGCATCCAGCCCCCAGTCCCCCCACCTAGAGTCTGTGCCCCATGCACCGGCTGCACCCCCTTCCCCACAACCTTAGCTCTCTGCATGTCTCCCCTCACCCTCCCTCCCCATGTGGCCCTAGTGCCCTGTACCCCCCTCCCTGTGCCCGCTGGTCTCCTCCCCCAGCTGCACGTAGCTCCGCTGTGCAGCCCGCCCTGCCCTCCTGCTGGTACGGTCCTATTGCCAGGGAGCCTGCCCCAGCTGGGACCACTGGACCCACAATCCTGTGCTTTGGAGGGGTGCTAAACATCCTGGCCTCCTGCCAATGCTGCTGGGGGGGTAGGGGGAGCTGCTGCTGGGCCTGATCCTCCACTGCCCCATTTTTGCATCCCCCTGCTGGCTCTGCACCAAGGGCACGTGCCCCTCCTGCCCCGCCCTGAGGATGTCAGCAGCTGACTGGGTCACAAGCAGCCCACAGGTTGAGAACCACTGGAATAGATGATGGGAAAGGTCGTGCCTGGACTCAGAAGTCTATGGATCTTGGAAAAATCAGATCCTCTTGCCTTGAATGTGATGATTCTATGGGAGGAGCAGCTGTAAGGACAGAGGAAGAACACACAGGGGTCTGGAGGGATCGGCTCTGTGACGTTGGGCAGTCTATATGGTTTTGTAAAAACATGATAATAAGTGAGTATAATGTAACTGGAATATGCTTCATGCAAAAGGTCTCTTGTAAGGTATCATCATAAAGCTTATAATCTACCGAGTATGATCATCCTATTTGTATAAATGTACCACTCTTGTATCTGAAACTAGAAATATAAAATATAACTCTGAGGGCCTATTGTAATTATGCAAAGTGTGGGCCATTGATGGTGGTTTGGAATCTTGATGACTCCCATTAACCAGAGCCATTGTCTGCAGATGGCTGTATTTACCTGTGAGTCTTCCTGTATATGTGTGTGCTGGCAAGTGAATAATGAAGCCTTGCAGTGACATGTGATCATGTCACCTGAACTGGAATCCATCTTTAACCTGGTGCTTTTCCAGTGAGGGGTGGGGGAACCCAGAGGGACAAAGGATTCCCGCCTTATGCAAAAGATATATAAAGGGGTGGAAGAGAACAGAGGGGGAGAGGAGCCATCATGAAGAATCCCCTAGCTATCACCTGAGCTGGAACAAGAGCTGTACCAGGGGAAAGAATTGTGCCCAGGCCTGGAAGGTGTCCAGTCTGAGAAAAAACTTACTGAAGCATCTCTGAGGGTGAGATTATCTGTATTCAGTTTGATTAGACATAGATTTGCGCATTTTATTTTATTTTGCTGGGTAACTTACTTTGTTCTGTCTGTTACTACTTGGAATCACTTAAATCCTACTTTCTGTATTTAATAAAATCACTTTCTACTTATTAATTAACTCAGAGTATGTATTAATACCTGGGGGAGCAAACAACTGTGCATATCTCTCTATCAGTGTTATAGAGGGCGAACAATTTATGAGTTTACCCTGTATAAGCTTTATACAGGGTAAAACGGATTTATTTGGGTTTAGACCCCATTGGGAGTTGGGCATCTGAGTGCTAAAGACAAGCACACTTCTGTGAGCTGTTTTCAGGTAAACCTGCAGCTTTGGGGCAGGTAATTCAGACCCTGGGTCTGTGTTGGAGCAGACGGGTGTGTCTGGCTTCAGCAAGACAGGGTGCTGGAGTCTTGAGCTGGCAGGGAAAACAGGAACAGGGGTCGTCTTTGCACATCAGTTGGCAGCTCCCAAGGGGGTTTCTGTGATCCAACCCGTCACAGGCTCTACCCTGGATTGCCCTGCAGGGGTCGCTGTGCTCAGTGACATGCGGTTCCCTTCCATCCAGGAGCTGAGAGCACCACCAGCACTGTGCTCCCAGCCTCAGGCAGCTCCAAGGGGAAGAGACCTCGCCCTGGCCCCGGCTGGCAATGAGACCCCTGTGTCTGAGCTGGGAGGAGTCGTTTCACTCCAGAGAAAGGGGAAGCAACTCACATGGGGTTGTTCTTGCCCTGGTCGATCAGCGAGTCTCCCACATGGATCTGGGCCCCCCTGAGTCTCTCCCCACAGCATTCCTCCCTGTTCTTCACAATCACCGCGGAGACAGACTGACGACAGCCCAAGTCCACGTTCCACCACGGCTCTGTGTCGAGCTGCGTGTGGGCGCAGGAGCCTTGTGCCCACTTCCCATCGCGTTTTCCATCCACGGCGTTCCCAGCCACGCCAGACGGGAGTGTGGAGGACTGAGTGGCCGGGCGCCCCAGTGCCAAGTTCCGAGCTGGAATCAGAGGGCGAAAAGAGGAGAGGTGGGATGTGCCCATCGCTAGGGGACTCCAGACGCCCTTTGTCCCACATGCAGCCAGAGCCGCTTCCCGGCAGTGACACAAACCAGCCACTGCCTGAGAGCCAGGTTCATAGTGGGAGCCATGGCCCCGGGGACGGGAGTGACAGCAGGCCTGTGCTGGGATCTCAGGCTAGACAGAACCACTCTCAGCCCCTTTCGTCCCATACCCAGCTGGAGCTGCTCCCCAAGGCAGGGATGGGGCAGGATGTTCAGATGGAGCCTCCCCGGTCTGCCCCTGCCAGCTGGAGCCCCTGCCCCGGTCAGTGGTGGGAAGGGAAGAGTCTCCCAGGGTTTCTGCTGTCTCACTAGGCAGAGGTTGGGGCCGAAGGGAATGGGCTATAACATAAAAGAGAACAAGTTTCTAATCACGTTGTGCCAGCTCCTTACCCACTGGCGGTGGGGCACAGCCCTGATCTAGGACCTCGACCTCACACAGGGTGAGATACTCCGCCCTGCCCGGGATGACGATGGTGACGTAGCGGCCCTCCAGCCCGTTGCAGCAGATGGTGCTGACAGATCCCAGTCTGGTGTCGGTGATGGTCCCGCAGCTAAAAACAGAGCAGAAGCCAAGAAGGCAAACCACTATAGATGTATTTAAGTCAACAGGGCCTGATGAAATTCACCCTAGGGTCCTTAAGGAACTAGCTGAAACTTTCTCAGAACCATTAATGGTTTGTTCTAGAATTTCTGGAGGATGAGTAAAGTCGCAGAGGACTGGAGAAGGGCAAACATAGAACCTCTCTCTAAAAAGGGGAACAAAGAGGATGTGGGGAATTCTAGACTAATCAGCCCAACTTCAATACCTGAAACGATACTGGAACAAATTATTGAACAATCCGTTTGTTCAAACCTAGAGGATAATAACGTGATATGCTATAGCCAACATGAATTTGTCAAGACCAAAACATGCCAAACAATCTAATTTCCTTCTTTGACAGTGGCCTAGTAGATGGAGGAAATGGTAGATGTGATATATCTTGACTTTAATGAGGCTTTTGACACAGTCCCACATGACATTCTCTTACGTAAACTAGGGAAATGTGGTATGGATGAAATTACTATAAGGTGACTGCACAATTGGTTGAAAAACCATACTTAAAAAGAGTAGTTATCAACGGTTCATTATCAACTGCAGAGGCCGTATCTAGGAGTGTCCCAGAAAGGTCTGTCCTGTGTTGGGTACAGTTCAGTATTTTCATTAATGGCTTGGATGATGAAGTGGAGAGTAAACTTATAACTTTTATGGGTGACACCAAGCTGGGAGGGATTGCAATCACTTTGGGGGAAAGGATTAGAGTTCAAAATGACCTTGACAAATTGGAGAATTGGTCTGAAATCAAGATGAAATTCAATAAAGACAATTGCAAGGTACTGCACTTTGGAGGGAAAAATCAAATGCATAACCACAAAAAGGGGAATAGCTGGCTAGCTGTAGTACTGCTGAATAGGATCTGGATTATCATGGATCTTAAACTGAATATCACTTAAGAGTGTGATGTTATTGCAAAAAAAGCAAATGTTATTCTGGGATGTGTTAACAAAAGTGTTGTATGCAAGACATGGGAGGATGGGCATAGTTTGGGGGGAGACAGAGGCAGGCATGGAATTTGCCCCTCCCCCTATGGCCCCATCGGCCTGACTGGAGCTGCCCCTCCTCCCCCAAATATCGAAGTGAAACTATGGCTATGCATGGGAGGCAATTGTCCTGCTCTACTCAGGACTGGTGAGGCCTCAGCTGGAATATTAGATCCAATTTTGGGCACTGCACTTTAAGAAAGATGTGGAAAAAATTGGAGAGAATCAAGTGGCCAGCAACAAAAATGATAAGAGGTTTACACAATCTGACCTCTGAGGAAAGGTTGAAAGAACTGGGTGTGTTTAGTCTAGAGAAGAGAAGGCTGATGGGGGACATGATAGTCTTCAGACAGGTCACAGGTTGTGTCACAGGGAACCCAGCTTCCCAGTGACAAGCTCTTCTAAGGAGAAGGAGCCAACCCAGATCCACCTATGAGCAGTTAATTCCCTAGGTTGGCTGGGTGGCCGTCAATTAGCTAAAGAACACCTGGCACTAATAAAGGTCTGTGAGGGCTCAGTCAGGACACACAGATCACAGAGGAATCTCCTGAGGATTGCAACCAACAGGGGAGCTGGTTAGGGAACTCCCCAGGAAAGGGAACCTAGGAAAGGTGTCCTGGATGGAAGAGATGTCAAAAGGGGAGAGCTACAAGTGCTAAGCCCCTACTGAGAGCTGGTCCCAGAGAAAGGACCTTTCCAGACAATGGCAGGTGGTCCATATCACAGAGGAACTACATGCCACTGTGGAGAAGAGCTGCAGTGGTTTGACCTCTGCAGGGCCTGAATCCAGAGAGGGAACTCTTCCAAGGTGATGGCAGGGGGTCTGACTCCAGAGAGGGGCCCCAGGTCAAGGGGGCCTTACAAGTAAGGAGCCTGGATAGAGTCAGGTAGGGCAGACAGACAAAGATTTACTCCCCTAATCCCCCATCTAGCATGTGTGGGCATGAAAGCTGGCTTGTGTACCATGTTTTGGCCTTTGGCTAAATAAATTAGACCCCTGATGGGGCACTGTTCACTACATCAAAGCCTCAATAACTCTCTGAAAGCCCACAAGGGGAAACTGAGGCATGGACACAACCACAGTTCCACACTCAGCCGGTAAGTGGCGCTCAAGGGAGGTGTAATCATCAGAAGAGGCTGTTACAAAGAGAACAGTGATCAGTTGTTCTCCATGTCCACTGAGAGTAAGACAAGAATTAATTTCCCTAGTTTGGCACAAGAAAGATTAGGTTGGATATTAGGAAAAACTTTCTGGCGATAAGGATAGTTCAGTGTTGGAATAGGTCACCAAGGGAGGTTGTGGGATCCCCATCACTGGAGGGCTTTAGGAAGAGCTTAGATTAATACCTGCCAGCGATGGTCTAGGTATATTTGGCCCTGCCTCAGCATGGGGGGATGCACTAGATATACTCTTGAGACCCCTTCCTGCCCTACATCTCTGGGTAGCTGTATGGTGTGAATGGAACACTGTGAGAGACCCTGCCTGTCCTAGTCCCCATCACAACCCAATTCAGACTAGACATAAGGCACACTTTTATCAGCGAGGGCCATTTACCACTGGAGCAGATTATGGGGGGACACGGTAGATTCTCCTTCCCCTGGAGTCTTAATTTAATATAATTTATTTTAATATATGGAGATATACCTATCTCATAGAGCTGGAAGGGACCCCGAAGGGTCATCGAGTCCAGCCCCCTGCCTTCACTAGCAGGACCAATTTTGCCCCAGATCCCTAAGTGGCCCCCTCCAGGATTGAACTCACAACCCTGGGTTTAGCAGGCCAATGCTCAAACCACTGAGCTATTCTTTAAATCAAGACTGGATGTCTGTGTAACAGATACACGGCAGCTCACAGGGAAATTGTGGGCTGAGTGCAGAATCACTGTGTGAGGTTTTCTGGCCTGTACGACTCAGGAGGTCAGACTAGATGAATGGAAAGGTCATGTGTGGCCTCTCGAAATCTATGGGTGCTGGAAAAATCAGTTCCTGTTGCCTTGGATGTGATGATTCTACGTGAGGAGCAGCTGTGAGGGAGGAACGAGAACATACAGAGGCCTGGAGAGATTGGCTCTACCCTGGTTAGCCGTGCAGGGATTGCTGCCCAGTGACATTTCAACCAGGATCTGAGAGCACCACCATCACCACGCTCCCAGGCCCAGGCAGCTCTGAAGGGAAGAGACCTCGCCCTGGCCCTGGCTGGCAGCGATACCCCTGTGTCTGATCTGGGAGGAGTCGTCTCACTCCAGGGGATGGGAAAGTAACTCACATGGGGTTGTGCTTGCCCTGGTCGATCACCGAGTCTCCCAGGCGGATCTGGGCCCCCTTGATTCTCTCCCCACAGCAGTCCTCCCTGTTCTTCACGATCACCGCGGAGACAGACTGACGACTGCCCATGTCCACGTTCCACCACGGCTCTGTGTCGAACTGCGTGTGGCTGCAGGAGCCTTGTACCCACTTCCCATCGCGTTTTCCATCCACGGCCTTTCCAGCCACGCCAGACGGGAGTGTGGAGGACTGAGTGGCCGGGCGCCCCAGTGCCAAGTTTCGAGCTGGAATCAGAGGGCGAGAAGAGGGGAGGTGGGACGTGCCCATCACTGGGGGACTCCAGACGCCCTTTGTCCCACATGCAGCCAGAGCCGCTTCCCGGCAGTGACACAAACCAGCCACTGCCTGAGAGCCAGGTTCATAGTGGGAGCCATGGCCCCAGGGGACAGGAGTGACAGCGGGTGAGTGCTGGGGTGTGAGCCCAGACAGATACTCTCTCACCCCATCCCACATCCCATACCCAGCTGGAGCTTCTCCCCAAGGCAGGGATGGGGCAGGATCATAGAATCATAGAATCATAGAATCTCAGGGTTGGAAGGGACCTCAGGAGGTCATCTAGTCCAACCCCCTGCTCAAAGCAGGACCAAACCCAACTAAATCAGCCCAGCCAGGGCTTTGTCAAGCCTGACCTTAAAAACCTCTAAGGAAGGAGATTCCACTACCTCCCTAGGTAACCCATTCCAGTTCTTCACCACCCTACTAGTGAAAAAGTTTTTCCTAATGTCCAACCTAAACCTCCCCCTCTGCAACTTGAGACCATTACTCCTTGTTCTGTCATCTTCTATCACTGAGAACAGTCTAGATCCATCCTCTTTGGAACCCCCTTTCAGGTAGTTGAAAGCAGCTATCAAATCGCCCCTCATTCTTCTCTTCTGCAGACTAAACAATCCCAGTTCCCTCAGCCTCTCCTCGTAAGTCATGTGCTCCAGCCCCCTAATCATTTTTGTTGCCCTCCGCTGGACTCTCTCCAATTTATCCACATCCTTCTTGTAGTGTGGGGCCCAAAACTGGACACAGTACTCCAAATGAGGCCTCACCAGTGCTGAGTAGAGGGGAATGATCACATCCCTCGATCTGCTGGAAATGCCCCTACTTATACAACCCAAAATGCCATTAGCCTTCTTGGCAACAAGGGCACACTGTTGACTCATATTCAGCTTTTCGTCCACCGTAACCCCTAGGTCCTTTTCTGCAGAACTGCTGCCCAGCCATTCGGTCCCTAGTCTATAGCAGTGCATGGGATTCTTTCGTCCTAAATGCAGGACTCTGCACTTGTCCTTGTTGAACCTCATCATATTTCTTTTGGCCCAATCCTCTAATTTGTCTAGGTCCCTCTGTATCCTATCCCTACCCTCCAGCGTATCAACCACTCCTCCCAGTTTAGTGTCATCTGCAAACTTGCTAAGGGTGCAGTCCACACCATCTTCCAGATCGTTAATGAAGATATTGAATAAAACCGGCCCCAGCACCGACCCTTGGGGCACTCCACTTGATACCGGCTGCCAACTAGACAAGGAACCATTGATCACTACCCGTTGAGCCCGACCATCTAGCCAGTTTTCTATCCACCTTACCGTCCATTCATCCAGCCCATACTTCTTTAACTTGCTGGCAAGAATACTGTGGGAGACTGTATCAAAAGCTTTGCTAAAGTCCAGAAATAGCACATCCACTGCTTTCCCCTCATCCACAGAGCCGGTTATCTTATCATAGAAGGCAATTAGGTTAGTCAGGCATGACTTGCCCTTGGTGAATCCATGCTGACTGTTCCTGATCACTTTCCCCTCCTTTAAGTGGTTCAGGATTGATTCCTTGAGGACCTGTTCCATGATTTTTCCAGGGACTGAGGTGAGACTAACTGGCCTGTAGTTCCCTGGATCTTCCTTCTTCCCTTTCTTAAAGATGGGCACTACATTAGCTTTTTTCCAGTCNGAGGGTTTAGACTGCGGGCTTATATTTTATTTCTTTTGGTAACTAACTCTGACTTTTTGCCTATCACTTAAAATCTATTTTTGGTAGTCAATACATTTGTTTTACTGTTTATCTTCACCAGTGAGTTTGCCTGAAGCGTGTGGTAAATCTGCTCAGCTTTTGCAAAGGCTGGTGTATGTCCACTCTCCATTGATGAAGTGGTGAACCAATTAAAAAATCTGCACTGCCCATCTTGAGCAGTGCAAGATGGTATATTCCTGAGGTACAGAGCTGCGGGTATTTGGCTGGTGCCTTTCTCTGTGTGAATCATGAGTGGCTCTGGGAGCATTCATGCAAGCTAGCTGGGTGTGGGGTCCCCACATGTGGTTGTGCTGAGTGATAACAGTATCTGGAGGGGTTTGCTGCTGGTCACTAGCAAGGCTGGAGAGACAGCCCAGGCTGGAGAGAGTTCAGGGGCACAGTGGTCCCACAGTCGCAGCCTGCACCCCAGGGATCCCGTCACACCTTTAATACAGGTCCTTATCCATCTGGAAATCAGGCTTTGTATGCCAATCAAATTATGGGAGCGTCAGTGACAGCTCAGCCAAAGATCATTCGAAAGTTAGATATTGAGAAACTTTATCAAATTATTTCTAGTTTATCTGGAAATTCACCTGTTAGTAGAATCATAGGTACTCTAGTTAAGGTTGAGAGCACATATCAGTCATTTAGGTAAAGTACATTACAGAGCTGTTATGATGATCCAAAAAACAAACCTTAAAAACCCAGGAAATTCACAGCCAGGGTTAAATATAAAAAAGATCCACACATATTAAGGTATGAAAATGCACAGTTAAGGCGCCCAAATCATCTTAACTCTAGCTTGTAGTTGTCTGTGAGGAAAAAATAAGAAAAAAAAATTAATATGTTTTTAACAATCAGTTTAATGTTATCTGGGCTCCCACCCACTAAAATGTCTTAATCATAAAGGTATGGGTTTGCATGGCACCATGGTAGGGCAGAATTATGCTTACAAAGAATGTTTTTGCAATGAAGAATAATGGGAAAAAGCTATAATTAATCATATACTAGACTATTCAAATGTAGCCCAGGCACAAGATTGCAGTGAGTTTTAACTGTATGGGAAGTTGGAAGAGTTTGTGGCGGGGCAGAGTTAAGGTTGTTTGAATACTGTCATAAACATAGAGAGAAGGGTAGCATACAATCCCTCCTTGGCAGCTGTACTGAATTGCTTTACCTGTAAGGGGTTAAGAAGCTCAAATAACCTAGTTGACACCTGACCAGAAAGATCAATGAGGAAAGAAGATACTTTCAAATATGCGGGGCGGGGGCGGGCAGAGGATTTGTTTGTAGCTCTCTCTTTGTTGTTCCCTCTCCGGACGGAAGGAGAGACCAAGCAGGTACAACATCTCCTGAAAATATACCTGGAATAACAGATCTAAAACCACAGAAATTTTGTAAGTAGGCAAGGAAATGTGTTAGGTTATCTTTTGTTTTAGCTTGTGAATTTTCTTGCTATAGCTTAACTACTCTGCCTTCAGGCAAAGGAAAAAAAAACCCTCCAGCTGCTCTCAGCTTAAAAAAAAAAGTGTCCTTTTAAAATCCTGAGGTCTGCGCTTCTGGTTCAAAATGATCCCACTTCTACCACCATGCCAGGGTTCCCCACACTCTGAACTCTGGGGTACAGATTTGGGGACCCTCATGAAAGACCCCCTAAGCTTATATTTAGCAGCTTAGGTTAAAACTTCCCCAAGGCACAAATTCCTTTCCTTGTCCTTGGACGGTATTGCTGCCACCACCAAGTGATTTACACAAAAATTCAGGGAAGAGTCACTTGGAATCCCTATCCCCCCAAAATATCCCCCCAAACCCCTTCACCCCCTTTCCTGGGGAGGCTTGAGAATAATATACCAACCAATTGGTTAGCAATGTGAGCACAGACCAGACCCTTTGTCTTTAGGACACTGAAAAATCAATCAGGTTCTTAAAAGAAGAACTTTATTTATAAAGAAAAAGTAAAAGAATCTCACCTGCAAAATCAGGATGGAAGGTAACTTTACAGGGTAAAGAAAAGATTTAAAACACAGAGGATTCCCCTCTGGCTTAGCTTCACAGTTACAAAAACAGGAATAAAACTACCTCTGTAGCATAGGAAAATTCACAAGCTAAAACAAAAGATAATCTAACGCATTTCCTTGCCTACTTACAATTTCTGTGGTTTTAGATCTATTATTCCAGGTATATTTTCAGGAGATGTTGTACCTGCATGGTCTCTCCTTCCTTCCGGAGAGGGAATAAAAAAGAGAGAGCCACAAACAAATCCTCCCCCTCCGAGATTTGGAAGTATCTTCTTTCCTCATTGGTCCTTCTGGTCAGGTGTCAACTAGGTTATTTGAGCTTCTTAACCCCTTACAGGTAAAGCAATTCAGTACAGCTACCAAGGAGGGATTGTATGCTACCCTTCTCTCTATGTTTATGACAGGTACCCTAATGTGACCTTAACATATTTGGATTTCTTTTCAGTTTAACCATAACTGTGAATTTCCTGAGTTTATGACACTTGGTTTCCAGATAATAGCATCGTCCCTGTAATGTGTTTTACCCTGCATTACTGATACGCTCTCTCAACTGCAACTCTAATGTAGTTTCCGACTGGAATTTTCCATGGTTTTTTTTTTTAATAAAAAGTGTCGTACATGATGTGACGAAGAGGGAATTGTCTGTAATATTTCTATGAATGAGATGCGTGGCAGTGACTGACTCGACTAGGGACTGTTACCCAATGGGCACAAAAGGGTTAAAAAGCTGCTCTTGGGGCAGAGCAGGAGACGTGAGGTGCTGGGTCACTAGCTGTCTCCGGGATGTGTAAATGGGTCGTTAAGGGACTGGCTGAAACCCACCCAGATCAATGGAGGATCTGGAAAGACAATGGAAACCCTCAAGGACTAAACAGTTGACACCTATCCACAGGGCCGTCCAGGAGGTGGAACTTGCGAACTCAGCCTGAGTCTGCAGGAAGAGTACAATGGACCAGGAGGTGGCAGGCGGCTAGGATCAGAGCTGGTCTTGGGAGAATCAGGAGCCCTCACCTGGGACTGAGACACAAAGGAACTGAGACAGAGAGAGGATCCCAGGATGGTTCCTTTAGCAGCATGGCTCAAGGGAGCCCTGACTTGGCCAGAAAGGCCTATGTGTTCGCCTTTGCTTCTCTCTGCTAACGTAAGGACTTCCCCATGCTATCCTCCAGTTGACTAATAAAGCCTATTCTGTGCTGAAATGCTCCTTGGTGTCACTGCAAGTACTTGCTGAGTTGCACTGATCCCTGGAAAAGGCAAAAAGTCTCTGACCAAGAGTCTATCTCAGTTGGACTCACTGGGCAGAGCTCACAGTGTGAAACAGAAGTGCTGGTGCCCAGTCTCAGAGGCACTGAGGCGTGTGGCCTACCCTTAAAGAAGAGTGGGACCCCTTGGGGTCTGGCACACCAGGGACATTTAGAAGCTGGAGCAAAGCACAGATCCTGTGGGTCCGTGACAGCTGGTGGCAGGGGTGGGGCACTGAATGCACCAGGAGTATTGTGCAGTGAGTGACTTGCAGCAGTACAAACAAACAGTCAAAGGAAACAAGCAAGAAAATTGCGTGTACCTGCCTCCCTGTGGAGAGCATCACAGAGCTGTGCAGGGGGAGAAGATTAAGTGTTGGGAAATTCAACCAGGTGCAGCTGATCGCATGGCTGGAGAAGGCAAGTTCCCCACGGAGTCCGGGGACGACAGAGGCAGCAGCCGTAGCAGCAGCATGGCTCCCTCACAGCCCAATTTCCCATCCCCAGAGTTGGGGCAGTGAGAGTTGGAAGTGAGGAAGCTGGAGCAACAGAGACTAGAAGGCCCCGAAAGGGAGAGAGCCGATCGAGAGAAACAGTGAACGCATGAGGAGGAGCAGTGACAGCACCAGGTGGAACAGCAGAAAAACCAGGACACGCAGGGCAGTATGAACTGGGTATGGAGAAGAGGAGAACAAGAGGTCCCATCGAGGAGTAAGTGCAGAGAGACCATGGGAAGCCAATTCCACAGGGAGCCTAGATACCAAATTGCTGCCCCAGTTTAAGTGGGGGTGATATAAATGCCTCATTGCCTTGGGGGAGGCTCGTGGTTTGAACCATGTTGACCCTGTGGACCGGCTCTGCTGTCTCACCCCCTTACTGGACCCCAAAGCGATAGATACAGACAGCCAGATGGGCAGAGTTGGTACAGGAGAGTACTGACAGTTCAAAAAGGCTCTACTGCTTAAGTCTGAATTGACAAGTCAGACTCCCTGGTAAAGGTTTTGGGGTGTGCAGAAGACCCAACGTGTGACATGTGTGGAAGCCACCACCCTGCTGGGAGAACATCTCCACAAATGGGGTAAAGGTGCAGGTGTCACTATATGACCTGGTAGGATTGGAGCTCTGGGCTATGTCCCCATGAGCTTAAAAAGTGGTTNGGAGGTGAGAACAAAACAAAGGGTGACTGGCCCAGGTTGGGTTTCCAAGGGGGGGGTGTCATATTGGGGGGCACCACAAAGTGGGATTCAAATAAATCCAAACCAGGGGTGATGGTGGATGCGGGTAGACCACCCTTAAGGATTCCCAAAAACCTAAGCTGTAGTATCTGTAACCGGACAGGGCACAAGTGGGTATACTGCCCAAGGCTTGATGAAATGGGGTTTAAACGGGACCCTCGAAGGGTTAGCGTGGTGAACACCCCACTGGAGGAAAGCGGTCACACAGCCAGCTTCTTGCAGGCAGGAAGGAGTTAAGGCCGAAGGACGCATCGTGCACCAGGGCCCAGGGAACCTGACTGCAGGGGATTCAGGGAACCGGCCAGAGAGGTGGCTCAGCAGGGGAGGCTGCCTAGGGGGCGGAGCAGCTCCCTGGGCAGGACCAAGGGTGGGGCTGTGGGGGGTGAAGATGATGCTAAGCCCCTGCCCTGGGGGCTGCTATGGAGCCTGCAGGTTCGGGGTGTGAACAGGCCAGAGGGGCGGAGAGGCTTCCCCGTGCCGGCGCTGGGTGCGGGGCTTTGGCACACGCAGGGCTCGGTTTCTCCTGGCCAGTGCTCCGGGGCAGAGGGTCTTGGGCTTTCCCGGGACACCGGCCCAGCCAGAGGCAGAGGGGGAAGGAAGGAGCCTGCTGAGCGCTCCGACCGGGGGCTGGTTCTCTGCACAGCGCTGGGAGTGAGACGCGCCCCACCGGGGGGATATGGAGGAGCAGCGGGGCTGCGGGGGTGAAGGGACATGGCAGGGAGAGGAGAGTGAGAGGGGGAGCACGTAAAGGGTCGACGGGGGGGCAGCAGAGGAGACACATAGCCGGCCACCGCCTGGCGCCTGCCCACACACACCAGCCTCTGCAGCTCGCAGCGCGCAGCCAGTGCTGGCCAGAAACGGGACGGTGGTTGGGGCCCTGCTGGCCGAGAGCTGGCACGCAGCGGGGGCTGCGCCGATGGACCAGCGGGGGAGCGGCCAGCCTCATGCGCTGCATCTTCGCCCCGCCACTAGCCTTGCACACCCACCCCTGTCGTCAACCACTGGACCCCCCCGCACTCACCGCTGGTGGGCAGGCAGCTGGCAAGCAGGGATCTGACCAGCAGCAGGACCTGCCAATACTGATGTGGGAGGGGAGGAGACAGAAAATACGGGACAATTTGCCCATTTTTAAAGAAAAAGTCAGGACACCTGCAGGAGGGCTTAAATATGGGACTGTCCCTTTAAAAACAGGAGGTCTGGTCACCCTACTTAGAGAGAAATTCCCTTGGGCAGACGCCCAATCACCATTGCAGTCCCACTGCCACCCTCGTTTGAGGACTCAGCTGGAGCCTGGCTCTGTTGCTGGCTCCTGGCACTGGCTACTGAGCAGCCCGCACTGAATTGCTAGCTCAGTGCATGTCCTCTGGGAAGGGTTTACATTAGGAGGATCGTGTCCTCGCTTGGCTGAAAGGAAAGGCAGGTACAAAAGCTACTGAGCAGCTGGGGAAAAGGTGAAGAGGGACTCTCCAGCTCACCTGGGCAGCTCAGTCACCGATTTTGTGAGCTAGGTAGAAACTTCAGTTCGCTTCCAGGTGGTTCAACAGCTACAGGCTTGTTCTCCGATATTGCCACGGTCTGTGGGCGACTGAGTTTGGGAAGTGAAGTCCAGCTGCTTTTATTCAGTTCCCGATGGGAGGTTC
Source organism: Platysternon megacephalum (assembly GCA_003942145.1). Taxonomy (NCBI): domain Eukaryota; kingdom Metazoa; phylum Chordata; order Testudines; family Platysternidae; genus Platysternon; species Platysternon megacephalum. The sequence continues at coordinate 507,050 of QXTE01000445.1, forward strand.
GGCGACTGGTTAGTACTTTAGAAGCTGACATGGAGCAATGAGGATGTGACCTGTGCTTCTAATGAAGAGTCAAGTTTGCCTAATTTGAATACAAGCTGCCCCCCCTCTGTATGTAACCTTCTACCTTGTGGTTAACAGTACAATAAGGGCCGGGTTCAAATATATCGAATGTCTTGTATATCTTGCCAAACTAAACCCAGTTGAGCCCCCAGAGACCTGGGGTACCAGTTTCCCAGAAACCTGGGAAAACTAAACACACCCCCTTGACAAACAACTACCTGTGCTTAATCCTCCAGAAACTTGAGAAAACTAAACACACCCCCTTGACAAACAACTACAGGTCTGTCGCATCTTAGGCGCATTTAACATGTGCGATTTCAGCTTTATGCGGTCGGCAAAAACAAGAAAAAAACAAAAAAAAAGAGAAAAATAACAATTTAAATACTGTTTCTGTAGGGCAGGCGATTCCGCCCGCCATTACACTCAATGTAATTTTGACTATACGCGGTTTTCGCTTTAGGCGCTGACTGCGGAACGTAACCCCAGCGTAAGATGAGACAGACCTGTACCTCTGCTTGACCCTCCAGAAACCTGAGAAAACTAAACGCACCCTTCCCAGGTACCATTAACTGGCAGCCCTTCTCCAGTTACAAACAGGTGAGGAGTGTGCAAACAAGGACATCTTTTTCAGGGGGAAGGGACCAGTCAGACATTTCCCTCTAGGTCAGATTGGAAGGGACTTAAGTTTTTTTTGCCTTCTTCTGCATCATGGGGCATGGATCATCTGCTGGAAGCATCTGACTATGTCTCCCCTAGTCAATCCCTGACCATTCCAGGGGCTCGGTCTCTCCTGTTCTCTGCCTGTGGCCCTCAACAATGTAGTTTCCTGAGGACTAAAATCTCAAGTAATGAGGCTCAACATAGGGTGTTTGGGTGAAATTGGGTGATATACAGGAGGTCAGACTAGATGATCTAATGGTCCCTTCTGGCTTTAAACTATATGAAGCTATGAATATCTTTGGAAAGAAAGACAGCAACAGAATATATATGCAAATAAATAGCAAAATACCCAGGCCCTTCCAGTAACTCTGGCTGCCGTCCATCTAACTCCCTTTCCATCTGCAAGTGAGAATGTCCCACAGGTCCCTTGGCTGCACCACCTCACTCATCCACCAAGCCCCACTCATGGGATCAGAGAGTGGCAACGTCCAAGTCTCTCTTTCCAACTCTGTCCCTGGTCCTCAGGAAGCTGCTTGCACAGAGGTGCCACCATCTAACCCAGTTTACAAAACGGGATTTTTTGTCGATACAGACTAACACGGCTACCCCCTGATACTTAACCCAGTTTAGTGATTCAGCTTTGCTGAGGCCTGGTCTACACTACAAAGTTAGGTCCCTGGAAGGCAACTTACAATCATACAAGTGTCTAGCCTCACATTTTTCTCCTGCCAATGTAAGACCCGTTACAAGTATTGCAATAAAACCACTTCAAATAGCACAGAGCCATGGTGAACCTACTGACATCGACGCAGTGCCAGTGTAGACACTGCATGGCCTGGGTTTACTCTAACAGTCCTCCAGCCGCTGTCCCACAATGTCCCATTCTCTGCGATAGTGACCACTCTGGTCACAGTTTTAAATTCTACTGCCCAAGGATCATACAGACCAGAAGCTACACCCCCGTCTGTCCCCTTTAAACACCCCCATTTAATTTTGAAATGACTTTTCCTGGTTCCCCAACTTGGCGAGCACATTTAGCAGCTCACCCTTGTGTTCAACTGCCCAACCGACCATGGTGGCTCCACACACAAAGACAAGTATTAGATGCACCCCTGCCTGAGGGAGCGCGGGCGATCCCCTGACTCTCTCTCCAGGCCTGAGGGGAGCGGAGGTGATCCCCTGACTGACTCCCCCAGCCTCTGGGGAATGCGGGCAATGCACTCACTGTCTCCCCCTGCCTGAGGGGAGCACGGGCACTCCTGTTTGTCTCACTCCCGACTCAGGGAAGCACGGGAGAGCCCCTCTGCCTCCCCCTGCCTGAGGGGAGCGAGGGCGATACCCTCACTGTCTCCCCCGCACCTGAGGAAAGCGTGGGGGGTCCCTCAGTCTCTCTCTCTCGCCTGAGGAGAGTGCAGGCACTTCCCTGACTCTCCCCCACAACTGGGTGTACCATGGGGCATCGTCCCCCCACTCTCTTCCTCGCAACCTGAGGGTAGCGTGGGTGCTTCTCTGACTCTGCCCCGCAACTGAGGGGAGAGTGGGTGCTCCTCTCACTCTCTCCCCCACAACAGATGGGAGCGTAGGGGGTCCCCTCACTCTCTCCTCCCCCCACCTGAGGGGAGCGCAGGTGATACCCTTACTGTCTCCCCCCCCCCCACCTGAGGGGAGCGCTGTTGATCCCCTCGCTATCTACCCACTGCCTGAAGGGAGTGCGGGCAATCCCCTCTCTGTCTCCTCCCCACCTGAGGGGAGTGTGGGCAGTTCCTGTTTGTCTCACTCGACTCAGGGACATGCGGGCGATCCCCTCATTGTCTCCCCACCACCTGAGGCAAGCATGGGCAGACCCCTCACTTTCCCCCCCCCGACTGAGAGGATCACAGGTGCTCCTCTGAGTCTCTCTCCCCCCACCTGAGGAGAGCATGGGTGCTCCTCTGACTGTCCCCCCGGCCTGAGGGGAGCGTGGATGGTACCCTCACTCTCTCCCTTCCGACTGAGGGGAGCACGGAGGCTCCTCTGTCTGTCTCCCCCCGGCCTGAGGGATGCGGGAGATCCCCTGACTGTCTCGCCCTGCCTGAGGGGAGCACGGACGCTCCCTCGTCTGTCTCCCCCCAGCCTGAGGGATGCGGGAGATCCCCTGACTGTCTCGCCCTGCCTGAGGGGAGCAGGGGTAGTCAATTATTATTTGTCAAGATCCACATTTCTTGGTCAAGCTACAGCCAAGGTCCAGACTCCAGAGAAACATTTTTCACACCGCAAGGGCCCCTGTTCAGCAAACACAGACAATGCTGTGTAACATACCCAGGGCCTATTGCAGGGGTAGTCAGTAGGCAGACTGTGGACCAAATCCAGACCGCTAGAGGCTTTTGACCGGACCACGAAACTCTGGGGGGCTGTGGGCAGTTAGTGCAGAGGGGCTAGTGTGGGTAGGGGAGTGACTGTCCACATGCAGGCAGGCTTGGGGCCAGGGATGAGGGGTTTGGGGTGCAGCAGGGTGCTCTGGGGCTACGGCGGTGAGAGAGGACTCCCCCCAGCTCTCTCTCCCCACAGCAGCACCTGGGCTGGTGGGGGGGCGGCGGGGTGGAGAGGCGCTTCTTCCCGCCGCGGCAGCTCTGGGGCTGCAGGATAGGCGCCCCTCCCCCGGCAGGTCCGGGCTGTTTTCGGGCCGGGGAAGGGGCACTGTGGCAGGTATGGGCTGGGGCTGGGTTCGGGCTGGGAGAGGGGTGCCCCGGCCAGGGCTGGGTTTGGGCCAGAGGAGGGGCACCCGGCTGCGGCTGGGGCCAGGGCCGGGCCGTTCTGGTCACAGCTGGGTTTGGGCCTGGCTGGGCCGCCCCAGCCGCGGTTGGGTCAGGGCTGGGGTAGGGGCACCCTGGCCAGGCCAGACGCCCCGGCCAGGGCACAGTTGGGGCTGGGGGAAGGATGCCCTGGCGGCAGCAGGCGGGGGGCTGGACTAGGTTGGGTCTGGGGGGAGGGGCGCAGGTCCCCGGGTGGGTTCCCTGAGCGCCTGAAGGCTGCCGCGCAGCTTACAGGGAACGTAGCTCATAACTCGGGGGAGCAGGTGTCCTCCCACCAAATGGAGACCTGCCAGGCGAGCCAGGGCACACAATTTTGAAAGAGAAAGTAGTTAAGGACATAGAGGTAAATGGTAACTGGGATACAACACAACATGTTTTCACAAAAGGTAGATCATGCCAGATTTCCTTCTTTGAGACGATAACTAATTTTTTAGACAAAGGAAATGCAGCAGATCTAATCTACATGGATTTCCATAAGGCATTTGATACAGTTCCACATAGGAAATTATTAATTAAATTGGAGAAGATGGGGATTAATTTGAGAATTGATAGATGGATAAAAAACTGGATAAAGGGGAGACTACCACAGGCCATACTGATAGGTGATCTGTCAGGCTGGAGGGAGGCTACAAATGGAGTTCTTCAGGGATCAGTCTTGGGACCAATCTTATTTAACACCTTTATTAATGTCCTTGGCACAAAAAGTGGGAATTTGCTAATAAAATTTGCGGATGACACAAAGTTGGGAGGTATTGCCAATATGGAGGGGGATCGGGATATCATACAAGAAGATCTGGATGACCTTGAAAACTGGAATAATAGCAATAGGATGAAAATTAATAGTGCAACATGCAAGGTCAGGCACTCAGGTACTAACAACAAGAATTTTTGCTATAAGCTTATCAATTGGAATTGACAATGAAGGCGAAAGACCTGGGTGTGTTGGTTGATCACAGGACGACTATGAGCCACCAATGTGAGGTGACCATGAAAAAGGCTAATGCAGTCCTAGGATGTATCAGGCGAGGTGTTTCCAGTAGAGACAGGGAAGTGTTAGTGTCTTATACAAGGCACTGGTGAGACCTCACCTGGAACACAGTGTGCAGTTCTGGTCTCCCACATTTAAGAAAGATGAATTCAAACTGGAACAGGTACAGAGAAGGGCTACTAGGATGATCCGAGGAATGGCAAACCTACCTTATGAGAGGAGACTCAAAGAGCTTGGCTTGTTTAGCCTAACCAAAAGAAGGCTGAGGGGAGATCTGATTGCTCTCTGTAAATACATCAGACAGATAAATACCAGGGAGGGAGAGGAGTTATTTACGTTAAGCACCAATGTGAACACAAGACCAAAGGAATATAAACTGGCCAGCAATAAGTTTAGGCTTGAAATTAGGTGAAGGTTTCTAACCATCAGAGGAGTGAAGTTCTGGAGCAGCCTCCCAAGGGGAGCAGTGGGGGTAAAAAACCTAACTGGCTTCAAGACTAAGCTTGGTAAGTGTCTGGAGGGGATGGTATGATGGAACTGCCTACAATGATGTGTAGCCGATCTGCGACTGCTAGCAGCAAATATCTCCAATGGCCAGTGATGGGATGCTAGCCGGGGAGGGCTCTGAGTTACTACAGAAAATTCTTTCCCAAGTGTCTGGCTGGTGGAACTTGCCCACATGCTCAGGGTCTATCTGGCCATATTTGGGGTCGGGAAGGAATTTCCCCCTGAGTCAGATTGGCAGAGACCCTGTGGATTTTTCACCTTCTTCTGCGGCATGGGACACGGGTCACTTGCAGGTTTAAACGAGTGCAAATGGTGGATTTTCTGTAAGGTGTAGTCTTCAGATCATGATGTGAGGACGTCAGTAACTCAGCCAGAGGTTAGGGGTTTGTTCCAGGAGTGGGTGGGTGAGGTTCTGTGGCCTGCAATGTGCAGAAGGTCAGACTAGATGATCATGATGGTCCCTTCTGGGCTTAAAGCCTATGAGCCATTTGCCCACAGCAGAGTCACAATACAAAGTGCAGTGAATGTCTGCATCTGCTCAGCAAACACAGCTCTGTGGGATAGCAGGAGGCTGGGGGCAGGACTGAGAGGCATCGGCTGAGCTGTGGGGGGGACGCCAGGATGATATCAGCAGACGTACATCAAACTGTTACTATGGGAACTTGGCCGTACTCCTCCACACATTAATAGTCACCTCGCGGCCCAGGCTCGGGGCTGGGCACCGCTTTGTTGCCGCTGCCTGGCTCACAATCACTGTGCACAATATAGGGGTGAAATTCAGCCCTGGCATAAGCGGCTGCAATCCCAGTGCCACCAGTGGAGTTGTGCCCAATTGCACCCGCCTGGAATCTGGCCCCATATCAGCTCTCAGCTCTGCTCTTCCACCCTCCTGGAGCTCCTCAGAGTCAGAGGTCTCCCAGAAGGGCCCAAGCAGCTGCAGAGTTCGTGGATGGACAGGGCAAAGCCAGCCCCACTCTGCTGATGGCCCAGGGCTGGCAGTGACAGCAGGGCAACTGGAGTTCGGGGGAGGGCTGTTAAGGAGCGTTGGGTTGAAGGGGGAAGGGAGAACAGGCGCCTCAGCCCCAGGTTGGAGAAGGGGCAGGGGAGCCAGAGAGTGGGTTGTACTCAGAGGGGGAAGCAGGCTGGGGAATGGGCAGTGGGCGTTGGGAAGAGGGAAGGGCTGGAAGCAGCAGCAGAAGAACTGGATTAACCCAAAGCCCTTCTGGGGTTTGGAGCCGAGGCCCCTCTGTCTCGTGTGAGATCAGAATCACGTTGCCTGTAGGGGCAGGGAAGGGGAGGGGAGACATGTCCAGAATGTTGCAAGATGGAGACAAACGACAGGAGAGATGCAGGAAGGGACTAGTGGAGTTTATTAGGGGAAAGCGGGTAATTTCTGTGCCAAACCCCACTCCCCAGCGCAAGGAGAGGTTCTTCCCATCCCCTCACCATGGACTGTGTCACTCCTGCTTCCTAGCACTCATCCCCCAGCTGGGTCCCGTAGACCTCGACCTCACACAGGGTGAAATACTCGGCCCTGCCCGGGATGGTGACGGTGACGTAGCGTCCCTCCAGCCCGTTGCAGCAGATGGTGCTGAGGGATCCTGGTGCGGTGTCGGTGATGGTCCCGCAGCTGCAAAGAGCAGAAGACAAGAGCGAGAGGCTGAGATTAGGGGGCACAGGCGAGTTGGCAGCAGGACTGACGACCCTTTAACTCTGAGCCTGCAGAGGCCAAAGCACGGAGTGAATGACAGACTGTAAGAGACGGGGGGGTGTCCGCATTCCCGGCACAACCCAACTCCCACTAGAAATAAGATTCACATTTCATCAGTCAGAGTCATTAACCGAGAGATCAGATATGGATCCCAGGAAAATCAGTTCCTATTGCCTTTGATGAGAGGCTTCTATGCAAGGAGCAGCTGTGAGGACAGAGAGAGAACACGCAGGGACTTGGAAAGAGATTGGCTCTACCCTGGATTGCCCTGCAGGGGTCGCTGTGCTCAGTGACATGCGGTTCCCTTCCATCCAGGAGCTGAGAGCACCGCCAGCACCTCGCCCCCAGCCTCAGGCAGCTCCGAAGGGAAGAGACCTCGCCCTGGCCCCGGCCCTGGCTGGCAATGATACCTCTGCTTCTGAGCTGGGAGGAGTCGTCTCACTCCAGAGGATGGGGAAGCAACTCACATGGGGTTCTGCTTGCCATGGTCCTCCAGGGAGTCTCCCACGCGGATCTGGGCCCCCTTGAGTCTCTCCCCACAGCATTCCTCCCTGTTCTTCACGATCACCGCGGAGACAGACTGACGACTGCCCATGTCCACGTTCCACCACGGCTCTGTGTCGAGCTGCGTGTGGGCACAGGAGCCTTGTGCCCACTGCCCATCGCGTTTTCCATCCACGGCGTTCCCAGCCACGCCAGTGTGGTATGTGGAGGACTGAGTGGCCGGGCGCCCCAGCGCCAAGTTCTGAGCTGGAATCAGAGGGCGAGAAGAGGGGAGGTGGGATGTGCCCATCGTTAGGGGGGCTCTAGATACCCTTTAACCCACACAGAGCCAGAGCCGTTTCCCGGCAGTGACACACAAACCAGCCACTGCATGAGAGCCAGGTTCACAGTGGGAGCCATGGCCCCCGGGGACGGGAGTGACATCAGGTCTGTGCTGGAGTCTCACCCAGGCAGAGCCCCTCTCAGTCCCCCCACGTCCCATACTCAGCTGGAGCTGGTCCATGAGGCAGGGATGGGGCATGATGTTCAGATGGAGCCTCCCCGGTCTGACCCCTCCAGCTGAAGCCCCTGCCCAGGTCGGTGGTGGGAAGAGAAGAGTCTCCCAGGGTTTCTGCTGTCTCACTAGGCAGAGGTTGGGGCAGAAGGGAATGGGGTAGAACATAAAAGGGAACAAGGTGCCATTAACGTTGTGCCAGCTCCTTACCCCCTGGTGGTGGGGTGCAGCCCTGAGACATCCCAGTCCCTGCAAGGATCCCGATCGCCATTAGTAGATGCCAGAGAAACTCCATCCTCGCACTGTCAACATAGGAGATCACATGAATGTTTTACTCAGAATAAAGTACGGCCAGAGCAAATCTCAGATGAGCAGCTCACACATGCTGGATGGTCCTCATTTTACAGACAGGGAAACTGAGGCATAGGGAGCCAGTAACTTGTCTAAGATCCTGAAGCAGGTAAGGGGCAGACCTGTCAATAGAACCATGGTCCACTGAAGTCTATTCCCCTCCCCCACCCACTAGACCATCCTACTGTGTTTATGACAATGTCTTCTAATTAGTTTCCACTGGTCTTTTGGGGACAAAATGTGGCTGAATCAGTGAACCTGTTTCAGGGTGGCTACATCCTTTAATGCAGATCTTTATCCATCTGCCTGTCAGGCTTTGTACACCAAGCAAATTATGGTATGGTCAGTGACAAAGTCCATTTGAAAGTTAGAATTGAGAAACGTTATCAAACTATTTCTAAAAAAAGGAACAGGAGTACTTGTGGCACCTTAGAGACTAACAAATTTATTGTAGCATAAGCTTTCGTGGGCTACAGCTCACTTCATCGGATGCATGCTAACACGGCTATTACTCTGAAACTATTTCTAGTTTCTCTGGAAATTCACCTGTTAGTAGAACCACAGGTACCATAGTGTGGAAGCAGGGAAGGAAAGAGAGGGTTTAAGTGCAGCCATTTAAGTGTCAGAGACAGAACAACTGTTGAGCTTAGTCTTAGCCTAATATCGCGAGACCTGTAGAAGCAGGGCTCACATCAGAAACGAGTGGAAAACAGCAGAATAGTCAGTGTGACCCAGCCTTGAGATAACGATGTTTTGAGAAGAGAAAGTGAGAAAATACTGGAATAGATAGCAAATAGCCTAAATAAAATGCAGATGTTTTTAATTAATGCACATCACAAAGAGGTATAAATGCTTGTGTAATTTTGCTTGTACTTTGGAGAAACTGAGGCAGAGATGCTCTCTGCCAGCTGTATTCTTCCCCTGCAATTGCTTGAATAAAGCTGTCTCTGATTTTGTTGCTTCCAACCTGAGAATGGAGTTTTATTTCTTCCACAATAGTTAAGGTTGAAAGGACATGTCAATCATTCAGGTATAGGGGGGAGGGATATGTCAATCAGGACATGTCAATCATTCAGGAATAGGGGGGAGGGATAGCTCAGTGGTTTGAGCATTGGCCTGCTAAACCCAGGGTTGTGCGTTCAATCCTTGAGGGGGCCACTTAGGGATCTGGGGCAAAAATTGGTCCTGCTAGTGAAGGCAGGGGGCTGGACTCGATGACCTTTCGAGGTCCCTTCCAGTTCTAGGAGATTGGTATATCTCCAATTATTATTTTTTTATTATTATTTACATTACAGACCTATTGTAATAATTCAGAAAACAAACCCTAAAAACCCAGGAAATTCACAGCTACGGTTAAATATAAAAAAGATCCAAACATGTTAAGGTACGAAAATGCAGTTAAGGCGCCCAGACAGCCTTAACTCTAGCCTGCAGTTGTCCTGTGAGGAAAAAAAATCTAATGTATTTTTAACAGTGAGTTTAATGTTATCTGGGTTCCCACCCACTAAAATGTCTTAGTCATATGGGTATGGGGTTTGCATGGTGCCATGGCTGGGCAGAATTAAGATTTCTGCTGACGAAGAATGTTTTTGTGATGAAGAATAACAGGAAAAGCTATAATTAATCAGATATTACACTATTCAAATGTAGCGCAGGGACAAGATTGCAGTGAATTTTAACTGTACAGGAAGTTGGAAGATTCTGTGGAGGGCAAAGTTAAGGTTATTTGGATGCCCTAATGTGACCTTAACATATTTGGATTTCTTTTCAGTTTAACCTTAACTGTGAATTTCCTGAGTTTATGATATTTGGTTTCCGGATAATAGCATCGTCCCTGTAATGTGTTTACCCTGTATTACTGATACGCTCTCTCAACTGCAACTCTCAATTTTCCTTGTTTTTTTTAAATAAAAAAAATGTCACACATGATGGGATGAAGAGGGAATTGTCTGTAATATTTCAATGAATAAGATGCGTGGCAGTGACTTACTTGACTAGGGATTGCTACCCAGTGGGCACAAAAGGGTTAAAAAGCTGGGCTGGTATGAATGAGTCGTTAACGGACTGGCTGAAACCCACCCAGATCAATGGAGGATCTGGAAAGACAATGGAAACCCCAAAGACTGAACAGCTGACACCTGTCCACAGGACCCTCCAGCAGGAACATGTGAGTCTGCAGGAAGAGTACAATGGACCAGGAGGTGGCAGGCGGCTAGGATAAGAGCTGGTCTTGGGAGAATCAGGAGCTTTCACCTGGGACTGAGACACAAAGGAACTGAGACAGAGAGAGGATACCAGGCTGGTTCCTTTAGCAGCATGACTCAAGGGAGCCCTGACTTGGCCAGCAAGGACCGTGTGCTCGCCTTTGCTTCTCTCTGCTAACGTAAGGGCTTCCCTATTCTATGCTCCAGTTGACAAATAAAGCCTATTCTGTGCTGAAAAGCTGCCTGGTGTCAGTTCAAGGGGAGTCATATTGGGGGGCACCATGAAGTAGGGTTCAAATAAATCCAAACCAGGGGTGATGTTTGATGTGGGTAGACCACCTCCAAGGGATCCAAAAAACCTAAGCTGTAATATCTGTAACCAGAGAGGGCATAAGTGGGTATGCTGCCCGAAGCTTCATGAAATGGGGTTAAAACCAGACCCTCAAAGGGAGGAAAGCAGTTACACAGCCAGCTTCTTGCCTTGTCTTCTGACTGGCTTGAGCACTGGCCAAAGATGTGAGAGTTGACTCACAATCCTTCCTAAACAGCGGGGGTTAACCTGTCAGAAAATCCTGCCTGTTCCTTGTGCATCGACATCACAGAGAGAAATTCCCTTGGGCAGACGCCCAATCACCATTGCAGTCCCACTGCCACCCTCGTTTGAGGACTCAGCTGGAGCCTGGCTCTGTTGCTGGCTCCTGGCACGGGGGTGAATTGCACCCGCACTGAATTGCTAGCTCAGTGCACGTCCTCTGGGCAGGGTTTACATTAGGAGGATCGTGTCCTCGCTTGGCTGAAAGGAAAGGCAGGTACAAAAGCTACTGAGCAGCTGGGGAAAAGGTGAAGAGGGAGTCTCCAGCTCACCTGGGCAGCTCAGTCACCGATTTTGTGAGCTAGGTAGAAACTTCAGTTCGCTTCCAGGTGGTTCAACAGCTACAGGCTTGTTCTCCGATATTGCCACGGTCTGTGGGCGACTGAGCTTGGGAAGAGCAGTCCAGCTGCTTTTATTCAGTTCCCGATGGGCGGTTCGGCGACTGGTTATTAGTTTAGAAGCTGACATGGAGCAATGAGGATGTGACCTGTGCTTCTAATGAACAGTCAAGTTTGCCCCCTCTGTATGTAACCCTTCTACCTTGTGGTTAACAGTACAATAAGGGCCGGGTTCAAATATATCTAATGCCTTGTATATCTTGCCAAACTAAATCCAGTTCAGCCCCCAGAAACCTGGGAAAACTAAACACACCCCCTTGACAAACAACTACCTCTGCTTAATCCTCCAGAAACCTGGGAAAACTAAAGACACCCACTTGACAAACAACTAAATCTGCTTGATCCCCCAGACACCCAAGAATACTGAATGTGACCTTTGGGTTGGCTAGAGTTTACTTCATTGCCCTTGTAACCCTTCTGCCCATCTGAGTTGGCAGCAACAAGGGCCGGGTTCAGTATCTAGGGGTTCCGTTTCAATAACACAATGCAAAACCGGCTCGAGCCCCCACCCAGTGACCTGGGACAATTTCATACCACCCCCCGGGCACCTCTAAGAGGCAATACTTCCCCTCTCGCAAGCACGGAGTCTGAGTGTAGCAAAATCCTTTTAATAAAGGAAGGAAACAATGCGGCATTATATTGGGGAAACACCACAAACAGGATACATAATACAAACCATGAGCAAAAGACCCACCCCCAAGTAAGGTTGGCAGTGTCCTTTTCCCCTCAGGGCCTTAAGTCCAACAACCCAAAAGATCACCCCAAAGTCCCAAAAGTCCAACACCTCTAAAGTCTCTTGAGTCCAACACCCCAAGAGTCTCTGTCCTTGGTCAATGCAGCCCCAGAGCTGCAGAGTTTTTGCCCCCCCACAGCCTAGGTGGAAGGGGGGGGGGAAGAAAGGGTACGCAGGGTGTTAAGGGGCACCTTACGTGGTCCAAGGCCAACTGCCCTGCCTCTCCGTGGGGTTCTGCTGCCGCCTTCACCATGAGCCGCTCCGCTCCACTCCACTATCCGTCCCCGTGAGCTGCACCAGCCGTCCCACGAACCGCTCCGCTCCGCGTCCCACAGGCAGCACCAACCGTCTCGCAAACTGCTCCACTCGCCGTTCTGTGGGCCACGCCAACTGTCCCACAAACTACTCCTCTCTGCCAGCCGCTTCTTAAACTGCTCCGCTCACCGTTCCGTGGGCCACACCAACTGTCCCACAAACTGCTCCACTCCACCAGCCGCTTAGCAATATAACTTCAGGCTCCCCACTAGTTAACACAGCACTCAGTGATCTCAACTCTTACTACCTTTAGTGATTTCAGCTTATAGTAGGGAAGCCCTAGTGCTGGTGCACCATTGGCCCAAAGCAAATTCAGCTCAGCAGTCTGTAACTAGATTCCTAATGGGATTAAAGTTAGTTCTGACATTCAATAGTGGAGAGAGAAGGAGGTGCAATTGGTGTGTCAGGCCCACAAAGGGAGCCCATCCCATCAGGTATAAATACCTGTCCCCAACCTCTCTCCCTTCACTGGCTTTTGGAACCCATGTCCCTGGTCTAGCAAGTGCTACTTAGTTTATGGTGAGTCCCTCTGTCATCAAACAGTTCCACTGGCCTTGATTCACATAACCATGGTAACTCAGGGTAACAACACTTTATTCCTCCTGCCCCAATAACAGAGAAACTGGGGATCCCACAGCCGCCAAAGTGACCATTTTGGGCTGCTGGGGCTCACGCTAGGTGGGGTGGGTGTGCCTATGCAAATGAGATCAGCCCCTGAAGTTCTTTTCCACACTCCCCATAATTCACCACCAGATGTCAGGGTAGAGCTCATCCTGACTCTGCTTACACCCTTATCCACTGTCTAAAAAATCCCAACTCCCATAGAAAAGTACCTGGAAACCCAGAATTCAGTCTCTAAGGATTTTCAGCAAGGATTGCACAGGGTCAACTTCCCCACATTCAAGTCCCAAAAAGAACAAAAGGAATCAACTTACTTCTTAAGTACCAACTTTACAAAATCTTATGATAAAGAAACAGAATAAATAACAACAACTACAACTTAATTTCTATAACATAACATGGCAACTTTATAATCCACATCCATCATATTCACAGTTCTACATAAACATAAATAAAGAAAACAAATTAAATCTAAACAGGTCAGTTCCCACAGAAACACAGTGAGGAGAAACTCAGAGTCCCCAAAAGCTTAGGCTGAGTTCACTTGAGTCTCAGGGCATGTCTACACTGAATCATAGAATCATAGAATATCAGGGTTGGAAGGGACCTCAGGAGGTATCTAGTCCAACCCCCTGCTCAAAGCAGAACCAACCCCAACTAAATCATCCCAGCCAGGGCTTTGTCAAGCCTGAACTTAAAATCCTCTAAGGAAGGAGATTCCACCACCTCCCTAGGTAACCCATTCCAGTGCTTCACCACCCTCCTAGTGAAAAAGTTTTTCCTAATCTCCAATCTAAACCTCCCCCACTGCACCTTGAGACCATTGCTCCTTGTTCTGTCATCTGGTACCACTGAGAACAGTCTAGATCCATCCTCTTTGGAACCCCCTTTCAGGTAGTTGAAAGCAGCTATCAAATCCCCCCTCATTCTTCTCTTCTGCAGACTGAACAATCCCAGTTCCCTCAGCCTCTCCTCATAACTCATGTGCTCCAGCTCCCTAATCATTTTTGTTGCCCTCCGCTGGACTCTTTCCAGTTTTTCCACATCCTTCTTGTACTGTGGGGCCCAAAACTGGACACAGTACTCCAGGTGAGGCCTCACCAATGCCGAATAGAGGGGAATGATCACGTCCCTCGATCTGCTGGCAATGCCCCTACTTATACAGCCCAAAATGCCGTTAGCCTTCTTGGCAACAAGGGCACACTGTCGACTCATATCTGAAAACTTAAGTCGACCGATGTTAGGTCGACTTAGAGCCACTGCAGTAATTACTGTGGTTTTTCCACATGCACACAACCCTCCTTCTGTCAGTGGTGCATGGCCTCACCAGGAGCGCTTCCTGAGGGGCAGTGGGGGGGGGGCTGAGAGCCTAGGCTCTCAGCTCTGTGTACAGCTCCCCGCTGGGGACCAGCTGCGGCCCAGGCTCTCATCTACGCTTCCCATTGGGAGCCCAGTCTGGGCTCTCAGTTCCCCACTCAGGGCTGGCCTTACAATGAGGCGAACTGAGGCGACAACCTCAGGTGCCAGACTGTGGGAGGGCGCCACTAGGACCCAGAGTGTAGAAAATTGTGCATATGTATTCTCTCTGCTCTAGATGCACAGAGAGGGTGGAGTGCTGTGCTGGAGGAAGGAGGGCACAAGAGACATAACAGGCAGGCAGGAGAAAAGGTGAGAGGGAACAACAGAAAGCAGCAGGAGCTGCAGGGAGAGAGAGGAGGAGGAGGAGCCTCCTAGGTACCTCTCCAGCACCCCCAGGAGTCTGGACTGATTCACACCAGCTTCTCAGGGAGCTTCCTGTTTCCTGCTGCTTCCCTGAACCCCCTTGAGGAGAACAGGCAGTCAACTGAAGTAGTAGGAGCCAGTTAGGCCCTTAAGACGCTGATATCTTCCCTCACTCAGGCCCTGCTCCCAGCCTGCTTATTTGACCCCTTCAATTGAGTGTTAAGAGCCACTCTAGCTGGCACAGAACAGCAGTCATGAGTGAAAGAAGAAAACGCCCCTCTGGGGCAGCATTCATAAGAAAGAAAGAAAGCAAAGGAAGCTTTTCTGTCTAAGCAGGAAGGAGCTCTCCTGAGATACATAGACACAAATGTTCACGGTGAGCCTTCCGGCCCCAGTGTGGATGTGAGTGGTGAGGAGATGCCTGATCTTCCAATTAGTCAGAGTGCAGGTGACCTGGCAGCTACTGCAGCATCCATATCTCCATCTCAAATGGATGTAACCATGCACATTCCTGAAGAAAAGTGTAGATCAGAGAAGAGTGTGGTGAAGGCGCAAGAAACAGCTGCTGCTCAGTTTAGTTCCTTAAGTCTAGATGATCCGGGACTGTGGACCCACTTGAGCAGTAGCCTGAGGGACTTCCTTGTACTGCATGGGCCACAGCAAGTGAAAAACTTCATGTTCCCCAAAGACAATGAAAATAGAAGTTTCCATCCAACACGTTACTGGCGTGAAATCCCCAATGGTGACAAAGTGGAGCGGCCATGGCTTATGTACTCAAAAACCCAGAATTGTGCATACTGTTTTTGTTGCAAACTCTTCCAGTTTAATGTTCCAGCCACATTGGGTTCTACAGGAACAAAGGACTGGAAAAATCTGGCTAGAAATCTGGCATGCCATGAGAAGGCAGCAAATCACCAGAGAGCATTCCATAGGTGGAAAGAGCTTGAGATGAGACTAAGGTTAAAGGCCACCATAGATGATCAGCATCAAGAGAAGATTGCATCAGAGTCTCTTTACTGGCAAAATGTTCTGAAAAGGCTCATTGCCATTGTGAGAATGCTTGCTACCCAAAACCTAGCACTGCGTGGCACTTCAGATCAGCTGTATGTGCCAAACAATGGAAACTTCCTTAAAATTGTGGAGCTGATGGCTGAGTTTGATGCTGTACTCCAGGAGCATCTAAGAAGAGTCACCACCCAAGAAATGTACACACACCACTACCTTGGAAAAACAATTCAAAATGAGATCATACAGTTACTGGCAACAAAAGTCAAACAGAAGATTGTGGCAGATCTGAAGTCAGCAAGATATTACTCTGTTATTCTGGACTGCACACCTGACATCAGCCATACGGAACAAATGACTTTAATGGTGCGTTTTGTAACAACAACAGAACCTAGTGAAAATGTCCCTGCAATGGTGACTGTCAGAGAGCATTTTCTAGAATTTATTGACATTGATGATACTACAGGAGCTGGTATGACAAATGTGCTTCTTAAAAAGCTGGAAGATACGGGAATTGCGATAGCTGACATGAGAGGTCAGGGCTACGATAATGGTGCCAACATGAGAGGAAAGAACAGAGGAGTGCAGACACGGATCCGAGAGTTAAACCCTCGAGCTTTTTTTGTCCCATGCAGTTCTCATTCATTGAACTTGGTGGTCAGTGATGCAGCATCAGCTTCTAGTGAGGCTGCTGAATTTTTTAATGTAATTCAAAGCATCTATGTATTTTTCTCTGCATCAACTCATCGATGGCAAATTTTGAAGCAACATCTGGGAACATCCTCTCTGACACTGAAACCACTGAGTGCCACACGATGGGAAAGTCGAGTGGAGGCGATAAAGCCTATCAAACACCAAATTGGGAAGATAGATGATGCCATAGTTGCCATTATGGAGGATAATGCTATGACAGGAACTGTTCGTGGGAGAACAGTGGCAGAGGGAAATGGAATCACCAGAAACATACATAACTTCAAATTTCTGTGTGGCTTAGTGTTGTGGCATGACATACTGTTTGAAATAAATGTTGTAAGCAAGAGACTCCAAGGTGTTGACCTTGATATATCTGGAGCAATGGAACAACTGGACAAAGCAAAGTCATACCTACAGTCTTACCGGTCAGATGAGGGATTTCAAAACGTTCTGAAGAGTGCACAGAAGTTGGCAGAGGAACTTCACACTGAAGCTATTTTCCCACCCATTCAAGAATACAAGAGTCACCGAAGAAGAAGACATTTTGATTACGAGGCACGGGATAATCCCATAAGAGACCCCAAACAACAATTCAAAGTTGAATTCTTTAACCAGGTGCTAGATTGTGCAATACAGTCAGTTGAAGAACGTTTCATGCAGCTCAAGGAACACAGCAGTATATTTGGGATGTTGTATGATATTCCAAAACTCCTCACTATACCTGAAGAAGACCTACACCAGCAATGCAGGGCACTAGAGACAGTGTTGACACATGATGACATGCGCGATATTGATGCGAGTGATTTCGGTGATGAACTGAAAGCCCTTTCAAGATACATTTCAGCAGGATCAACTCCAAAGGCTGTTCTGGAATATATGTGCACAAATAAGATGACCCCCCTCTTTCCAAATGCTTTTGTTGCGCTGCGCATACTTCTAACACTTCCTGTAACAGTTGCCAGTGGAGAACGCAGCTTCTCCAAGCTGAAGTTAATAAAAACACATCTACGCTCCACAGTGACACAGGAGAGTCTGGTCGGCCTTGCAACCATCTCAATAGAGCATGAGCTGGCCCAGACTGTGGACCTTCAGCAGGAAGCAGTTCAAATCTTTGCAACCAAGAAGGCAGGGAAAGCACCACTTTGTTTATTCAAACAGATAAAAATGCCAGTGTTTACTATGCAGACAAGAAAAGTTACATTTGCTGTTCAGGCGTTTGAAAGTTAAGTGTTACTTAAAATTTTTGAACAAGGCATTTTAAGTTGTTAGTTCTCCTTTATTGGGGTAGGTGGCAGAGCAGGACCATGAGAGGAGTAGAAAAGGAAGGGCTCTGGGTCCAGAGCTCCAGGCTGGAGAGCAGGGAGCTGAGAGCCCCGGGGTGGGGGTGGGGTGTGCAGCCAGGCTCCCTGTCATCATGTGTCAACGCTCCCTGGGTGGCAGTGGGGAGCTGGGGGAAGCTGTGAGGAGTAAGGAGCCCGGGGGGCAGCGGAGCCGGGAGCCCAGCTGGGAGCAGGGTTCTAGCTGGAGTCCCCCACCCACCTCGGGGTGACAGTCCGAGCTGTGAGCCCAGTGCAGGGTTCTCAGCAGGGAGCCTACCAGCCTTCCCTGTCAATTTCCTGGCTCTAGCAGGGAGCTGTGACATTGACAAGAATGACAGCGAACAGCAGACATAAGTAAGGCAGTGTCTACTCTACACAGACACTGTCACCCTAACTACACTGACATAAGCCCTGTGCCCCTTATGGAGGTGTCGTAGGGCACTTACGTCGGTGGGAGCAAGGCTGGAGTGTACACGTGGACATCAATAGGTTGACATAAGTTGCTTTACATCAACATAGGTCTGTAGTGTGCACCAAACCTCAGTTAGAGTCTCTGATCACCAAATCTATACAGTCTATGGCAGGGGCGGGCAAACTTTTTGGCCCGAGGGCCACATCGGGGTTGCAAAACTGTATGGAGGGCCAGGTAGGGAAGGCTGTGCCTCCCCAAACAGCCTGGCCCCCACCCCCTATCCGCCCCCTCCCACTTCCCGCCCCCTGACTGCCCCCCTCAGAACCCCCGACCCATCCAACCCCGCCTGCTCCTTGTCCCTAACCGCCCCCTCCCGGGACCCCCGCCCCTAACCACCCCACGGGACCCCACGCCCTATCCAACCCCCCCTACTTCCTGTCCCGACTGCCCTGACCCCTATCCACACCCCCGCCACCTGACAGGCCCCCTGTGACACCCATGCTTATCCAACCCCCCCTGTTCCCCATCCCCTGACCGCCCCCCTCTAACCACTCCCTGCTCCCTGTCCACTGACTGCCCCCCGAAACCCCCTGCCCCTTATCCAACCCCCCAGCCCCGGCCCCCTTACCCCGCCACCCAGAGCGCTGCCTGCACAGCGGCGTGGCTGCGAGGGAGGGGGGACAGCAGGGGAGGGGCCGGGGCTAGCCTCCCCAGCTGGGAGCTCAGGGGCCAGGCAGGACGGTCCCACGGGTTGGATGTGGCCTGCGGGCCGTAGTTTGCCCACCTCTGGTCTATGATAGAGTCAAGAGCAACATCTTCCCTCCCCTTGCTTGTAGAAATCTTCAGTTGGGAACCGTACAGACTCTTCCTCCTCCTCTGCTGAAATCACTCAGCTAGTCAGCGAACCAATTAACCCACCACTACTTTAAGTACATAGATTAAAAAAAACAAAACCCCATTACAAGAAAAATACAAAACTGAGAATAGCGAAATAAATGACCCTTTCTCCATCATTATATTTAAATAAGAGAAAAGTTGGTGAATCATACAAGTTGAGATAATTTAAATAAAACAGTTTGGCTAAAATATAACAACATTCAAAGTATAGAATTAAAACAAAAAGTTATCCCCTCCCCCATTTTCCCTTTCTATAATTAACACTGACCGGACTTCCCTGTTGGAGGGTTACCAATATCACTAACCTGCTGCAAAATGCTTCAGAGTTAAGGACAACCGGCTACTTTCTGCTGCTGGGCTCAGCTTCTCCCAACCCACACAGGGCACATGGCCTTTTGCAAAGCAGCTGCCCTGACTACTTGCCCTCATGAAGTCTAAGTCCAGCAACAGGGAACCTACCTATTGAACATATCCACACCCAATTCCAGACACTTCTGGGTATGGAGAGCTAATTGTGCATTTGCCTAGCAACGATGATACAGATACAGCTCATTCCTACCCACCCACCAATAAATCTCTTAAAAAGAGATCTCCCTATTAAACACCTGGGTTACACACTGATACCAGTCAGCTCTGTGTTCTTGGGAAACCATGGCACAGGATCCAGCCTGTCTGACTCATGAAAGACACCCCCCCCAGCCTCTGCTTAAACCAAAACCCATCAGAGAAAAGACTTGCAGAGAGCAGTGAAGGGCAGATAGGAGACACACCTAGACCCCTCCTGACAAGGGTGACAAGATTAAGACATCTCCATTAGCATACAAAATGAAGAACAGAGACAACTCCCCTAGCCTCATTTGCATGAAAGATGGGACAGGGAGACATCTCAATTTGCATACAGAATGGAGAACAGAGAACCGCACGGAACTCTGGGACCAGAAAAGCAGGGAAGCATTGCATCATGGGAATCTCTGCTCCAGATGCTAATGAACCTACGCCTGCCCACACCCAGCTCAGCAGTTATCAGACCAATTCTAGTAATGAATCCTTGATTGATATCCAAAATACTGAAGCAGCCTAGTTGCATTGTGAGCTCCCTGCAAGAAAACACCCCCCAGAGCCAAGAGTGATCAGCTCCTATTGTCTAGCCTAAAGAAAACCCTGAGTCATCAACTTACTTATAAACAAATCTAGTGTTCTCCCTTGAACCATTATATTTTCTCTACAAAAATCCCTACTCACCCTCTAGTCAGGGTTCTGATGCTTAGATCCAAACTATGCATCAGTTCCATTGGGACTCCATCTTTTCCTGACTGATCGTGCTGGGGGCTCTGCCTGTCTCCAGCACTCCGGACCCTGAGCTCCCACCATCACCTGGGAACCCCGACCAGTTCAAGCCTCATGGAGTGGGTAAGATCCCCCCCCCTCTGTTTTCCTTTCTACCTTCGGTATTAACCTTTAATCATGTACGTTATGTTGGTTTAGGCTCCTTGTGTAGTTATCACTATTATTCAATAAATAACTTTTATGGTTAAGTTGGTTGCTTCTCTCTCTTGCTGAACTTTACTCGTTTGTGTTTTTAGCTTCCCCCATTCACTCTACAGCAACGCTTCTTTTACCTAAGCTAAAGATCCCTGCAGCGCCCAAAATACGGTGGGGTTTGCTCATCAAGTAGGTTACTGCCAGTACAATTGTGAGGTGAGAGTGGGGACAGGGACGTGCTGAATCTGGGACACATAAGGGTGACAGCTTGAAAGTGCTGCTTGATCCAGCCCATTGAGTCCAGGGACATATAAGGGGTCAGCTTGAAAGTGCTGATTAAACCGGTCTGCTCAGATTTGCTCTGTTACTGTATGTGTGTGTGTGCATCTGGTTCTGGGGCTGGAGGAACCCAGCCCTAAGGAAGGATAGCTCCATTGGGAGGGGACTTGCAGAAGGGAGGAGTAGAGCTCCATATGAAAACACACGTGACACAAGCAGTACATTGATAGAATTACAGAACCCTCCCCCCCTGGTTGTGGACAGTTGAAACCACACAGGGAGGCTCGGGAGGGTTCCTGACTCCCTTAAACAGTCAGGTGGAGGCACCAGCAGTTAGTGTCTAAGAACCCAGGCCATTGAAACCCTCTGCGGCCAAAGCAGACGGACACCAGATAAGGGTTCCTGTTGAATGAGGATCAGTTGCATGAGGATACAGGCAAAGGGGTACGACAGGGATCAGCAGCGGAGCCACATGAAAACAAAAGAACTTCGCCTGAGATACCACAAGGCCAGGGAGTGCAACAATAGATCTGGTGCTTTGTCACAGACCTGCCACTTCTAGGAGGAACTGCATGGTATACTTGGCTTAAAGACTTCGCAGGAGCCACAGACAGATGCCTGCCAAGGGGTATGTCTACACTACGGGATTACTCCGAACTTACGGAATTCGATTTTTTGCAACCGATTGTATAAATTCGATTACACGCGGCCACAGTAAGCAGATTAATTCGGCGGTGCGCGTCCATGTACCGAGACTAGTGTCGAATTCCGGAGCGTTGCACTGTGGGTAGCTATCCCATAGCTATCCCAGAGTTCCCGCAGTCTCCCCCGCCCATTGGAATTCTGGGTTGAGATCCCAATGCCTGATGGGACAAAAAACATTGTCGCGGGCGGTTCTGGGAACATCCTCCCCCTCCCTCCGTGAAAGCAACGGCAGACAACCGTTTCGCGCCTTTTTTCCTTGGTGAACTGTGCAGACACCATACCTCAGCAAGCATGGAGCCCGCTCAGCTCAAGTTTGCAGTCATGAACATTGTGAACACCTCGCGCATTATCGTGCAGTTTATGCTGAACCAGGACCAGAAAAGCCAGGCGAGGAGGAGGCGGCTACGGCAGCGCGGCAACGAGAGTGATGAGGACATGGACACAGAATTGTCTCGCGCCACGGGCCCCGGCGCTTTGGAGATCATGTTGTTAATGGGGCAGTTTCTCACTGTGGAACGCCGATTCTGGGCCCGGGAAACAAGCACAGACTGGTGGGACCGCATAGTGTTGCAGGTGTGGGACGATTCCCAGTGGCTGCGAAACTTTCGTATGCGTAAGCGCACTTTCATGGAACTTTGTGACTTGCTTTCCCCTGCCCTGAAGTGTCAGAATACCAAGATGAGAGCAGCCCTCACAGTTGAGAAGCGAGTGGCAATAGCCCTGTGGAAGCTTGCAACACCAGACAGCTACCGGTCAGTCGGTAATCAATTTGGAGTGGGAAAATCTACTGTGGGGGCTGCTGTGATGCAAGTAGCCAAAGCAATCGCTGAGCTGCTGCTACCAAAGGTAGTGACTCTGGGAAATGTGCAGCTCATAGTGGATGGCTTTGCTGCAATGGGATTCCCTAACTGTGGTGGGGCGATAGATGGAACCCATATCCCGATCTTGGCACCGGAGCACCAGGGCAGCCAGTACATAAACCGCAAGGGGTACTTTTCAATGGTGCTGCAAGCAATGGTGGATCACAAGGGACGTTTCACCAACATCAACGTGGGATGGCCGGGAAGGGTTCATGACGCCCGCGTCTTCAGGAACACTAGTCTGTTTAAACGGCTGCA